>JARPUW010000637.1:0-279271 GCA_030533445.1 Cyprinodon diabolis | reverse complement strand
CATCAGCCTGCATTCTTTAAGCTGATGTCATCAGCTTGAATTCATTAAGCCGATGTCATCAGCCTGCATTAATTAAGCTGAGCTGATGTCATCAGTCTGCATTCATTAAGCTGACGTCATCAGCCTGCATTCATTAAGCTAATGTCATCAGCTGGAATTCATTTAAATGATGTCATCAGCCTGCATTCATTAAGATGACGTCATCAGCCTGCATTCATTTAGCTGATCTGATGTCATCAGCCTGCATTCATTAAGATGACGTAATCAGCCTGCATTCATTTAGCTGATGTCATCAGCCTGCATTCATTAAGCTGATGTCATCAGCTTGAATTAATTAAGCTGATGTCATCAGCCTGCATTAATTAAGCTGAGCTGATGTCATCATACTGCATTAATTAAGCTGATGTCATCACCCTGCATTCATTTAGCTGAGCAGACGTCATCAGCTTGAATTCATTAGGCTGATTTAACCAGCCTGCATTCATTTAGCTGAGCTGATGTCATCAGCCTGCATTCATTAAGCTGACGTCATCAGCTTGAATTCATTAATTTGATGTCATCAGCTTGCATTAATTAAGCTGAGCTGATGTCATCAGCCTGCATTCATTTAGCTGAGCTGATGTCATCAGCCTTGATTCATTAAGCTGATGACATCAGCTTGAACTCACTAAGCTGATGTCATCAGCCTGCATTAATTAAGCTTAGCTGATGTCATCATACTGCATTCATTAAGCTGATGTCATCAGCCTGCATTAATTAAGCTGAGCTGATGTCATCATTCTGCATTAATTAAGCTGATGTCATCACCCTGCATTCATTTAGCTGAGCAGACGTCATCAGCTTGAATTCATTAGGCTGATGTCATCAGCCTGCATTATTTAAGCTGAGCTGATGTCATCATACTGCATTAATTAAGCTGATGTTATCTGCCTGCATTCATTTAGCTGAGCTGATGTCATCAGCCTGCATTCATTAAGCCGACGTCATCAGCCTGTATTCATTAAGCTGATGTCATCAGCTTGAATTAATTAAGCTGATGTCATCAGCCTGCATTAATTAAGCTGAGCTGATGTCATCATACTGCATTAATTAAGCTGATGTCATCACCCTGCATTCATTTAGCTGAGCAGACGTCATCAGCTTGAATTCATTAGGCTGATGTCATCAGCCTGCATTCATTTAGCTGAGCTGATGTCATCAGCCTGCATTCATTAAGCTGACGTCATCAGCTTGAATTCATTAAGCTGATGTCATCAGCTTGCATTAATTAAGCTGAGCTGATGTCATCAGCCTGCATTCATTTAGCTGAGCTGATGTCATCAGCCTGTATTCATTAAGCTGACGTCATCAGCTTGAATTCATTAAGCTGATGTCATCAGCTTGCATTAATTAAGCTGAGCTGATATCATCAGCCTGCATTCATTTAGCTGAGCTGATGTCATCAGCCTGCATTCATTAAGCTGACATCATCACCTTGAATTCATTAAGCTGATGTCATCAGCTTGCATTAATTAAGCTGACGTTATCAGCCTGCATTCATTTTGCTGAGCTGATGTTATCAGCCTGCATTCATTAAGCTGACGATATCAGCCTGCATTCATTGAGCTGATGTCATCAGCCTATATTATTTTAGCTGAGCTGATGTCATCAGCCTGCATTCATTAAGCTGACGTCATCAGCCTGCATTCATTAAGCTGACGTTATCAGCCTGCATTAATTGAGCTGATGTCAGCAGCCTGCATTCATTAAGCTAATGTCATCAGCTAGAATTCATTTAAATTATGTCATCAGCCTGCATTAATTAAGCTGAGCTGACGTCATCAGCCTGCATTCATTTAGCTGGACTGATGTCATCAGCCTGCATTCATTAGGCTGATGTCATCAGCCTGCATTAATTAAGCTGAGCTGATGTCATCAGCCTGCATTCATTAAGATGACGTCATCAGCCTGCATTCATTTAGCTGATCTGATGTCATCAGCCTGCATTCATTAAGCTAATGTCATCAGCTGGAATTCATTTAAATGATGTCATCAGCCTGCATTAATTAAGCTGAGCTGATGTCATCAGCCTGCATTCATTAAGCTGATGTCATCAGCTGGAATTAATTTAAATGATGTCATCAGCCTGCATTAATTAAGCTGACGTCATCAGCCTGCATTCATTAAGCTGATTTCATCAGCCATTAATCATTAAGCTGATGTCATCAGCTGGAATTCATTTAAATGATGCCATCAGCCTGCATTAATTAAGCTGGGCTGATGTCATCAGCCTGCATTCATTAAGCTGATGTCATCAGCCTGCATTAATTAAGCTGAGCTGACGTCATCAGCCTGCATTCATTAAGCTGATGTCATCAGCCTTGATTCATTAAGCTGATGTCATCAGCTTGAATTCATTAAGCTGATATCATCAGCCTGCATTAATTAAGCTGATGTCATAAGCCTGCATTCATTTAGCTAAGCTGTTGTCATCAGCCTGCATTCATTAAGCTGATGTCATCAGCTTGAACTCATTAAGCTGATGTCATCAGCCTGCATTAATTAAGCTGAGCTGATGTCATCAGTCTGCATTCATTAAGCTGATGTCATCAGCCTGCATTCATTAAGATGACGTCATCAGCCTGCATTCATTAAGCTAATGTCATCAGCTTGAACTCATTAAGCTGATGTCATCAGCCTGCATTAATTAAGCTGGGCTGTTGTCATCAGCCTGCATTCATTAAGCTGATGTCGTCAGCCTGCATTAATTAAGCTGAGCTGATGTCATCAGCCTGCATTCATTAAGATGACGTCATCAGCCTGCATTCATTTAGCTGATCTGATGTCATCAGCCTGCATTCATTAAGCTAATTTCATCAGCTGGAATTCATTTAAATGATGTCATCAGCCTGAATTAATTAAGCTGGGCTGATGTCATCAGCCTGCATTCATTAAGCTGATGTCATCAGCCTGCATTAATTAAGCTGACGTCATCAGCCTGCATTCATCAAGCTGATTTCATCAGCCATTAATCATTAAGCTGATGTCATCAGCTGGAATTCATTTAATGATGTCATCAGCCTGCATTCATTAAGCTAATGTTATCAGCTAGAATTCATTTAAATGATGTCATCAGCCTGCATTAATTAAGCTGAGCTGACATCATCGGCCTGCATTCATTAAGCTGGGCTGATGTCATCAGCCTGCATTCATTAGGCTGATGTCATCAGCCTGCATTAATTAAGCTGAGCTGATATCATCAGCCTGCATTCATTAAGATGACGTCATCAGCCTGCATTCATTTAGCTGATCTGATGTCATCAGCCTGCATTCATTAAGCTAATGTCATCAGCTGGAATTCATTTAAATGATGTCATCAGCCTGCATTAATTAAGCTGACGTCATCAGCCTGCATTCATCAAGCTGATTTCATCAGCCATTAATCATTAAGCTGATGTCATCAGCTGGAATTCATTTAAATGATGTCATCAGCCTGCATTAATTAAGCTGAGCTGACGTCATCAGCCTGCATTCATTAAGCTGATGTCATCAGCCTTGATTCATTAAGCTGATGTCATCAGCTTGAATTCACTAAGCTGATATCATCAGCCTGCATTAATTAAGCTGAGCTGATGTCATCATCCTGCATTAATTAAGCTGATGTCATCAGCCTGCATTCATTTAGCTAAGCTGATGTCATCAGCCTGCATTCATTAAGCTGATGTCATCAGCTTGAACTCATTAAGCTGATGTCATCAGCCTGCATTAATTAAGCTGAGCTGATGTCATCAGTCTGCATTCATTAAGCTGATGTCATCAGCCTGCATTCATTAAGGTAATGTCATCAGCTGGAATTCATTAAGCTGATGTCATCAGCTGGAATTCATTTAAATGATGTCATCAGCCTACATTAATTAAGCTGGGCTGATGTCATCAGCCTGCATTCATTAAGCTGATGTCATCAGCCTGCATTAATTAAGTCGAGCTGATGTCTTCAGCCTGCATTCATTAAGATGACGTCATCAGTTTGAATTCATTAAGCTGATGTCATCAGCTTGAATTCATTAAGCTGATATCATCAGCCTGCATTAATTAAGCTGAGCTGATGTCATCATCCTGCATTAATTAAGCTGATGTCATCAGCCTGCATTCATTTAGCTAAGCTGATGTCATCAGCCTGCATTCATTAAGCTGATGTCATCAGCTTGAACTCATTAAGCTGATGTCATCAGCCTGCATTAATTAAGCTGAGCTGATGTCATCAGTCTGCATTCATTAAGCTGATGTCATCAGCCTGCATTCATTTAGCTGATCTGATGTCATCAGCCTGCATTCATTAAGCTAATGTCATCAGCTGGAATTCATTTAAATGATGTCATCAGCCTGCATTAATTAAGCTGACGTCATCAGCCTGCATTCATCAAGCTGATTTCATCAGCCATTAATCATTAAGCTGATGTCATCAGCTGGAATTCATTTAAATGATGTCATCAGCCTGCATTAATTAAGCTGGGCTGATGTCATCAGCCTGCATTCATTAAGCTGATGTCATCAGCCTGCATTAATTAAGCTGAGCTGACGTCATCAGCCTGGATTCATTAAGCTGATGTCATCAGCCTTGATTCATTAAGCTGATGTCATCAGCTTGAATTCATTAAGCTGATATCATCAGCCTGCATTAATTAAGCTGAGCTGATGTCATCATCCTGCATTAATTAAGCTGATGTCATCAGCCTGCATTCATTTAGCTAAGCTGATGTCATCAGCCTGCATTCATTAAGCTGATGTCATCAGCTTGAACTCATTAAGCTGATGTCATCAGCCTGCATTAATTAAGCTGAGCTGATGTCATCAGTCTGCATTCATTAAGCTGATGTCATCAGCCTGCATTCATTAAGATGACGTCATCAGCCTGCATTCATTAAGCTAATGTCATCAGCTGGAATTCATTTATATGATGTCATCAGCCTGCATTAATTAAGCTGGGCTGTTGTCATCAGCCTGCATTCATTAAGCTGATGTCATCAGCCTGCATTAATTAAGCTGAAATGATGTCATCAGCCTGCATTCATTAAGATGACGTCATCAGCCTGCATTCATTAAGCTAATGTCATCAGCTGGAATTCATTTAAATGATGTCATCAGCCTGCATTAATTAAGCTGAGCTGATGTCATCAGCCTGCATTCATTAAGCTGATGTCATCAGCTGGAATTCATTTAAATGATGTCATCAGCCTGCATTAATTAAGCTGACGTCATCAGCCTGCATTCATTAAGCTGATTTCATCAGCCATTAATCATTAAGGTGATGTCATCAGCTGGAATTCATTTAAATGATGTCATCAGCCTGCATTAATTAAGCTGGGCTGATGTCATCAGCCTGCATTCATTAAGCTGATGTCATCAGCCTGCATTAATTAAGCTGAGCTGACGTCATCATTCTGCATTCATTAAGCTGATGTCATCAGCTTGAATTCATTAAGCCGATGTCATCAGCCTGCATTAATTAAGCTGAGCTGATGTCATCAGTCTGCATTCATTAAGCTGACGTCATCAGCCTGCATTCATTAAGCTAATGTCATCAGCTGGAATTCATTTAAATGATGTCATCAGCCTGCATTCATTAAGATGACGTCATCAGCCTGCATTCATTTAGCTGATCTGATGTCATCAGCCTGCATTCATTAAGATGACGTCATCAGCCTGCATTCATTTAGCTGATGTCATCAGCCTGCATTCATTAAGCTGATGTCATCAGCTTGAATTAATTAAGCTGATGTCATCAGCCTGCATTAATTAAGCTGAGCTGATGTCATCATACTGGATTACTTAAGCTGATGTCATCAACCTGCATTCATTTAGCTGAGCAGACGTCATCAGCTTGAATTCATTAGGCTGATGTAACCAGCCTGCATTCATTTAGCTGAGCTGATGTCATCAGCCTGCATTCATTAAGCTGACGTCATCAGCTTGAATTCATTAATTTGATGTCATCAGCTTGCATAAATTAAGCTGAGCTGATGTCATCAGCCTGCATTCATTTAGCTGAGCTGATGTCATCAGCCTTGATTCATTAAGCTGATGACATCAGCTTGAATTCACTAAGCTGATGTCATCAGCCTGCATTAATTAAGCTTAGCTGATATCATCAGCCTGCATTAATTAAGCTGAGCTGATGTCATCATCCTGCATTAATTAAGCTGATGTCATCAGCCTGCATTCATTTAGCTAAGCTGATGTCATCAGCCTGCATTCATTAAGCTGATGTCATCAGCTTGAACTCATTAAGCTGATGTCATCAGCCTGCATTAATTAAGCTGAGCTGATGTCATCAGTCTGCATTCATTAAGCTGATGTCATCAGCCTGCATTCATTTAGCTGATCTGATGTCATCAGCCTGCATTCATTAAGCTAATGTCATCAGCTGGAATTCATTTAAATGATGTCACCAGCCTGCATTAATTAAGCTGACGTCATCAGCCTGCATTCATCAAGCTGATTTCATCAGCCATTAATCATTAAGCTGATGTCATCAGCTGGAATTCATTTAAATGATGTCATCAGCCTGCATTAATTAAGCTTGGCTGATGTCATCAGCCTGCATTCATTAAGCTGATGTCATCAGCCTGCATTAATTAAGCTGAGCTGACGTCATCAGCCTGCATTCATTAAGCTGATGTCATCAGCCTTGATTCATTAAGCTGATGTCATCAGCTTGAATTCATTAAGCTGATATCATCAGCCTGCATTAATTAAGCTGAGCTGATGTCATCATCCTGCATTAATTAAGCTGATGTCATCAGCCTGCATTCATTTAGCTAAGCTGATGTCATCAGCCTGCATTCATTAAGCTGATGTCATCAGCTTGAACTCATTATGCTGATGTCATCAGCCTGCATTAATTAAGCTGAGCTGATGTCATCAGTCTGCATTCATTAAGCTGATGTCATCAGCCTGCATTCATTAAGATGACGTCATCAGCCTGCATTCATTAAGCTAATGTCATCAGCTGGAATTCATTTAAATGATGTCATCAGCCTGCATTAATTAAGCTGGGCTGTTGTCATCAGCCTGCATTCATTAAGCTGATGTCATCAGCCTGCATTCATTAAGTTGATTTCATGAACCTTTGTTCATTAAGCTGATGTCATCAGGCTGCATTCATAAAGCTGATGTCATCAGCCTGCATTAATTAAGCTGAGCTGATGTCATCAGCCTGCATTCATTAAGATGACGTCATCAGCCTGCATTCATTTAGCTGATCTGATGTCATCAGCCTGCATTCATGAAGCTATTGTCATCAGCTGGAATTCATTTAAATGATGTCATCAGCCTGCATTAATTTAGCTGAGCTGATGTCATCAGCCTGCATTCAATAAGCTGATGTCATCAGCTGGAATTCATTTAAATGATGTCATCAGCCTACATTAATTAAGCTGGGCTGATGTCATCAGCCTGCATTCATTAAGCTGATGTCATCAGCCTGCATTAATTAAGTCGAGCTGATGTCTTCAGCCTGCATTCATTAAGATGACGTCATCAGCCTGCATTCATTTAGCTGATCTGATGTCATCAGCCTGCATTCATTAAGCTAATGTCATCAGCTGGAATTCATTTAAATGATGTCATCAGCCTGCATTAATTAAGCTGAGCTGATGTCATCAGCCTTCATTCATTAAGCTGATGTCATAAGCTGGAATTCATTTAAATGATGTCATCAGCCTGCATTAATTAAGCTGGGCTTATGTCATCAGCGTGCATTCATTAAGCTGATGTCATCAGCCTGCATTCATTAAGCTGATTTCATCAGCCATTAATCATTAAGCTGATGTCATCAGCTGGAATTCATTTAAATGATGTCATCAGCCTGCATTAATTAAGCTGGGCTGATGTCATCAGCCTGCATTCATTAAGCTGATGTCATCAGCCTGCATTAATTAAGCTGAGCTGACGTCATCAGCCTGCATTCATTAAGCTGATGTCATCAGCCTTGATTCATTAAGCTGATGTCATCAGCTTGAATTCATTAAGCTGATATCATCAGCCTGCATTAATTAAGCTGAGCTGATGTCATCATCCTTCATTAATTAAGCTGAGGTCATCAGCCTGCATTCATTTAGCTAAGCTGATGTCATCAGCATGCATTCATTAAGCTGACGTCATCAGCCTGCATTCTTTAAGCTGATGTCATCAGCTTGAATTCATTAAGCCGATGTCATCAGCCTGCATTAATTAAGCTGAGCTGATGTCATCAGTCTGCATTCATTAAGCTGACGTCATCAGCCTGCATTCATTAAGCTAATGTCATCAGCTGGAATTCATTTAAATGATGTCATCAGCCTGCATTCATTAAGATGACGTCATCAGCCTGCATTCATTTAGCTGATCTGATGTCATCAGCCTGCATTCATTAAGATGACGTAATCAGCCTGCATTCATTTAGCTGATGTCATCAGCCTGCATTCATTAAGCTGATGTCATCAGCTTGAATTAATTAAGCTGATGTCATCAGCCTGCATTAATTAAGCTGAGCTGATGTCATCATACTGCATTAATTAAGCTGATGTCATCACCCTGCATTCATTTAGCTGAGCAGACGTCATCAGCTTGAATTCATTAGGCTGATTTAACCAGCCTGCATTCATTTAGCTGAGCTGATGTCATCAGCCTGCATTCATTAAGCTGACGTCATCAGCTTGAATTCATTAATTTGATGTCATCAGCTTGCATTAATTAAGCTGAGCTGATGTCATCAGCCTGCATTCATTTAGCTGAGCTGATGTCATCAGCCTTGATTCATTAAGCTGATGACATCAGCTTGAATTCACTAAGCTGATGTCATCAGCCTGCATTAATTAAGCTTAGCTGATGTCATCATACTGCATTCATTAAGCTGATGTCATCAGCCTGCATTAATTAAGCTGAGCTGATGTCATCATTCTGCATTAATTAAGCTGATGTCATCACCCTGCATTCATTTAGCTGAGCAGACGTCATCAGCTTGAATTCATTAGGCTGATGTCATCAGCCTGCATTATTTAAGCTGAGCTGATGTCATCATACTGCATTAATTAAGCTGATGTTATCTGCCTGCATTCATTTAGCTGAGCTGATGTCATCAGCCTGCATTCATTAAGCCGACGTCATCAGCCTGTATTCATTAAGCTGATGTCATCAGCTTGAATTAATTAAGCTGATGTCATCAGCCTGCATTAATTAAGCTGAGCTGATGTCATCATACTGCATTAATTAAGCTGATGTCATCACCCTGCATTCATTTAGCTGAGCAGACGTCATCAGCTTGAATTCATTAGGCTGATGTCATCAGCCTGCATTCATTTAGCTGAGCTGATGTCATCAGCCTGCATTCATTAAGCTGACGTCATCAGTCTGAATTCATTAAGCTGATGTCATCAGCTTGCATTAATTAAGCTGAGCTGATGTCATCAGCCTGCATTCACTTAGCTGAGCTGATGTCATCAGCCTGTATTCATTAAGCTGACGTCATCAGCTTGAATTCATTAAGCTGATGTCATCAGCTTGCATTAATTAAGCTGAGCTGATGTCATCAGCCTGCATTCATTTAGCTGAGCTGATGTCATCAGCCTGCATTCATTAAGCTGACATCATCAGCTTGAATTCATTAAGCTGATGTCATCAGCTTGCATTAATTAAGCTGACGTTATCAGCCTGCATTCATTTTGCTGAGCTGATGTTATCAGCCTGCATTCATTAAGCTGACGATATCAGCCTGCATTCATTGAGCTGATGTCATCAGCCTATATTATTTTAGCTGAGCTGATGTCATCAGCCTGCATTCATTAAGCTGACGTCATCAGCCTGCATTCATTAAGCTGACGTTATCAGCCTGCATTAATTGAGCTGATGTCAGCAGCCTGCATTCATTAAGCTAATGTCATCAGCTAGAATTCATTTAAATTATGTCATCAGCCTGCATTAATTAAGCTGAGCTGACGTCATCAGCCTGCATTCATTTAGCTGGACTGATGTCATCAGCCTGCATTCATTAGGCTGATGTCATCAGCCTGCATTAATTAAGCTGAGCTGATGTCATCAGCCTGCATTCATTAAGATGATGTCATCAGCCTGCATTCATTTAGCTGATCTGATGTCATCAGCCTGCATTCATTAAGCTAATGTCATCAGCTGGAATTCATTTAAATGATGTCATCAGCCTGCATTAATTAAGCTGAGCTGATGTCATCAGCCTGCATTCATTAAGCTGATGTCATCAGCTGGAATTAATTTAAATGATGTCATCAGCCTGCATTAATTAAGCTGACGTCATCAGCCTGCATTCATTAAGCTGATTTCATCAGCCATTAATCATTAAGCTGATGTCATCAGCTGGAATTCATTTAAATGATGCCATCAGCCTGCATTAATTAAGCTGGGCTGACGTCATCAGCCTGCATTCATTAAGCTGATGTCATCAGCCTTGATTCATTAAGCTGATGTCATCAGCTTGAATTCATTAAGCTGATATCATCAGCCTGCATTAATTAAGCTGATGTCATAAGCCTGCATTCATTTAGCTAAGCTGTTGTCATCAGCCTGCATTCATTAAGCTGATGTCATCAGCTTGAACTCATTAAGCTGATGTCATCAGCCTGCATTAATTAAGCTGAGCTGATGTCATCAGTCTGCATTCATTAAGCTGATGTCATCAGCCTGCATTCATTAAGCTGATGTCATCAGCCTGCATTAATTAAGCTGAGCTGACGTCATCAGCCTGCATTCATTAAGCTGATGTCATCAGCCTTGATTCATTAAGCTGATGTCATCAGCTTGAATTCATTAAGCTGATATCATCAGCCTGCATTAATTAAGCTGATGTCATAAGCCTGCATTCATTTAGCTAAGCTGTTGTCATCAGCCTGCATTCATTAAGCTGATGTCATCAGCTTGAACTCATTAAGCTGATGTCATCAGCCTGCATTAATTAAGCTGAGCTGATGTCATCAGTCTGCATTCATTAAGCTGATGTCATCAGCCTGCATTCATTAAGATGACGTCATCAGCCTGCATTCATTAAGCTAATGTCATCAGCTTGAACTCATTAAGCTGATGTCATCAGCCTGCATTAATTAAGCTGGGCTGTTGTCATCAGCCTGCATTCATTAAGCTGATGTCATCAGCCTGCATTAATTAAGCTGAGCTGATGTCATCAGCCTGCATTCATTAAGATGACGTCATCAGCCTGCATTCATTTAGCTGATCTGATGTCATCAGCCTGCATTCATTAAGCTACTTTCATCAGCTGGAATTCATTTAAATGATGTCATCAGCCTGAATTAATTAAGCTGGGCTGATGTCATCAGCCTGCATTCATTAAGCTGATGTCATCAGCCTGCATTAATTAAGCTGACGTCATCAGCCTGCATTCATCAAGCTGATTTCATCAGCCATTAATCATTAAGCTGATGTCATCAGCTGGAATTCATTTAAATGATGTCATCAGCCTGCATTCATTAAGCTAATGTTATCAGCTAGAATTCATTTAAATGATGTCATCAGCCTGCATTAATTAAGCTGAGCTGACATCATCGGCCTGCATTCATTAAGCTGGGCTGATGTCATCAGCCTGCATTCATTAGGCTGATGTCATCAGCCTGCATTAATTAAGCTGAGCTGATATCATCAGCCTGCATTCATTAAGATGACGTCATCAGCCTGCATTCATTTAGCTGATCTGATGTCATCAGCCTGCATTCATTAAGCTAATGTCATCAGCTGGAATTCATTTAAATGATGTCATCAGCCTGCATTAATTAAGCTGACATCATCAGCCTGCATTCATCAAGCTGATTTCATCAGCCATTAATCATTAAGCTGATGTCATCAGCTGGAATTCATTTAAATGATGTCATCAGCCTGCATTAATTAAGCTGAGCTGACGTCATCAGCCTGCATTCATTAAGCTGATGTCATCAGCCTTGATTCATTAAGCTGATGTCATCAGCTTGAATTCACTAAGCTGATATCATCAGCCTGCATTAATTAAGCTGAGCTGATGTCATCATCCTGCATTAATTAAGCTGATGTCATCAGCCTGCATTCATTTAGCTAAGCTGATGTCATCAGCCTGCATTAATTAAGCTGATGTCATCAGCTTGAACTCATTAAGCTGATGTCATCAGCCTGCATTAATTAAGCTGAGCTGATGTCATCAGTCTGCATTCATTAAGCTGATGTCATCAGCCTGCATTCATTAAGATGACATCATCAGCCTGCATTCATTAAGCTAATGTCATCAGCTGGAATTCATTTAAATCATGTCATCAGCCTGCATTAATTAAGCTGAGCTGATGTCATCAGCCTGCATTCATTAAGCTGATGTCATCAGCTGGAATTCATTTAAATGATGTCATCAGCCTGCATTAATTAAGCTGACGTCATCAGCCTGCATTCATTAAGCTGATTTCATCAGCCATTAATCATTAAGGTGATGTCATCAGCTGGAATTCATTTAAATGATGTCATCAGCCTGCATTAATTAAGCTGGGCTGATGTCATCAGCCTGCATTCATTAAGCTGATGTCATCAGCCTGCATTAATTAAGCTGAGCTGACGTCATCATTCTGCATTCATTAAGCTGATGTCATCAGCTTGAATTCATTAAGCCGATGTCATCAGCCTGCATTAATTAAGCTGAGCTGATGTCATCAGTCTGCATTCATTAAGCTGACGTCATCAGCCTGCATTCATTAAGCTAATGTCATCAGCTGGAATTCATTTAAATGATGTCATCAGCCTGCATTCATTAAGATGACGTCATCAGCCTGCATTCATTTAGCTGATCTGATGTCATCAGCCTGCATTCATTAAGATGACGTCATCAGCCTGCATTCATTTAGCTGATGTCATCAGCCTGCATTCATTAAGCTGATGTCATCAGCTTGAATTAATTAAGCTGATGTCATCAGCCTGCATTAATTAAGCTGAGCTGATGTCATCATACTGGATTACTTAAGCTGATGTCATCAACCTGCATTCATTTAGCTGAGCAGACGTCATCAGCTTGAATTCATTAGGCTGATGTAACCAGCCTGCATTCATTTAGCTGAGCTGATGTCATCAGCCTGCATTCATTAAGCTGACGTCATCAGCTTGAATTCATTAATTTGATGTCATCAGCTTGCATAAATTAAGCTGAGCTGATGTCATCAGCCTGCATTCATTTAGCTGAGCTGATGTCATCAGCCTTGATTCATTAAGCTGATGACATCAGCTTGAATTCACTAAGCTGATGTCATCAGCCTGCATTAATTAAGCTTAGCTGATATCATCAGCCTGCATTAATTAAGCTGAGCTGATGTCATCATCCTGCATTAATTAAGCTGATGTCATCAGCCTGCATTCATTTAGCTAAGCTGATGTCATCAGCCTGCATTCATTAAGCTGATGTCATCAGCTTGAACTCATTAAGCTGATGTCATCAGCCTGCATTAATTAAGCTGAGCTGATGTCATCAGTCTGCATTCATTAAGCTGATGTCATCAGCCTGCATTCATTTAGCTGATCTGATGTCATCAGCCTGCATTCATTAAGCTAATGTCATCAGCTGGAATTCATTTAAATGATGTCACCAGCCTGCATTAATTAAGCTGACGTCATCAGCCTGCATTCATCAAGCTGATTTCATCAGCCATTAATCATTAAGCTGATGTCATCAGCTGGAATTCATTTAAATGATGTCATCAGCCTGCATTAATTAAGCTTGGCTGATGTCATCAGCCTGCATTCATTAAGCTGATGTCATCAGCCTGCATTAATTAAGCTGAGCTGACGTCATCAGCCTGCATTCATTAAGCTGATGTCATCAGCCTTGATTCATTAAGCTGATGTCATCAGCTTGAATTCATTAAGCTGATATCATCAGCCTGCATTAATTAAGCTGAGCTGATGTCATCATCCTGCATTAATTAAGCTGATGTCATCAGCCTGCATTCATTTAGCTAAGCTGATGTCATCAGCCTGCATTCATTAAGCTGATGTCATCAGCTTGAACTCATTATGCTGATGTCATCAGCCTGCATTAATTAAGCTGAGCTGATGTCATCAGTCTGCATTCATTAAGCTGATGTCATCAGCCTGCATTCATTAAGATGACGTCATCAGCCTGCATTCATTAAGCTAATGTCATCAGCTGGAATTCATTTAAATGATGTCATCAGCCTGCATTAATTAAGCTGGGCTGTTGTCATCAGCCTGCATTCATTAAGCTGATGTCATCAGCCTGCATTCATTAAGTTGATTTCATGAACCTTTGTTCATTAAGCTGATGTCATCAGGCTGCATTCATAAAGCTGATGTCATCAGCCTGCATTAATTAAGCTGAGCTGATGTCATCAGCCTGCATTCATTAAGATGACGTCATCAGCCTGCATTCATTTAGCTGATCTGATGTCATCAGCCTGCATTCATGAAGCTATTGTCATCAGCTGGAATTCATTTAAATGATGTCATCAGCCTGCATTAATTTAGCTGAGCTGATGTCATCAGCCTGCATTCAATAAGCTGATGTCATCAGCTGGAATTCATTTAAATGATGTCATCAGCCTACATTAATTAAGCTGGGCTGATGTCATCAGCCTGCATTCATTAAGCTGATGTCATCAGCCTGCATTAATTAAGTCGAGCTGATGTCTTCAGCCTGCATTCATTAAGATGACGTCATCAGCCTGCATTCATTTAGCTGATCTGATGTCATCAGCCTGCATTCATTAAGCTAATGTCATCAGCTGGAATTCATTTAAATGATGTCATCAGCCTGCATTAATTAAGCTGAGCTGATGTCATCAGCCTTCATTCATTAAGCTGATGTCATAAGCTGGAATTCATTTAAATGATGTCATCAGCCTGCATTAATTAAGCTGGGCTTATGTCATCAGCGTGCATTCATTAAGCTGATGTCATCAGCCTGCATTCATTAAGCTGATTTCATCAGCCATTAATCATTAAGCTGATGTCATCAGCTGGAATTCATTTAAATGATGTCATCAGCCTGCATTAATTAAGCTGGGCTGATGTCATCAGCCTGCATTCATTAAGCTGATGTCATCAGCCTGCATTAATTAAGCTGAGCTGACGTCATCAGCCTGCATTCATTAAGCTGATGTCATCAGCCTTGATTCATTAAGCTGATGTCATCAGCTTGAATTCATTAAGCTGATATCATCAGCCTGCATTAATTAAGCTGAGCTGATGTCATCATCCTTCATTAATTAAGCTGAGGTCATCAGCCTGCATTCATTTAGCTAAGCTGATGTCATCAGCATGCATTCATTAAGCTGACGTCATCAGCCTGCATTCTTTAAGCTGATGTCATCAGCTTGAATTCATTAAGCCGATGTCATCAGCCTGCATTAATTAAGCTGAGCTGATGTCATCAGTCTGCATTCATTAAGCTGACGTCATCAGCCTGCATTCATTAAGCTAATGTCATCAGCTGGAATTCATTTAAATGATGTCATCAGCCTGCATTCATTAAGATGACGTCATCAGCCTGCATTCATTTAGCTGATCTGATGTCATCAGCCTGCATTCATTAAGATGACGTAATCAGCCTGCATTCATTTAGCTGATGTCATCAGCCTGCATTCATTAAGCTGATGTCATCAGCTTGAATTAATTAAGCTGATGTCATCAGCCTGCATTAATTAAGCTGAGCTGATGTCATCATACTGCATTAATTAAGCTGATGTCATCACCCTGCATTCATTTAGCTGAGCAGACGTCATCAGCTTGAATTCATTAGGCTGATTTAACCAGCCTGCATTCATTTAGCTGAGCTGATGTCATCAGCCTGCATTCATTAAGCTGACGTCATCAGCTTGAATTCATTAATTTGATGTCATCAGCTTGCATTAATTAAGCTGAGCTGATGTCATCAGCCTGCATTCATTTAGCTGAGCTGATGTCATCAGCCTTGATTCATTAAGCTGATGACATCAGCTTGAATTCACTAAGCTGATGTCATCAGCCTGCATTAATTAAGCTTAGCTGATGTCATCATACTGCATTCATTAAGCTGATGTCATCAGCCTGCATTAATTAAGCTGAGCTGATGTCATCATTCTGCATTAATTAAGCTGATGTCATCACCCTGCATTCATTTAGCTGAGCAGACGTCATCAGCTTGAATTCATTAGGCTGATGTCATCAGCCTGCATTATTTAAGCTGAGCTGATGTCATCATACTGCATTAATTAAGCTGATGTTATCTGCCTGCATTCATTTAGCTGAGCTGATGTCATCAGCCTGCATTCATTAAGCCGACGTCATCAGCCTGTATTCATTAAGCTGATGTCATCAGCTTGAATTAATTAAGCTGATGTCATCAGCCTGCATTAATTAAGCTGAGCTGATGTCATCATACTGCATTAATTAAGCTGATGTCATCACCCTGCATTCATTTAGCTGAGCAGACGTCATCAGCTTGAATTCATTAGGCTGATGTCATCAGCCTGCATTCATTTAGCTGAGCTGATGTCATCAGCCTGCATTCATTAAGCTGACGTCATCAGTCTGAATTCATTAAGCTGATGTCATCAGCTTGCATTAATTAAGCTGAGCTGATGTCATCAGCCTGCATTCACTTAGCTGAGCTGATGTCATCAGCCTGTATTCATTAAGCTGACGTCATCAGCTTGAATTCATTAAGCTGATGTCATCAGCTTGCATTAATTAAGCTGAGCTGATGTCATCAGCCTGCATTCATTTAGCTGAGCTGATGTCATCAGCCTGCATTCATTAAGCTGACATCATCAGCTTGAATTCATTAAGCTGATGTCATCAGCTTGCATTAATTAAGCTGACGTTATCAGCCTGCATTCATTTTGCTGAGCTGATGTTATCAGCCTGCATTCATTAAGCTGACGATATCAGCCTGCATTCATTGAGCTGATGTCATCAGCCTATATTATTTTAGCTGAGCTGATGTCATCAGCCTGCATTCATTAAGCTGACGTCATCAGCCTGCATTCATTAAGCTGACGTTATCAGCCTGCATTAATTGAGCTGATGTCAGCAGCCTGCATTCATTAAGCTAATGTCATCAGCTAGAATTCATTTAAATTATGTCATCAGCCTGCATTAATTAAGCTGAGCTGACGTCATCAGCCTGCATTCATTTAGCTGGACTGATGTCATCAGCCTGCATTCATTAGGCTGATGTCATCAGCCTGCATTAATTAAGCTGAGCTGATGTCATCAGCCTGCATTCATTAAGATGATGTCATCAGCCTGCATTCATTTAGCTGATCTGATGTCATCAGCCTGCATTCATTAAGCTAATGTCATCAGCTGGAATTCATTTAAATGATGTCATCAGCCTGCATTAATTAAGCTGAGCTGATGTCATCAGCCTGCATTCATTAAGCTGATGTCATCAGCTGGAATTAATTTAAATGATGTCATCAGCCTGCATTAATTAAGCTGACGTCATCAGCCTGCATTCATTAAGCTGATTTCATCAGCCATTAATCATTAAGCTGATGTCATCAGCTGGAATTCATTTAAATGATGCCATCAGCCTGCATTAATTAAGCTGGGCTGATGTCATCAGCCTGCATTCATTAAGCTGATGTCATCAGCCTGCATTAATTAAGCTGAGCTGACGTCATCAGCCTGCATTCATTAAGCTGATGTCATCAGCCTTGATTCATTAAGCTGATGTCATCAGCTTGAATTCATTAAGCTGATATCATCAGCCTGCATTAATTAAGCTGATGTCATAAGCCTGCATTCATTTAGCTAAGCTGTTGTCATCAGCCTGCATTCATTAAGCTGATGTCATCAGCTTGAACTCATTAAGCTGATGTCATCAGCCTGCATTAATTAAGCTGAGCTGATGTCATCAGTCTGCATTCATTAAGCTGATGTCATCAGCCTGCATTCATTAAGATGACGTCATCAGCCTGCATTCATTAAGCTAATGTCATCAGCTTGAACTCATTAAGCTGATGTCATCAGCCTGCATTAATTAAACTGGGCTGTTGTCATCAGCCTGCATTCATTAAGCTGATGTCATCAGCCTGCATTAATTAAGCTGAGCTGATGTCATCAGCCTGCATTCATTAAGATGACGTCATCAGCCTGCATTCATTTAGCTGATCTGATGTCATCAGCCTGCATTCATTAAGCTAATTTCATCAGCTGGAATTCATTTAAATGATGTCATCAGCCTGAATTAATTAAGCTGGGCTGATGTCATCAGCCTGCATTCATTAAGCTGATGTCATCAGCCTGCATTAATTAAGCTGACGTCATCAGCCTGCATTCATCAAGCTGATTTCATCAGCCATTAATCATTAAGCTGATGTCATCAGCTGGAATTCATTTAAATGATGTCATCAGCCTGCATTCATTAAGCTAATGTTATCAGCTAGAATTCATTTAAATGATGTCATCAGCCTGCATTAATTAAGCTGAGCTGACATCATCGGCCTGCATTCATTAAGCTGGGCTGATGTCATCAGCCTGCATTCATTAGGCTGATGTCATCAGCCTGCATTAATTAAGCTGAGCTGATATCATCAGCCTGCATTCATTAAGATGACGTCATCAGCCTGCATTCATTTAGCTGATCTGATGTCATCAGCCTGCATTCATTAAGCTAATGTCATCAGCTGGAATTCATTTAAATGATGTCATCAGCCTGCATTAATTAAGCTGAGCTGACGTCATCAGCCTGCATTCATTAAGCTGATGTCATCAGCCTTGATTCATTAAGCTGATGTCATCAGCTTGAATTCACTAAGCTGATATCATCAGCCTGCATTAATTAAGCTGAGCTGATGTCATCATCCTGCATTAATTAAGCTGATGTCATCAGCCTGCATTCATTTAGCTAAGCTGATGTCATCAGCCTGCATTAATTAAGCTGATGTCATCAGCTTGAACTCATTAAGCTGATGTCATCAGCCTGCATTAATTAAGCTGAGCTGATGTCATCAGTCTGCATTCATTAAGCTGATGTCATCAGCCTGCATTCATTAAGATGACATCATCAGCCTGCATTCATTAAGCTAATGTCATCAGCTGGAATTCATTTAAATCATGTCATCAGCCTGCATTAATTAAGCTGGGCTGTTGTCATCAGCCTGCATTCATTAAGCTGATGTCATCAGCCTGCATTAATTAAGCTGAGCTGATGTCATCAGCCTGCATTCATTAAGATGACGTCATCAGCCTGCATTCATTTAGCTGATCTGATGTCATCAGCCTGCATTCATTAAGCTAATGTCATCAGCTGGAATTCATTTAAATGATGTCATCAGCCTGCATTAATTAAGCTGAGCTGATGTCATCAGCCTGCATTCATTAAGCTGATGTCATCAGCCTGCATTCATTAAGCTGATTTCATGAGCCTTGGTTCATTAAGCTGATGTCATCAGGCTGCATTCATAAAGCTGATGTCATCAGCCAGCATTCATTAAGATGACGTCATCAGCCTGCATTCATTTAGCTGATCTGATGTCATCAGCCTGCATTCATTAAGCTAATGTCATCAGCTGGAATTCATTTAAATGATGTCATCAGCCTGCATTCATTTAGCTGATCTGATGTCATCAGCCTGCATTCATTAAGCTAATGTCATCAGCTGGAATTCATTTAAATGATGTCATCAGCCTGAATTAATTAAGCTGGGCTGATGTCATCAGCCTGCATTCATTAAGCTGATGTCATCAGCCTGCATTCATTAAGCTGATTTCATGAGCCTTGGTTCATTAAGCTGATGTCATCAGGCTGCATTCATAAAGCTGATGTCATCAGCCAGCATTCATTAAGATGACGTCATCAGCCTGCATTCATTTAGCTGATCTGATGTCATCAGCCTGCATTCATTAAGCTAATGTCATCAGCTGGAATTCATTAAGCTGATGTCATCAGCTGGAATTCATTTAAATGATGTCATCAGCCTACATTAATTAAGCTGGGCTGATGTCATCAGCCTGCATTCATTAAGCTGATGTCATCAGCCTGCATTAATTAAGTCGAGCTGATGTCTTCAGCCTGCATTCATTAAGATGACGTCATCAGCCTGCATTCATTTAGCTGATCTGATGTCATCAGCCTGCATTCATTAAGCTGATGTCATCAGCTGGAATTCATTTAAATGATGTCATCAGCCTGCATTAATTAAGCTGGGCTGATGTCATCAGCCTGCATTCATTAAGCTGATGTCATCAGCCTGCATTAATTAAGCTGAGCTGACGTCATCAGCCTGCATTAATTAAGCTGATGTCATCAGCCTGCATTCATTTAGCTAAGCTGATGTCATCAGCCTGCATTCATTAAGCTGATGTCATCAGCTTGAACTCATTAAGCTGATGTCATCAGCCTGCATTAATTAAGCTGAGCTGATGTCATCAGTCTGCATTCATTAAGCTGATGTCATCAGCCTGCATTCATTAAGATGACATCATCAGCCTGCATTCATTAAGCTAATGTCATCAGCTGGAATTCATTTAAATCATGTCATCAGCCTGCATTAATTAAGCTGGGCTGTTGTCATCAGCCTGCATTCATTAAGCTGATGTCATCAGCCTGCATTAATTAAGCTGAGCTGATGTCATCAGCCTGCATTCATTAAGATGACGTCATCAGCCTGCATTCATTTAGCTGATCTGATGTCATCAGCCTGCATTCATTAAGCTAATGTCATCAGCTGGAATTCATTTAAATGATGTCATCAGCCTGAATTAATTAAGCTGGGCTGATGTCATCAGCCTGCATTCATTAAGCTGATGTCATCAGCCTGCATTCATTAAGCTGATGTCATGAGCCTTGGTTCATTAAGCTGATGTCATCAGGCTGCATTCATAAAGCTGATGTCATCAGCCTGCATTAATTAAGCTGAGCTGATGTCATCAGCCTGCATTCATTAAGATGACGTCATCAGCCTGCATTCATTTAGCTGATCTGATGTCATCAGCCTGCATTCATTAAGCTAATGTCATCAGCTGGAATTCATTTAAATTATGTCATCAGCCTGCATTAATTAAGCTGAGCTGATGTCATCAGCCTGCATTCATTAAGCTGATGTCATCAGCTGGAATTCATTTAAATGATGTCATCAGCCTACATTAATTAAGCTGGGCTGATGTCATCAGCCTGCATTCATTAAGCTGATGTCATCAGCCTGCATTAATTAAGTCGAGCTGATGTCTTCAGCCTGCATTCATTAAGATGACGTCATCAGCCTGCATTCATTTAGCTGATCTGATGTCATCAGCCTGCATTCATTAAGCTAATGTCATCAGCTGGAATTCATTTAAATGATGTCATCAGCCTGCATTTATTAAGCTGAGCTGATGTCATCAGCCTTCATTCATTAAGCTGATGTCATCAGCTGGAATTCATTTAAATGATGTCATCAGCCTGCATTAATTAAGCTGGGCTTATGTCATCAGCCTGCATTCATTGAGCTGATGTCATCAGCCTGCATTCATTAAGCTGATTTCATCAGCCATTAATCATTAAGCTGATGTCATCAGCTGGAATTCATTTAAATTATGTCATCAGCCTGCATTAATTAAGCTGGGCTGATGTCATCAGCCTGCATTCATTAAGCTGATGTCATCAGCCTGCATTAATTAAGCTGAGCTGACGTCATCAGCCTGCATTCATTAAGCTGATGTCATCAGCCTTGATTCATTAAGCTGATGTCATCAGCTTGAATTCATTAAGCTGATGTCATCAGCTTGAATTCATTAAGCTGATATCATCAGCCTGCATTAATTAAGCTGAGCTGATGTCATCATCCTGCATTAATTAAGCTGATGTCATCAGCCTGCATTCATTTAGCTAAGCTGATGTCATCAGCCTGCATTCATTAAGCTGATGTCATCAGCTTGAACTCATTAGGCTGATGTCATCAGCCTGCATTAATTAAGCTGAGCTGATGTCATCAGTCTGTATTCATTAAGCTGATGTCATCAGCCTGCATTCATTTAGCTGATCTGATGTCATCAGCCTGCATTCATTAAGCTAATGTCATCAGCTGGAATTCATTTAAATGATGTCATCAGCCTGCATTAATTAAGCTGACGTCATGAGCCTGCATTCATCAAGCTGATTTCATCAGCCATTAATCATTAAGCTGATGTCATCAGCTGGAATTCATTTAAATGATGTCATCAGCCTGCATTAATTAAGCTGGGCTGATGTCATCAGCCTGCATTCATTAAGCTGATGTCATCAGCCTGCATTAATTAAGCTGAGCTGACGTCATCAGCCTGCATTCATTAAGCTGATGTCATCAGCCTTGATTCATTAAGCTGATGTCATCAGCTTGAATTCATTAAGCTGATATCATCAGCCTGCATTAATTAAGCTGAGCTAATGTCATCATCCTGCATTAATTAAGCTGATGTCATCAGCCTGCATTCATTTAGCTAAGCTGATGTCATCAGCCTGCATTCATTAAGCTGATGTCATCAGCTTGAACTCATTAAGCTGATGTCATCAGCCTGCATTAATTAAGCTGAGCTGATGTCATCAGCCTGCATTCATTAAGCTGATCTGATGTCATCAGCCTGCATTCATTAAGCTAATGTCATCAGCTGGAATTCATTTAAATGATGTCATCAGCCTGCATTAATTAAGCTGACGTCATCAGCCTGCATTCATCAAGCTGATTTCATCAGCCATTAATCATTAAGCTGATGTCATCAGCTGGAATTCATTTAAATGATGTCATCAGCCTGCATTAATTAAGCTGAGCTGACGTCATCAGCCTGCATTCATTAAGCTGATGTCATCAGCCTTGATTCATTAAGCTGATGTCATCAGCTTGAATTCACTAAGCTGATATCATCAGCCTGCATTAATTAAGCTGAGCTGATGTCATCATCCTGCATTAATTAAGCTGATGTCATCAGCCTGCATTCATTTAGCTAAGCTGATGTCATCAGCCTGCATACATTAAGCTGATGTCATCAGCTTGAACTCATTAAGCTGATGTCATCAGCCTGCATTAATTAAGCTGAGCTGATGTCATCAGTCTGCATTCATTAAGCTGATGTCATCAGCCTGCATTCATTAAGATGACATCATCAGCCTGCATTCATTAAGCTAATGTCATCAGCTGGAATTCATTTAAATCATGTCATCAGCCTGCATTAATTAAGCTGGGCTGTTGTCATCAGCCTGCATTCATTAAGCTGATGTCATCAGCCTGCATTAATTAAGCTGAGCTGATGTCATCAGCCTGCATTCATTAAGATGACGTCATCAGCCTGCATTCATTTAGCTGATCTGATGTCATCAGCCTGCATTCATTAAGCTAATGTCATCAGCTGGAATTCATTTAAATGATGTCATCAGCCTGCATTAATTAAGCTGAGCTGATGTCATCAGCCTGCATTCATTAAGCTGATGTCATCAGCCTGCATTCATTAAGCTGATTTCATGAGCCTTGGTTCATTAAGCTGATGTCATCAGGCTGCATTCATAAAGCTGATGTCATCAGCCAGCATTCATTAAGATGACGTCATCAGCCTGCATTCATTTAGCTGATCTGATGTCATCAGCCTGCATTCATTAAGCTAATGTCATCAGCTGGAATTCATTTAAATGATGTCATCAGCCTGCATTCATTTAGCTGATCTGATGTCATCAGCCTGCATTCATTAAGCTAATGTCATCAGCTGGAATTCATTTAAATGATGTCATCAGCCTGAATTAATTAAGCTGGGCTGATGTCATCAGCCTGCATTCATTAAGCTGATGTCATCAGCCTGCATTCATTAAGCTGATTTCATGAGCCTTGGTTCATTAAGCTGATGTCATCAGGCTGCATTCATAAAGCTGATGTCATCAGCCAGCATTCATTAAGATGACGTCATCAGCCTGCATTCATTTAGCTGATCTGATGTCATCAGCCTGCATTCATTAAGCTAATGTCATCAGCTGGAATTCATTAAGCTGATGTCATCAGCTGGAATTCATTTAAATGATGTCATCAGCCTACATTAATTAAGCTGGGCTGATGTCATCAGCCTGCATTCATTAAGCTGATGTCATCAGCCTGCATTAATTAAGTCGAGCTGATGTCTTCAGCCTGCATTCATTAAGATGACGTCATCAGCCTGCATTCATTTAGCTGATCTGATGTCATCAGCCTGCATTCATTAAGCTGATGTCATCAGCTGGAATTCATTTAAATGATGTCATCAGCCTGCATTAATTAAGCTGGGCTGATGTCATCAGCCTGCATTCATTAAGCTGATGTCATCAGCCTGCATTAATTAAGCTGAGCTGACGTCATCAGCCTGCATTAATTAAGCTGATGTCATCAGCCTGCATTCATTTAGCTAAGCTGATGTCATCAGCCTGCATTCATTAAGCTGATGTCATCAGCTTGAACTCATTAAGCTGATGTCATCAGCCTGCATTAATTAAGCTGAGCTGATGTCATCAGTCTGCATTCATTAAGCTGATGTCATCAGCCTGCATTCATTAAGATGACATCATCAGCCTGCATTCATTAAGCTAATGTCATCAGCTGGAATTCATTTAAATCATGTCATCAGCCTGCATTAATTAAGCTGGGCTGTTGTCATCAGCCTGCATTCATTAAGCTGATGTCATCAGCCTGCATTAATTAAGCTGAGCTGATGTCATCAGCCTGCATTCATTAAGATGACGTCATCAGCCTGCATTCATTTAGCTGATCTGATGTCATCAGCCTGCATTCATTAAGCTAATGTCATCAGCTGGAATTCATTTAAATGATGTCATCAGCCTGAATTAATTAAGCTGGGCTGATGTCATCAGCCTGCATTCATTAAGCTGATGTCATCAGCCTGCATTCATTAAGCTGATGTCATGAGCCTTGGTTCATTAAGCTGATGTCATCAGGCTGCATTCATAAAGCTGATGTCATCAGCCTGCATTAATTAAGCTGAGCTGATGTCATCAGCCTGCATTCATTAAGATGACGTCATCAGCCTGCATTCATTTAGCTGATCTGATGTCATCAGCCTGCATTCATTAAGCTAATGTCATCAGCTGGAATTCATTTAAATTATGTCATCAGCCTGCATTAATTAAGCTGAGCTGATGTCATCAGCCTGCATTCATTAAGCTGATGTCATCAGCTGGAATTCATTTAAATGATGTCATCAGCCTACATTAATTAAGCTGGGCTGATGTCATCAGCCTGCATTCATTAAGCTGATGTCATCAGCCTGCATTAATTAAGTCGAGCTGATGTCTTCAGCCTGCATTCATTAAGATGACGTCATCAGCCTGCATTCATTTAGCTGATCTGATGTCATCAGCCTGCATTCATTAAGCTAATGTCATCAGCTGGAATTCATTTAAATGATGTCATCAGCCTGCATTTATTAAGCTGAGCTGATGTCATCAGCCTTCATTCATTAAGCTGATGTCATCAGCTGGAATTCATTTAAATGATGTCATCAGCCTGCATTAATTAAGCTGGGCTTATGTCATCAGCCTGCATTCATTAAGCTGATGTCATCAGCCTGCATTCATTAAGCTGATTTCATCAGCCATTAATCATTAAGCTGATGTCATCAGCTGGAATTCATTTAAATTATGTCATCAGCCTGCATTAATTAAGCTGGGCTTATGTCATCAGCCTGCATTCATTAAGCTGATGTCATCAGCCTGCATTAATTAAGCTGAGCTGACGTCATCAGCCTGCATTCATTAAGCTGATGTCATCAGCCTTGATTCATTAAGCTGATGTCATCAGCTTGAATTCATTAAGCTGATGTCATCAGCTTGAATTCATTAAGCTGATATCATCAGCCTGCATTAATTAAGCTGAGCTGATGTCATCATCCTGCATTAATTAAGCTGATGTCATCAGCCTGCATTCATTTAGCTAAGCTGATGTCATCAGCCTGCATTCATTAAGCTGATGTCATCAGCTTGAACTCATTAAGCTGATGTCATCAGCCTGCATTAATTAAGCTGAGCTGATGTCATCAGTCTGTATTCATTAAGCTGATGTCATCAGCCTGCATTCATTTAGCTGATCTGATGTCATCAGCCTGCATTCATTAAGCTAATGTCATCAGCTGGAATTCATTTAAATGATGTCATCAGCCTGCATTAATTAAGCTGACGTCATGAGCCTGCATTCATCAAGCTGATTTCATCAGCCATTAATCATTAAGCTGATGTCATCAGCTGGAATTCATTTAAATGATGTCATCAGCCTGCATTAATTAAGCTGGGCTGATGTCATCAGCCTGCATTCATTAAGCTGATGTCATCAGCCTGCATTAATTAAGCTGAGCTGACGTCATCAGCCTGCATTCATTAAGCTGATGTCATCAGCCTTGATTCATTAAGCTGATGTCATCAGCTTGAATTCATTAAGCTGATATCATCAGCCTGCATTAATTAAGCTGAGCTAATGTCATCATCCTGCATTAATTAAGCTGATGTCATCAGCCTGCATTCATTTAGCTAAGCTGATGTCATCAGCCTGCATTCATTAAGCTGATGTCATCAGCTTGAACTCATTAAGCTGATGTCATCAGCCTGCATTAATTAAGCTGAGCTGATGTCATCAGCCTGCATTCATTAAGCTGATCTGATGTCATCAGCCTGCATTCATTAAGCTAATGTCATCAGCTGGAATTCATTTAAATGATGTCATCAGCCTGCATTAATTAAGCTGACGTCATCAGCCTGCATTCATCAAGCTGATTTCATCAGCCATTAATCATTAAGCTGATGTCATCAGCTGGAATTCATTTAAATGATGTCATCAGCCTGCATTAATTAAGCTGAGCTGACGTCATCAGCCTGCATTCATTAAGCTGATGTCATCAGCCTTGATTCATTAAGCTGATGTCATCAGCTTGAATTCACTAAGCTGATATCATCAGCCTGCATTAATTAAGCTGAGCTGATGTCATCATCCTGCATTAATTAAGCTGATGTCATCAGCCTGCATTCATTTAGCTAAGCTGATGTCATCAGCCTGCATACATTAAGCTGATGTCATCAGCTTGAACTCATTAAGCTGATGTCATCAGCCTGCATTAATTAAGCTGAGCTGATGTCATCAGTCTGCATTCATTAAGCTGATGTCATCAGCCTGCATTCATTAAGATGACATCATCAGCCTGCATTCATTAAGCTAATGTCATCAGCTGGAATTCATTTAAATCATGTCATCAGCCTGCATTAATTAAGCTGGGCTGTTGTCATCAGCCTGCATTCATTAAGCTGATGTCATCAGCCTGCATTAATTAAGCTGAGCTGATGTCATCAGCCTGCATTCATTAAGATGACGTCATCA
Source organism: Cyprinodon diabolis (assembly GCA_030533445.1). Taxonomy (NCBI): domain Eukaryota; kingdom Metazoa; phylum Chordata; class Actinopteri; order Cyprinodontiformes; family Cyprinodontidae; genus Cyprinodon; species Cyprinodon diabolis. The sequence goes on along the minus strand of JARPUW010000637.1, from coordinate 251,976 downwards.
GCCTGCATTCATTTAGCTGATCTGATGTCATCAGCCTGCATTCATTAAGCTAATGTCATCAGCTGGAATTCATTTAAATGATGTCATCAGCCTGAATTAATTAAGCTGGGCTGATGTCATCAGCCTGCATTCATTAAGCTGATGTCATCAGCCTGCATTCATCAAGCTGATTTCATCAGCCATTAATCATTAAGCTGATGTCATCAGCTGGAATTCATTTAAATGATGTCATCAGCCTGCATTAATTAAGCTGAGCTGACGTCATCAGCCTGCATTCATTAAGCTGATGTCATCAGCCTTGATTCATTAAGCTGATGTCATCAGCTTGAATTCACTAAGCTGATATCATCAGCCTGCATTAATTAAGCTGAGCTGATGTCATCATCCTGCATTAATTAAGCTGATGTCATCAGCCTGCATTCATTTAGCTAAGCTGATGTCATCAGCCTGCATTCATTAAGCTGATGTCATCAGCTTGAACTCATTAAGCTGATGTCATCAGCCTGCATTAATTAAGCTGAGCTGATGTCATCAGTCTGCATTCATTAAGCTGATGTCATCAGCCTGCATTCATTAAGATGACATCATCAGCCTGCATTCATTAAGCTAATGTCATCAGCTGGAATTCATTTAAATCATGTCATCAGCCTGCATTAATTAAGCTGGGCTGTTGTCATCAGCCTGCATTCATTAAGCTGATGTCATCAGCCTGCATTAATTAAGCTGAGCTGATGTCATCAGCCTGCATTCATTAAGATGACGTCATCAGCCTGCATTCATTTAGCTGATCTGATGTCATCAGCCTGCATTCATTAAGCTAATGTCATCAGCTGGAATTCATTTAAATGATGTCATCAGCCTGAATTAATTAAGCTGGGCTGATGTCATCAGCCTGCATTCATTAAGCTGATGTCATCAGCCTGCATTCATTAAGCTGATTTCATGAGCCTTGGTTCATTAAGCTGATGTCATCAGGCTGCATTCATAAAGCTGATGTCATCAGCCTGCATTAATTAAGCTGAGCTGATGTCATCAGCCTGCATTCATTAAGATGACGTCATCAGCCTGCATTCATTTAGCTGATCTGATGTCATCAGCCTGCATTCATTAAGCTAATGTCATCAGCTGGAATTCATTTAAATTATGTCATCAGCCTGCATTAATTAAGCTGAGCTGATGTCATCAGCCTGCATTCATTAAGCTGATGTCATCAGCTGGAATTCATTTAAATGATGTCATCAGCCTACATTAATTAAGCTGGGCTGATGTCATCAGCCTGCATTCATTAAGCTGATGTCATCAGCCTGCATTAATTAAGTCGAGCTGATGTCTTCAGCCTGCATTCATTAAGATGACGTCATCAGCCTGCATTCATTTAGCTGATCTGATGTCATCAGCCTGCATTCATTAAGCTAATGTCATCAGCTGGAATTCATTTAAATGATGTCATCAGCCTGCATTTATTAGGCTGAGCTGATGTCATCAGCCTTCATTCATTAAGCTGATGTCATCAGCTGGAATTCATTTAAATGATGTCATCAGCCTGCATTAATTAAGCTGGGCTTATGTCATCAGCCTGCATTCATTAAGCTGATGTCATCAGCCTGCATTCATTAAGCTGATTTCATCAGCCATTAATCATTAAGCTGATGTCATCAGCTGGAATTCATTTAAATTATGTCATCAGCCTGCATTAATTAAGCTGGGCTGATGTCATCAGCCTGCATTCATTAAGCTGATGTCATCAGCCTGCATTAATTAAGCTGAGCTGACGTCATCAGCCTGCATTCATTAAGCTGATGTCATCAGCCTTGATTCATTAAGCTGATGTCATCAGCTTGAATTCATTAAGCTGATGTCATCAGCTTGAATTCATTAAGCTGATATCATCAGCCTGCATTAATTAAGCTGAGCTGATGTCATCATCCTGCATTAATTAAGCTGATGTCATCAGCCTGCATTCATTTAGCTAAGCTGATGTCATCAGCCTGCATTCATTAAGCTGATGTCATCAGCTTGAACTCATTAAGCTGATGTCATCAGCCTGCATTAATTAAGCTGAGCTGATGTCATCAGTCTGTATTCATTAAGCTGATGTCATCAGCCTGCATTCATTTAGCTGATCTGATGTCATCAGCCTGCATTCATTAAGCTAATGTCATCAGCTGGAATTCATTTAAATGATGTCATCAGCCTGCATTAATTAAGCTGACGTCATGAGCCTGCATTCATCAAGCTGATTTCATCAGCCATTAATCATTAAGCTGATGTCATCAGCTGGAATTCATTTAAATGATGTCATCAGCCTGCATTAATTAAGCTGGGCTGATGTCATCAGCCTGCATTCATTAAGCTGATGTCATCAGCCTGCATTAATTAAGCTGAGCTGACGTCATCAGCCTGCATTCATTAAGCTGATGTCATCAGCCTTGATTCATTAAGCTGATGTCATCAGCTTGAATTCATTAAGCTGATATCATCAGCCTGCATTAATTAAGCTGAGCTAATGTCATCATCCTGCATTAATTAAGCTGATGTCATCAGCCTGCATTCATTTAGCTAAGCTGATGTCATCAGCCTGCATTCATTAAGCTGATGTCATCAGCTTGAACTCATTAAGCTGATGTCATCAGCCTGCATTAATTAAGCTGAGCTGATGTCATCAGCCTGCATTCATTAAGCTGATCTGATGTCATCAGCCTGCATTCATTAAGCTAATGTCATCAGCTGGAATTCATTTAAATGATGTCATCAGCCTGCATTAATTAAGCTGACGTCATCAGCCTGCATTCATCAAGCTGATTTCATCAGCCATTAATCATTAAGCTGATGTCATCAGCTGGAATTCATTTAAATGATGTCATCAGCCTGCATTAATTAAGCTGAGCTGACGTCATCAGCCTGCATTCATTAAGCTGATGTCATCAGCCTTGATTCATTAAGCTGATGTCATCAGCTTGAATTCACTAAGCTGATATCATCAGCCTGCATTAATTAAGCTGAGCTGATGTCATCATCCTGCATTAATTAAGCTGATGTCATCAGCCTGCATTCATTTAGCTAAGCTGATGTCATCAGCCTGCATTCATTAAGCTGATGTCATCAGCTTGAACTCATTAAGCTGATGTCATCAGCCTGCATTAATTAAGCTGAGCTGATGTCATCAGTCTGCATTCATTAAGCTGATGTCATCAGCCTGCATTCATTAAGATGACATCATCAGCCTGCATTCATTAAGCTAATGTCATCAGCTGGAATTCATTTAAATCATGTCATCAGCCTGCATTAATTAAGCTGGGCTGTTGTCATCAGCCTGCATTCATTAAGCTGATGTCATCAGCCTGCATTAATTAAGCTGAGCTGATGTCATCAGCCTGCATTCATTAAGATGACGTCATCAGCCTGCATTCATTTAGCTGATCTGGTGTCATCAGCCTGCATTCATTAAGCTAATGTCATCAGCTGGAATTCATTTAAATGATGTCATCAGCCTGAATTAATTAAGCTGGGCTGATGTCATCAGCCTGCATTCATTAAGCTGATGTCATCAGCCTGCATTCATTAAGCTTATTTCATGAGCCTTGGTTCATTAAGCTGATGTCATCAGGCTGCATTCATAAAGCTGATGTCATCAGCCTGCATTAATTAAGCTGAGCTGATGTCATCAGCCTGCATTCATTAAGATGACGTCATCAGCCTGCATTCATTTAGCTGATCTGATGTCATCAGCCTGCATTCATTAAGCTAATGTCATCAGCTGGAATTCATTTAAATTATGTCATCAGCCTGCATTAATTAAGCTGAGCTGATGTCATCAGCCTGCATTCATTAAGCTGATGTCATCAGCTGGAATTCATTTAAATGATGTCATCAGCCTACATTAATTAAGCTGGGCTGATGTCATCAGCCTGCATTCATTAAGCTGATGTCATCAGCCTGCATTAATTAAGTCGAGCTGATGTCTTCAGCCTGCATTCATTAAGATGACGTCATCAGCCTGCATTCATTTAGCTGATCTGATGTCATCAGCCTGCATTCATTAAGCTAATGTCATCAGCTGGAATTCATTTAAATGATGTCATCAGCCTGCATTTATTAAGCTGAGCTGATGTCATCAGCCTTCATTCATTAAGCTGATGTCATCAGCTGGAATTCATTTAAATGATGTCATCAGCCTGCATTAATTAAGCTGGGCTTATGTCATCAGCCTGCATTCATTAAGCTGATGTCATCAGCCTGCATTCATTAAGCTGATTTCATCAGCCATTAATCATTAAGCTGATGTCATCAGCTGGAATTCATTTAAATTATGTCATCAGCCTGCATTAATTAAGCTGGGCTGATGTCATCAGCCTGCATTCATTAAGCTGATGTCATCAGCCTGCATTAATTAAGCTGAGCTGACGTCATCAGCCTGCATTCATTAAGCTGATGTCATCAGCCTTGATTCATTAAGCTGATGTCATCAGCTTGAATTCATTAAGCTGATGTCATCAGCTTGAATTCATTAAGCTGATATCATCAGCCTGCATTAATTAAGCTGAGCTGATGTCATCATCCTGCATTAATTAAGCTGATGTCATCAGCCTGCATTCATTTAGCTAAGCTGATGTCATCAGCCTGCATTCATTAAGCTGATGTCATCAGCTTGAACTCATTAAGCTGATGTCATCAGCCTGCATTAATTAAGCTGAGCTGATGTCATCAGTCTGTATTCATTAAGCTGATGTCATCAGCCTGCATTCATTTAGCTGATCTGATGTCATCAGCCTGCATTCATTAAGCTAATGTCATCAGCTGGAATTCATTTAAATGATGTCATCAGCCTGCATTAATTAAGCTGACGTCATGAGCCTGCATTCATCAAGCTGATTTCATCAGCCATTAATCATTAAGCTGATGTCATCAGCTGGAATTCATTTAAATGATGTCATCAGCCTGCATTAATTAAGCTGGGCTGATGTCATCAGCCTGCATTCATTAAGCTGATGTCATCAGCCTGCATTAATTAAGCTGAGCTGACGTCATCAGCCTGCATTCATTAAGCTGATGTCATCAGCCTTGATTCATTAAGCTGATGTCATCAGCTTGAATTCATTAAGCTGATATCATCAGCCTGCATTAATTAAGCTGAGCTAATGTCATCATCCTGCATTAATTAAGCTGATGTCATCAGCCTGCATTCATTTAGCTAAGCTGATGTCATCAGCCTGCATTCATTAAGCTGATGTCATCAGCTTGAACTCATTAAGCTGATGTCATCAGCCTGCATTAATTAAGCTGAGCTGATGTCATCAGTCTGCATTCATTAAGCTGATGTCATCAGCCTGCATTCATTAAGATGACGTCATCAGCCTGCATTCATTAAGCTAATGTCATCAGCTGGAATTCATTTAAATGATGTCATCAGCCTGCATTAATTAAGCTGGGCTGTTGTCATCAGCCTGCATTCATTAAGCTGATGTCATCAGCCTGCATTAATTAAGCTGAGCTGATGTCATCAGCCTGCATTCATTAAGATGACGTCATCAGCCTGCATTCATTTAGCTGATCTGATGTCATCAGCCTGCATTCATTAAGCTAATGTCATCAGCTGGAATTCATTTAAATGATGTTATCAGCCTGAATTAATTAAGCTGGGCTGATGTCATCAGCCTGCATTCATTAAGCTGATGTCATCAGCCTGCATTCATTAAGCTGATTTCATGAGCCTTGGTTTATTAAGCTGATGTCATCAGGCTGCATTCATAAAGCTGATGTCATCAGCCTGCATTAATTAAGCTGAGCTGATGTCATCAGCCTGCATTCATTAAGATGACATCATCAGCCTGCATTCATTTAGCTGATCTGATGTCATCAGCCTGCATTCATTAAGCTAATGTCATCAGCTGGAATTCATTTAAATGATGTCATCAGCCTGCGTTAATTAAGCTGAGCTGATGTCATCAGCCTGCATTCATTAAGCTGATGTCATCAGCTGGAATTCATTTAAATGACGTCATCAGCCTGCATTCATTTAGCTGATCTGATGTCATCAGCCTGCATTCATTAAGCTAATGTCATCAGCTGGAATTCATTTAAATGATGTCATCAGCCTGAATTAATTAAGCTGGGCTGATGTCATCAGCCTGCATTCATTAAGCTGATGTCATCAGCCTGCATTCATTAAGCTGATTTCATGAGCCTTGGTTCATTAAGCTGATGTCATCAGGCTGCATTCATAAAGCTGATGTCATCAGCCAGCATTCATTAAGATGACGTCATCAGCCTGCATTCATTTAGCTGATCTGATGTCATCAGCCTGCATTCATTAAGCTAATGTCATCAGCTGGAATTCATTAAGCTGATGTCATCAGCTGGAATTCATTTAAATGATGTCATCAGCCTACATTAATTAAGCTGGGCTGATGTCATCAGCCTGCATTCATTAAGCTGATGTCATCAGCCTGCATTAATTAAGCTGATCTGATGTCATCAGCCTGCATTCATTAAGCTAATGTCATCAGCTGGAATTCATTTAAATGATGTCATCAGCCTGCATTAATTAAGCTGACGTCATCAGCCTGCATTCATCAAGCTGATTTCATCAGCCATTAATCATTAAGGTGATGTCATCAGCTGGAATTCATTTAAATGATGTCATCAGCCTGCATTAATTAAGCTGAGCTGACGTCATCAGCCTGCATTCATTAAGCTGATGTCATCAGCCTTGATTCATTAAGCTGATGTCATCAGCTTGAATTCACTAAGCTGATATCATCAGCCTGCATTAATTAAGCTGAGCTGATGTCATCATCCTGCATTAATTAAGCTGATGTCATCAGCCTGCATTCATTTAGCTAAGCTGATGTCATCAGCCTGCATTCATTAAGCTGATGTCATCAGCTTGAACTCATTAAGCTGATGTCATCAGCCTGCATTAATTAAGCTGAGCTGATGTCATCAGTCTGCATTCATTAAGCTGATGTCATCAGCCTGCATTCATTAAGATGACATCATCAGCCTGCATTCATTAAGCTAATGTCATCAGCTGGAATTCATTTAAATCATGTCATCAGCCTGCATTAATTAAGCTGGGCTGTTGTCATCAGCCTGCATTCATTAAGCTGATGTCATCAGCCTGCATTAATTAAGCTGAGCTGATGTCATCAGCCTGCATTCATTAAGATGACGTCATCAGCCTGCATTCATTTAGCTGATCTGATGTCATCAGCCTGCATTCATTAAGCTAATGTCATCAGCTGGAATTCATTTAAATGATGTCATCAGCCTGAATTAATTAAGCTGGGCTGATGTCATCAGCCTGCATTCATTAAGCTGATGTCATCAGCCTGCATTCATTAAGCTGATTTCATGAGCCTTGGTTCATTAAGCTGATGTCATCAGGCTGCATTCATAAAGCTGATGTCTTCAGCCTGCATTCATTAAGATGACGTCATCAGCCTGCATTCATTTAGCTGATCTGATGTCATCAGCCTGCATTCATTAAGCTAATGTCATCAGCTGGAATTCATTTAAATGATGTCATCAGCCTGCATTTATTAAGCTGAGCTGATGTCATCAGCCTTCATTCATTAAGCTGATGTCATCAGCTGGAATTCATTTAAATGATGTCATCAGCCTGCATTAATTAAGCTGGGCTTATGTCATCAGCCTGCATTCATTAAGCTGATGTCATCAGCCTGCATTCATTAAGCTGATTTCATCAGCCATTAATCATTAAGCTGATGTCATCAGCTGGAATTCATTTAAATTATGTCATCAGCCTGCATTAATTAAGCTGGGCTGATGTCATCAGCCTGCATTTATTAAGCTGATGTCATCAGCCTGCATTAATTAAGCTGAGCTGACGTCATCAGCCTGCATTCATTAAGCTGATGTCATCAGCCTTGATTCATTAAGCTGATGTCATCAGCTTGAATTCATTAAGCTGATGTCATCAGCTTGAATTCATTAAGCTGATATCATCAGCCTGCATTAATTAAGCTGAGCTGATGTCATCATCCTGCATTAATTAAGCTGATGTCATCAGCCTGCATTCATTTAGCTAAGCTGATGTCATCAGCCTGCATTCATTAAGCTGATGTCATCAGCTTGAACTCATTAAGCTGATGTCATCAGCCTGCATTAATTAAGCTGAGCTGATGTCATCAGTCTGTATTCATTAAGCTGATGTCATCAGCCTGCATTCATTTAGCTGATCTGATGTCATCAGCCTGCATTCATTAAGCTAATGTCATCAGCTGGAATTCATTTAAATGATGTCATCAGCCTGCATTAATTAAGCTGACGTCATGAGCCTGCATTCATCAAGCTGATTTCATCAGCCATTAATCATTAAGCTGATGTCATCAGCTGGAATTCATTTAAATGATGTCATCAGCCTGCATTAATTAAGCTGGGCTGATGTCATCAGCCTGCATTCATTAAGCTGATGTCATCAGCCTGCATTAATTAAGCTGAGCTGACGTCATCAGCCTGCATTCATTAAGCTGATGTCATCAGCCTTGATTCATTAAGCTGATGTCATCAGCTTGAATTCATTAAGCTGATATCATCAGCCTGCATTAATTAAGCTGAGCTAATGTCATCATCCTGCATTAATTAAGCTGATGTCATCAGCCTGCATTCATTTAGCTAAGCTGATGTCATCAGCCTGCATTCATTAAGCTGATGTCATCAGCTTGAACTCATTAAGCTGATGTCATCAGCCTGCATTAATTAAGCTGAGCTGATGTAATCAGTCTGCATTCATTAAGCTGATGTCATCAGCCTGCATTCATTAAGATGACGTCATCAGCCTGCATTCATTAAGCTAATGTCATCAGCTGGAATTCATTTAAATGATGTCATCAGCCTGCATTAATTAAGCTGGGCTGTTGTCATCAGCCTGCATTCATTAAGCTGATGTCATCAGCCTGCATTAATTAAGCTGAGCTGATGTCATCAGCCTGCATTCATTAAGATGACGTCATCAGCCTGCATTCATTAAGCTAATGTCATCAGCTGGAATTCATTTAAATGATGTCATCAGCCTGAATTAATTAAGCTGGGCTGATGTCATCAGCCTGCATTCATTAAGCTGATTTCATGAGCCTTGGTTCATTAAGCTGATGTCATCAGGCTGCATTCATAAAGCTGATGTCATCAGCCTGCATTAATTAAGCTGAGCTGATGTCATCAGCCTGCATTCATTAAGATGACGTCATCAGCCTGCATTCATTTAGCTGATCTGATGTCATCAGCCTGCATTCATTAAGCTAATGTCATCAGCTGGAATTCATTTAAATGATGTCATCAGCCTGCATTAATTAAGCTGAGCTGATGTCATCAGCCTGCATTCATTAAGCTGATGTCATCAGCTGGAATTCATTTAAATGACGTCATCAGCCTGCATTCATTTAGCTGATCTGATGTCATCAGCCTGCATTCATTAAGCTAATGTCATCAGCTGGAATTCATTTAAATGATGTCATCAGCCTGAATTAATTAAGCTGGGCTGATGTCATCAGCCTGCATTCATTAAGCTGATGTCATCAGCCTGCATTCATTAAGCTGATTTCATGAGCCTTGGTTCATTAAGCTGATGTCATCAGGCTGCATTCATAAAGCTGATGTCATCAGCCAGCATTCATTAAGATGACGTCATCAGCCTGCATTCATTTAGCTGATCTGATGTCATCAGCCTGCATTCATTAAGCTAATGTCATCAGCTGGAATTCATTAAGCTGATGTCATCAGCTGGAATTCATTTAAATGATGTAATCAGCCTACATTAATTAAGCTGGGCTGATGTCATCAGCCTGCATTCATTAAGCTGATGTCATCAGCCTGCATTAATTAAGTCGAGCTGATGTCTTCAGCCTGCATTCATTAAGATGACGTCATCAGCCTGCATTCATTTAGCTGATCTGATGTCATCAGCCTGCATTCATTAAGCTGATGTCATCAGCTGGAATTAATTTAAATGATGTCATCAGCCTGCATTAATTAAGCTGGGCTTATGTCATCAGCCTGCATTCATTAAGCTGATGTCATCAGCCTGCATTCATTAAGCTGATTTCATCAGCCATTAATCATTAAGCTGATGTCATCAGCTGGAATTCATTTAAATGATGTCATCAGCCTGCATTAATTAAGTTGGGCTGATGTCATCAGCCTGCATTCATTAAGCTGATGTCATCAGCCTGCATTAATTAAGCTGAGCTGACGTCATCAGCCTGCATTCATTAAGCTGATGTCATCAGCCTTGATTCATTAAGCTGATGTCATCAGCTTGAATTCATTAAGCTGATATCATCAGCCTGCATTAATTAAGCTGAGCTGATGTCATCATCCTGCATTAAATAAGCTGAGGTCTTCAGCCTGCATTCAATTAGCTAAGCTGATGTCATCAGCATGCATTCATTAAGCTGATGTCATCAGCCTGCATTCATTAAGCTGATGTCATCAGCTTGAATTCATTAAGCCGATGTCATCAGCCTGCATTAATTAAGCTGAGCTGATGTCATCAGTCTGCATTCATTAAGCTGACGTCATCAGCCTGCATTCATTAAGCTAATGTCATCAGCTGGAATTCATTTAAATGATGTCATCAGCCTGCATTCATTAAGATGACGTCATCAGCCTGCATTCATTTAGCTGATCTGATGTCATCAGCCTGCATTCATTAAGCTGATGTCATCAGCTTGAATTAATTAAGCTGATGTCATCAGCCTGCATTAATTAAGCTGAGCTGATGTCATCATACTGCATTAATTAAGCTGATGTCATCAACCTGCATTCATTTAGCTGAGCAGACGTCATCAGCTTGAATTCATTAGGCTGATGTAACCAGCCTGCATTCATTTAGCTAAGCTGATGTCATCAGCATGCATTCATTAAGCTGATGTCATCAGCCTGCATTCATTAAGCTGATGTCATCAGCTTGAATTCATTAAGCCGATGTCATCAGCCTGCATTAATTAAGCTGAGCTGATGTCATCAGTCTGCATTCATTAAGCTGACGTCATCAGCCTGCATTCATTAAGCTAATGTCATCAGCTGGAATTCATTTAAATGATGTCATCAGCCTGCATTCATTAAGATGACGTCATCAGCCTGCATTCATCAAGCTGATTTCATCAGCCATTAATCATTAAGGTGATGTCATCAGCTGGAATTCATTTAAATGATGTCATCAGCCTGCATTAATTAAGCTGAGCTGACGTCATCAGCCTGCATTCATTAAGCTGATGTCATCAGCCTTGATTCATTAAGCTGATGTCATCAGCTTGAATTCACTAAGCTGATATCATCAGCCTGCATTAATTAAGCTGAGCTGATGTCATCATCCTGCATTAATTAAGCTGATGTCATCAGCCTGCATTCATTTAGCTAAGCTGATGTCATCAGCCTGCATTCATTAAGCTGATGTCATCAGCTTGAACTCATTAAGCTGATGTCATCAGCCTGCATTAATTAAGCTGAGCTGATGTCATCAGTCTGCATTCATTAAGCTGATGTCATCAGCCTGCATTCATTAAGATGACATCATCAGCCTGCATTCATTAAGCTAATGTCATCAGCTGGAATTCATTTAAATCATGTCATCAGCCTGCATTAATTAAGCTGGGCTGTTGTCATCAGCCTGCATTCATTAAGCTGATGTCATCAGCCTGCATTAATTAAGCTGAGCTGATGTCATCAGCCTGCATTCATTAAGATGACGTCATCAGCCTGCATTCATTTAGCTGATCTGATGTCATCAGCCTGCATTCATTAAGCTAATGTCATCAGCTGGAATTCATTTAAATGATGTCATCAGCCTGAATTAATTAAGCTGGGCTGATGTCATCAGCCTGCATTCATTAAGCTGATGTCATCAGCCTGCATTCATTAAGCTGATTTCATGAGCCTTGGTTCATTAAGCTGATGTCATCAGGCTGCATTCATAAAGCTGATGTCATCAGCCTGCATTAATTAAGCTGAGCTGATGTCATCAGCCTGCATTCATTAAGATGACGTCATCAGCCTGCATTCATTTAGCTGATCTGATGTCATCAGCCTGCATTCATTAAGCTAATGTCATCAGCTGGAATTCATTTAAATTATGTCATCAGCCTGCATTAATTAAGCTGAGCTGATGTCATCAGCCTGCATTCATTAAGCTGATGTCATCAGCTGGAATTCATTTAAATGATGTCATCAGCCTACATTAATTAAGCTGGGCTGATGTCATCAGCCTGCATTCATTAAGCTGATGTCATCAGCCTGCATTAATTAAGTCGAGCTGATGTCTTCAGCCTGCATTCATTAAGATGACGTCATCAGCCTGCATTCATTTAGCTGATCTGATGTCATCAGCCTGCATTCATTAAGCTAATGTCATCAGCTGGAATTCATTTAAATGATGTCATCAGCCTGCATTTATTAAGCTGAGCTGATGTCATCAGCCTTCATTCATTAAGCTGATGTCATCAGCTGGAATTCATTTAAATGATGTCATCAGCCTGCATTAATTAAGCTGGGCTTATGTCATCAGCCTGCATTCATTAAGCTGATGTCATCAGCCTGCATTCATTAAGCTGATTTCATCAGCCATTAATCATTAAGCTGATGTCATCAGCTGGAATTCATTTAAATTATGTCATCAGCCTGCATTAATTAAGCTGGGCTGATGTCATCAGCCTGCATTTATTAAGCTGATGTCATCAGCCTGCATTAATTAAGCTGAGCTGACGTCATCAGCCTGCATTCATTAAGCTGATGTCATCAGCCTTGATTCATTAAGCTGATGTCATCAGCTTGAATTCATTAAGCTGATGTCATCAGCTTGAATTCATTAAGCTGATATCATCAGCCTGCATTAATTAAGCTGAGCTGATGTCATCATCCTGCATTAATTAAGCTGATGTCATCAGCCTGCATTCATTTAGCTAAGCTGATGTCATCAGCCTGCATTCATTAAGCTGATGTCATCAGCTTGAACTCATTAAGCTGATGTCATCAGCCTGCATTAATTAAGCTGAGCTGATGTCATCAGTCTGTATTCATTAAGCTGATGTCATCAGCCTTGATTCATTAAGCTGATGTCATCAGCTTGAATTCATTAAGCTGATATCATCAGCCTGCATTAATTAAGCTGAGCTAATGTCATCATCCTGCATTAATTAAGCTGATGTCATCAGCCTGCATTCATTTAGCTAAGCTGATGTCATCAGCCTGCATTCATTAAGCTGATGTCATCAGCTTGAACTCATTAAGCTGATGTCATCAGCCTGCATTAATTAAGCTGAGCTGATGTCATCAGTCTGCATTCATTAAGCTGATGTCATCAGCCTGCATTCATTAAGATGACGTCATCAGCCTGCATTCATTAAGCTAATGTCATCAGCTGGAATTCATTTAAATGATGTCATCAGCCTGCATTAATTAAGCTGAGCTAATGTCATCATCCTGCATTAATTAAGCTGATGTCATCAGCCTGCATTCATTTAGCTAAGCTGATGTCATCAGCCTGCATTCATTAAGCTGATGTCATCAGCTTGAACTCATTAAGCTGATGTCATCAGCCTGCATTAATTAAGCTGAGCTGATGTCATCAGTCTGCATTCATTAAGCTGATGTCATCAGCCTGCATTCATTAAGATGACGTCATCAGCCTGCATTCATTAAGCTGATGTCATCAGCCTGCATTAATTAAGCTGAGCTGATGTCATCAGCCTGCATTCATTAAGATGACGTCATCAGCCTGCATTCATTTAGCTGATCTGATGTCATCAGCCTGCATTCATTAAGCTAATGTCATCAGCTGGAATTCATTTAAATGATGTCATCAGCCTGAATTAATTAAGCTGGGCTGATGTCATCAGCCTGCATTCATTAAGCTGATGTCATCAGCCTGCATTCATTAAGCTGATTTCATGAGCCTTGGTTCATTAAGCTGATGTCATCAGGCTGCATTCATAAAGCTGATGTCATCAGCCTGCATTAATTAAGCTGAGCTGATGTCATCAGCCTGCATTCATTAAGATGACGTCATCAGCCTGCATTCATTTAGCTGATCTGATGTCATCAGCCTGCATTCATTAAGCTAATGTCATCAGCTGGAATTCATTTAAATGATGTCATCAGCCTGCATTAATTAAGCTGAGCTGATGTCATCAGCCTGCATTCATTAAGCTGATGTCATCAGCTGGAATTCATTTAAATGACGTCATCAGCCTGCATTCATTTAGCTGATCTGATGTCATCAGCCTGCATTCATTAAGCTAATGTCATCAGCTGGAATTCATTTAAATGATGTCATCAGCCTGAATTAATTAAGCTGGGCTGATGTCATCAGCCTGCATTCATTAAGCTGATGTCATCAGCCTGCATTCATTAAGCTGATTTCATGAGCCTTGGTTCATTAAGCTGATGTCATCAGGCTGCATTCATAAAGCTGATGTCATCAGCCAGCATTCATTAAGATGACGTCATCAGCCTGCATTCATTTAGCTGATCTGATGTCATCAGCCTGCATTCATTAAGCTAATGTCATCAGCTGGAATTCATTAAGCTGATGTCATCAGCTGGAATTCATTTAAATGATGTAATCAGCCTACATTAATTAAGCTGGGCTGATGTCATCAGCCTGCATTCATTAAGCTGATGTCATCAGCCTGCATTAATTAAGTCGAGCTGATGTCTTCAGCCTGCATTCATTAAGATGACGTCATCAGCCTGCATTCATTTAGCTGATCTGATGTCATCAGCCTGCATTCATTAAGCTGATGTCATCAGCTGGAATTAATTTAAATGATGTCATCAGCCTGCATTAATTAAGCTGGGCTTATGTCATCAGCCTGCATTCATTAAGCTGATGTCATCAGCCTGCATTCATTAAGCTGATTTCATCAGCCATTAATCATTAAGCTGATGTCATCAGCTGGAATTCATTTAAATGATGTCATCAGCCTGCATTAATTAAGTTGGGCTGATGTCATCAGCCTGCATTCATTAAGCTGATGTCATCAGCCTGCATTAATTAAGCTGAGCTGACGTCATCAGCCTGCATTCATTAAGCTGATGTCATCAGCCTTGATTCATTAAGCTGATGTCATCAGCTTGAATTCATTAAGCTGATATCATCAGCCTGCATTAATTAAGCTGAGCTGATGTCATCATCCTGCATTAAATAAGCTGAGGTCTTCAGCCTGCATTCATTTAGCTAAGCTGATGTCATCAGCATGCATTCATTAAGCTGATGTCATCAGCCTGCATTCATTAAGCTGATGTCATCAGCTTGAATTCATTAAGCCGATGTCATCAGCCTGCATTAATTAAGCTGAGCTGATGTCATCAGTCTGCATTCATTAAGCTGACGTCATCAGCCTGCATTCATTAAGCTAATGTCATCAGCTGGAATTCATTTAAATGATGTCATCAGCCTGCATTCATTAAGATGACGTCATCAGCCTGCATTCATTTAGCTGATCTGATGTCATCAGCCTGCATTCATTAAGCTGATGTCATCAGCTTGAATTAATTAAGCTGATGTCATCAGCCTGCATTAATTAAGCTGAGCTGATGTCATCATACTGCATTAATTAAGCTGATGTCATCAACCTGCATTCATTTAGCTGAGCAGACGTCATCAGCTTGAATTCATTAGGCTGATGTAACCAGCCTGCATTCATTTAGCTGAGCTGATGTCATCAGCCTGCATTCATTAAGCTGACGTCATCAGCTTGAATTCATTAAGCCGATGTCATCAGCCTGCATTAATTAAGCTGAGCTGATGTCATCAGTCTGCATTCATTAAGCTGACGTCATCAGCCTGCATTCATTAAGCTAATGTCATCAGCTGGAATTCATTTAAATTATGTCATCAGCCTGCATTCATTAAGATGACGTCATCAGCCTGCATTCATTTAGCTGATCTGATGTCATCAGCCTGCATTCATTAAGATGACGTCATCAGCCTGCATTCATTTAGCTGATGTCATCAGCCTGCATTCTTTAAGCTGATGTCATCAGCTTGAATTAATTAAGCTGATGTCATCAGCCTGCATTAATTAAGCTGAGCTGATGTCATCATACTGCATTAATTAAGCTGATGTCATCAACCTGCATTCATTTAGCTGAGCAGACGTCATCAGCTTGAATTCATTAGGCTGATGTAACCAGCCTGCATTCATTTAGCTGAGCTGATGTCATCAGCCTGCATTCATTAAGCTGACGTCATCAGCTTGAATTCATTAATTTGATGTCATCAGCTTGCATAAATTAAGCTGAGCTGATGTCATCAGCCTGCATTCATTTAGCTGAGCTGATGTCATCAGCCTGGATTCATTAAGCTGATGACATCAGCTTGAATTCACTAAGCTGATGTCATCAGCCTGCATTAATTAAGCTTAGCTGATATCATCAGCCTGCATTAATTAAGCTGAGCTGATGTCATCATCCTGCATTAATTAAGCTGATGTCATCAGCCTGCATTCATTTAGCTAAGCTGATGTCATCAGCCTGCATTCATTAAGCTGATGTCATCAGCTTGAACTCATTAAGCTGATGTCATCAGCCTGCATTAATTAAGCTGAGCTGATGTCATCAGTCTGCATTCATTAAGCTGATGTCATCAGCCTGCATTCATTTAGCTGATCTGATGTCATCAGCCTGCATTCATTAAGCTAATGTCATCAGCTGGAATTCATTTAAATGATGTCATCAGCCTGCATTAATTAAGCTGACGTCATCAGCCTGCATTCATCAAGCTGATTTCATCAGCCATTAATCATTAAGCTGATGTCATCAGCTGGAATTCATTTAAATGATGTCATCAGCCTGCATTAATTAAGCTGGGCTGATGTCATCAGCCTGCATTCATTAAGCTGATGTCATCAGCCTGCATTAATTAAGCTGAGCTGACGTCATCAGCCTGCATTCATTAAGCTGATGTCATCAGCCTTGATTCATTAAGCTGATGTCATCAGCTTGAATTCATTAAGCTGATATCATCAGCCTGCATTAATTAAGCTGAGCTGATGTCATCATCCTGCATTAATTAAGCTGATGTCATCAGCCTGCATTCATTTAGCTAAGCTGATGTCATCAGCCTGCATTCATTAAGCTGATGTCATCAGCTTGAACTCATTATGCTGATGTCATCAGCCTGCATTAATTAAGCTGAGCTGATGTCATCAGTCTGCATTCATTAAGCTGATGTCATCAGCCTGCATTCATTAAGATGACGTCATCAGCCTGCATTCATTAAGCTAATGTCATCAGCTGGAATTCATTTAAATGATGTCATCAGCCTGCATTAATTAAGCTGGGCTGTTGTCATCAGCCTGCATTCATTAAGCTGATGTCATCAGCCTGCATTAATTAAGCTGAGCTGATGTCATCAGCCTGCATTCATTAAGATGACGTCATCAGCCTGCATTCATTTAGCTGATCTGATGTCATCAGCCTGCATTCATTAAGCTAATGTCATCAGCTGGAATTCATTTAAATGATGTCATCAGCCTGCATTAATTAAGCTGACGTCATGAGCCTGCATTCATCAAGCTGATTTCATCAGCCATTAATCATTAAGCTGATGTCATCAGCTGGAATTCATTTAAATGATGTCATCAGCCTGCATTAATTAAGCTGGGCTGATGTCATCAGCCTGCATTCATTAAGCTGATGTCATCAGCCTGCATTAATTAAGCTGAGCTGACGTCATCAGCCTGCATTCATTAAGCTGATGTCATCAGCCTTGATTCATTAAGCTGATGTCATCAGCTTGAATTCATTAAGCTGATATCATCAGCCTGCATTAATTAAGCTGAGCTAATGTCATCATCCTGCATTAATTAAGCTGATGTCATCAGCCTGCATTCATTTAGCTAAGCTGATGTCATCAGCCTGCATTCATTAAGCTGATGTCATCAGCTTGAACTCATTAAGCTGATGTCATCAGTCTGCATTAATTAAGCTGAGCTGATGTCATCAGTCTGCATTCATTAAGCTGATGTCATCAGCCTGCATTCATTAAGATGACGTCATCAGCCTGCATTCATTAAGCTAATGTCATCAGCTGGAATTCATTTAAATGATGTCATCAGCCTGCATTAATTAAGCTGGGCTGTTGTCATCAGCCTGCATTCATTAAGCTGATGTCATCAGCCTGCATTAATTAAGCTGAGCTGATGTAATCAGCCTGCATTCATTAAGATGACGTCATCAGCCTGCATTCATTTAGCTGATCTGATGTCATCAGCCTGCATTCATTAAGCTAATGTCATCAGCTGGAATTCATTTAAATGATGTCATCAGCCTGAATTAATTAAGCTGGGCTGATGTCATCAGCCTGCATTCATTAAGCTGATGTCATCAGCCTGCATTCATTAAGCTGATTTCATGAGCCTTGGTTTATTAAGCTGATGTCATCAGGCTGCATTCATAAAGCTGATGTCATCAGCCTGCATTAATTAAGCTGAGCTGATGTCATCAGCCTGCATTCATTAAGATGACGTCATCAGCCTGCATTCATTTAGCTGATCTGATGTCATCAGCCTGCATTCATTAAGCTAATGTCATCAGCTGGAATTCATTTAAATGATGTCATCAGCCTGCATTAATTAAGCTGAGCTGATGTCATCAGCCTGCATTCATTAAGCTGATGTCATCAGCTGGAATTCATTTAAATGATGTCATCAGCCTGCATTCATTTAGCTGATCTGATGTCATCAGCCTGCATTCATTAAGCTAATGTCATCAGCTGGAATTCATTTAAATGATGTCATCAGCCTGAATTAATTAAGCTGGGCTGATGTCATCAGCCTGCATTCATTAAGCTGATGTCATCAGCCTGCATTCATTAAGCTGATTTCATGAGCCTTGGTTCATTAAGCTGATGTCATCAGGCTGCATTCATAAAGCTGATGTCATCAGCCAGCATTCATTAAGATGACGTCATCAGCCTGCATTCATTTAGCTGATCTGATGTCATCAGCCTGCATTCATTAAGCTGATGTCATCAGCTGGAATTAATTTAAATGATGTCATCAGCCTGCATTAATTAAGCTGGGCTTATGTCATCAGCCTGCATTCATTAAGCTGATGTCATCAGCCTGCATTCATTAAGCTGATTTCATCAGCCATTAATCATTAAGCTGATGTCATCAGCTGGAATTCATTTAAATGATGTCATCAGCCTGCATTAATTAAGCTGGGCTGATGTCATCAGCCTGCATTCATTAAGCTGATGTCATCAGCCTGCATTAATTAAGTCGAGCTGATGTCTTCAGCCTGCATTCATTAAGATGACGTCATCAGCCTGCATTCATTTAGCTGATCTGATGTCATCAGCCTGCATTCATTAAGCTGATGTCATCAGCTGGAATTAATTTAAATGATGTCATCAGCCTGCATTAATTAAGCTGGGCTTATGTCATCAGCCTGCATTCATTAAGCTGATGTCATCAGCCTGCATTCATTAAGCTGATTTCATCAGCCATTAATCATTAAGCTGATGTCATCAGCTGGAATTCATTTAAATGATGTCATCAGCCTGCATTAATTAAGCTGGGCTGATGTCATCAGCCTGCATTCATTAAGCTGATGTCATCAGCCTGCATTAATTAAGCTGAGCTGACATCATCAGCCTGCATTCATTAAGCTGATGTCATCAGCCTTGATTCATTAAGCTGATGTCATCAGCTTGAATTCATTAAGCTGATATCATCAGCCTGCATTAATTAAGCTGAGCTGATGTCATCATCCTGCATTAAATAAGCTGAGGTCTTCAGCCTGCATTCATTTAGCTAAGCTGATGTCATCAGCATGCATTCATTAAGCTGATGTCATCAGCCTGCATTCATTAAGCTGATGTCATCAGCTTGAATTCATTAAGCCGATGTCATCAGCCTGCATTAATTAAGCTGAGCTGATGTCATCAGTCTGCATTCATTAAGCTGATGTCATCAGCCTGCATTCATTTAGCTAATGTCATCAGCTGGAATTCATTTAAATGATGTCATCAGCCTGCATTCATTAAGATGACGTCATCAGCCTGCATTCATTTAGCTGATCTGATGTCATCAGCCTGCATTCATTAAGCTGATGTCATCAGCTTGAATTAATTAAGCTGATGTCATCAGCCTGCATTAATTAAGCTGATGTCATCAGCTTGAATTAATTAAGCTGATGTCATCAGCCTGCATTAATTAAGCTGAGCTGATGTCATCATACTGCATTAATTAAGCTGATGTCATCAACCTGCATTCATTTAGCTGAGCAGACGTCATCAGCTTGAATTCATTAGGCTGATGTAACCAGCCTGCATTCATTTAGCTGAGCTGATGTCATCAGCCTGCATTCATTAAGCTGACGTCATCAGCTTGAATTCATTAATTTGATGTCATCAGCTTGCATTAATTAAGCTTAGCTGATATCATCAGCCTGCATTAATTAAGCTGAGCTGATGTCATCATCCTGCATTAATTAAGCTGATGTCATCAGCCTGCATTCATTTAGCTAAGCTGATGTCATCAGCCTGCATTCATTAAGCTGATGTCATCAGCTTGAACTCATTAAGCTGATGTCATCAGCCTGCATTAATTAAGCTGAGCTGATGTCATCAGTCTGCATTCATTAAGCTGATGTCATCAGCCTGCATTCATTTAGCTGATCTGATGTCATCAGCCTGCATTCATTAAGCTAATGTCATCAGCTGGAATTCATTTAAATGATGTCATCAGCCTGCATTAATTAAGCTGACGTCATCAGCCTGCATTCATCAAGCTGATTTCATCATCCATTAATCATTAAGCTGATGTCATCAGCTGGAATTCATTTAAATGATGTCATCAGCCTGCATTAATTAAGCTGGGCTGATGTCATCAGCCTGCATTCATTAAGCTGATGTCATCAGCCTGCATTAATTAAGCTGAGCTGACGTCATCAGCCTGCATTCATTAAGCTGATTTCATCAGCCTTGATTCATTAAGCTGATGTCATCAGCTTGAATTCATTAAGCTGATATCATCAGCCTGCATTAATTAAGCTGAGCTGATGTCATCATCCTGCATTAATTAAGCTGATGTCATCAGCCTGCATTCATTTAGCTAAGCTGATGTCATCAGCCTGCATTCATTAAGCTGATGTCATCAGCTTGAACTCATTATGCTGATGTCATCAGCCTGCATTAATTAAGCTGAGCTGATGTCATCAGTCTGCATTCATTAAGCTGATGTCATCAGCCTGCATTCATTAAGATGACGTCATCAGCCTGCATTCATTAAGCTAATGTCATCAGCTGGAATTCATTTAAATGATGTCATCAGCCTGCATTAATTAAGCTGGGCTGTTGTCATCAGCCTGCATTCATTAAGCTGATGTCATCAGCCTGCATTAATTAAGCTGAGCTGATGTCATCAGCCTGCATTCATTAAGATGACGTCATCAGCCTGCATTCATTTAGCTGATCTGATGTCATCAGCCTGCATTCATTAAGCTAATGTCATCAGCTGGAATTCATTTAAATGATGTCATCAGCCTGAATTAATTAAGCTGGGCTGATGTCATCAGCCTGCATTCATTAAGCTGATGTCATCAGCCTGCATTCATTAAGCTGATTTCATGAGCCTTGGTTCATTAAGCTGATGTCATCAGGCTGCATTCATAAAGCTGATGTCATCAGCCTGCATTAATTAAGCTGGGCTGATGTCATCAGCCTGCATTCATTAAGCTGATGTCATCAGCCTGCATTAATTAAGCTGAGCTGACATCATCAGCCTGCATTCATTAAGCTGATGTCATCAGCCTTGATTCATTAAGCTGATGTCATCAGCTTGAATTCATTAAGCTGATATCATCAGCCTGCATTAATTAAGCTGAGCTGATGTCATCATCCTGCATTAAATAAGCTGAGGTCTTCAGCCTGCATTCATTTAGCTAAGCTGATGTCATCAGCATGCATTCATTAAGCTGATGTCATCAGCCTGCATTCATTAAGCTGATGTCATCAGCTTGAATTCATTAAGCCGATGTCATCAGCCTGCATTAATTAAGCTGAGCTGATGTCATCAGTCTGCATTCATTAAGCTGATGTCATCAGCCTGCATTCATTTAGCTAATGTCATCAGCTGGAATTCATTTAAATGATGTCATCAGCCTGCATTCATTAAGATGACGTCATCAGCCTGCATTCATTTAGCTGATCTGATGTCATCAGCCTGCATTCATTAAGCTGATGTCATCAGCTTGAATTAATTAAGCTGATGTCATCAGCCTGCATTAATTAAGCTGATGTCATCAGCTTGAATTAATTAAGCTGATGTCATCAGCCTGCATTAATTAAGCTGAGCTGATGTCATCATACTGCATTAATTAAGCTGATGTCATCAACCTGCATTCATTTAGCTGAGCAGACGTCATCAGCTTGAATTCATTAGGCTGATGTAACCAGCCTGCATTCATTTAGCTGAGCTGATGTCATCAGCCTGCATTCATTAAGCTGACGTCATCAGCTTGAATTCATTAATTTGATGTCATCAGCTTGCATTAATTAAGCTTAGCTGATATCATCAGCCTGCATTAATTAAGCTGAGCTGATGTCATCATCCTGCATTAATTAAGCTGATGTCATCAGCCTGCATTCATTTAGCTAAGCTGATGTCATCAGCCTGCATTCATTAAGCTGATGTCATCAGCTTGAACTCATTAAGCTGATGTCATCAGCCTGCATTAATTAAGCTGAGCTGATGTCATCAGTCTGCATTCATTAAGCTGATGTCATCAGCCTGCATTCATTTAGCTGATCTGATGTCATCAGCCTGCATTCATTAAGCTAATGTCATCAGCTGGAATTCATTTAAATGATGTCATCAGCCTGCATTAATTAAGCTGACGTCATCAGCCTGCATTCATCAAGCTGATTTCATCATCCATTAATCATTAAGCTGATGTCATCAGCTGGAATTCATTTAAATGATGTCATCAGCCTGCATTAATTAAGCTGGGCTGATGTCATCAGCCTGCATTCATTAAGCTGATGTCATCAGCCTGCATTAATTAAGCTGAGCTGACGTCATCAGCCTGCATTCATTAAGCTGATTTCATCAGCCTTGATTCATTAAGCTGATGTCATCAGCTTGAATTCATTAAGCTGATATCATCAGCCTGCATTAATTAAGCTGAGCTGATGTCATCATCCTGCATTAATTAAGCTGATGTCATCAGCCTGCATTCATTTAGCTAAGCTGATGTCATCAGCCTGCATTCATTAAGCTGATGTCATCAGCTTGAACTCATTATGCTGATGTCATCAGCCTGCATTAATTAAGCTGAGCTGATGTCATCAGTCTGCATTCATTAAGCTGATGTCATCAGCCTGCATTCATTAAGATGACGTCATCAGCCTGCATTCATTAAGCTAATGTCATCAGCTGGAATTCATTTAAATGATGTCATCAGCCTGCATTAATTAAGCTGGGCTGTTGTCATCAGCCTGCATTCATTAAGCTGATGTCATCAGCCTGCATTAATTAAGCTGAGCTGATGTCATCAGCCTGCATTCATTAAGATGACGTCATCAGCCTGCATTCATTTAGCTGATCTGATGTCATCAGCCTGCATTCATTAAGCTAATGTCATCAGCTGGAATTCATTTAAATGATGTCATCAGCCTGAATTAATTAAGCTGGGCTGATGTCATCAGCCTGCATTCATTAAGCTGATGTCATCAGCCTGCATTCATTAAGCTGATTTCATGAGCCTTGGTTCATTAAGCTGATGTCATCAGGCTGCATTCATAAAGCTGATGTCATCAGCCTGCATTAATTAAGCTGAGCTGATGTCATCAGCCTGCATTCATTAAGATGATGTCATCAGCCTGCATTCATTTAGCTGATCTGATGTCATCAGCCTGCATTCATTAAGCTAATGTCATCAGCTGGAATTCATTTAAATGATGTCATCAGCCTGCATTAATTAAGCTGAGCTGATATCATCAGCCTGCATTCATTAAGCTGATGTCATCAGCTGGAATTCATTTAAATGATGTCATCAGCCTACATTAATTAAGCTGGGCTGATGTCATCAGCCTGCATTCATTAAGCTGATGTCATCAGCCTGCATTAATTAAGTCGAGCTGATGTCTTCAGCCTGCATTCATTAAGATGACGTCATCAGCCTGCATTCATTTAGCTGATCTGATGTCATCAGCCTGCATTCATTAAGCTGATGTCATCAGCTGGAATTAATTTAAATGATGTCATCAGCCTGCATTAATTAAGCTGGGCTTATGTCATCAGCCTGCATTCATTAAGCTGATGTCATCAGCCTGCATTCATTAAGCTGATTTCATCAGCCATTAATCATTAAGCTGATGTCATCAGCTGGAATTCATTTAAATGATGTCATCAGCCTGCATTAATTAAGCTGGGCTGATGTCATCAGCCTGCATTCATTAAGCTGATGTCATCAGCCTGCATTAATTAAGCTGAGCTGACGTCATCAGCCTGCATTCATTAAGCTGATGTCATCAGCCTTGATTCATTAAGCTGATGTCATCAGCTTGAATTCATTAAGCTGATATCATCAGCCTGCATTAATTAAGCTGAGCTGATGTCATCATCCTGCATTAAATAAGCTGAGGTCTTCAGCCTGCATTCATTTAGCTAAGCTGATGTCATCAGCATGCATTCATTAAGCTGATGTCATCAGCCTGCATTCATTAAGCTGATGTCATCAGCTTGAATTCATTAAGCCGATGTCATCAGCCTGCATTAATTAAGCTGAGCTGATGTCATCAGTCTGCATTCATTAAGCTGACGTCATCAGCCTGCATTCATTAAGCTAATGTCATCAGCTGGAATTCATTTAAATGATGTCATCAGCCTGTATTCATTAAGATGACGTCATCAGCCTGCATTCATTTAGCTGATCTGATGTCATCAGCCTGCATTCATTAAGATGACGTCATCAGCCTGCATTCATTTAGCTGATGTCATCAGCCTGCATTCATTAAGCTGATGTCATCAGCTTGAATTAATTAAGCTGATGTCATCAGCCTGCATTAATTAAGCTGAGCTGATGTCATCATACTGCATTAATTAAGCTGATGTCATCAACCTGCATTCATTTAGCTGAGCAGACGTCATCAGCTTGAATTCATTAGGCTGATGTAACCAGCCTGCATTCATTTAGCTGAGCTGATGTCATCAGCCTGCATTCATTAAGCTGACGTCATCAGCTTGAATTCATTAAGCCGATGTCATCAGCCTGCATTAATTAAGCTGAGCTGATGTCATCAGTCTGCATTCATTAAGCTGACGTCATCAGCCTGCATTCATTAAGCTAATGTCATCAGCTGGAATTCATTTAAATGATGTCATCAGCCTGCATTCATTAAGATGACATCATCAGCCTGCATTCATTTAGCTGATCTGATGTCATCAGCCTGCATTCATTAAGATGACGTCATCAGCCTGCATTCATTTAGCTGATGTCATCAGCCTGCATTCATTAAGCTGATGTCATCAGCTTGAATTAATTAAGCTGATGTCATCAGCCTGCATTAATTAAGCTGAGCTGATGTCATCATACTGCATTAATTAAGCTGATGTCATCAACCTGCATTCATTTAGCTGAGCAGCCGTCATCAGCTTGAATTCATTAGGCTGATGTAACCAGCCTGCATTCATTTAGCTGAGCTGATGTCATCAGCCTGCATTCATTAAGCTGACGTCATCAGCTTGAATTCATTAATTTGATGTCATCAGCTTGCATAAATTAAGCTGAGCTGATGTCATCAGCCTGCATTCATTTAGCTGAGCTGATGTCATCAGCCTTGATTCATTAAGCTGATGACATCAGCTTGAATTCACTAAGCTGATGTCATCAGCCTGCATTAATTAAGCTTAGCTGATATCATCAGCCTGCATTAATTAAGCTGAGCTGATGTCATCATCCTGCATTAATTAAGCTGATGTCATCAGCCTGCATTCATTTAGCTAAGCTGATGTCATCAGCCTGCATTCATTAAGCTGATGTCATCAGCTTGAACTCATTAAGCTGATGTCATCAGCCTGCATTAATTAAGCTGAGCTGATGTCATCAGTCTGCATTCATTAAGCTGATGTCATCAGCCTGCATTCATTTAGCTGATCTGATGTCATCAGCCTGCATTCATTAAGCTAATGTCATCAGCTGGAATTCATTTAAATGATGTCATCAGCCTGCATTAATTAAGCTGACGTCATCAGCCTGCATTCATCAAGCTGATTTCATCAGCCATTAATCATTAAGCTGATGTCATCAGCTGGAATTCATTTAAATGATGTCATCAGCCTGCATTAATTAAGCTGGGCTGATGTCATCAGCCTGCATTCATTAAGCTGATGTCATCAGCCTGCATTAATTAAGCTGAGCTGACGTCATCAGCCTGCATTCATTAAGCTGATGTCATCAGCCTTGATTCATTAAGCTGATGTCATCAGCTTGAATTCATTAAGCTGATATCATCAGCCTGCATTAATTAAGCTGAGCTGATGTCATCATCCTGCATTAATTAAGCTGATGTCATCAGCCTGCATTCATTTAGCTAAGCTGATGTCATCAGCCTGCATTCATTAAGCTGATGTCATCAGCTTGAACTCATTATGCTGATGTCATCAGCCTGCATTAATTAAGCTGATCTGATGTCATCAGCCTGCATTCATTAAGCTAATGTCATCAGCTGGAATTCATTTAAATGATGTCATCAGCCTGCATTAATTAAGCTGAGCTGATGTCATCAGCCTGCATTCATTAAGCTGATGTCATCAGCTGGAATTCATTTAAATGATGTCATCAGCCTGCATTCATTTAGCTGATCTGATGTCATCAGCCTGCATTCATTAAGCTAATGTCATCAGCTGGAATTCATTTAAATGATGTCATCAGCCTGAATTAATTAAGCTGGGCTGATGTCATCAGCCTGCATTCATTAAGCTGATGTCATCAGCCTGCATTCATTAAGCTGATTTCATGAGCCTTGGTTCATTAAGCTGATGTCATCAGGCTGCATTCATAAAGCTGATGTCATCAGCCAGCATTCATTAAGATGACGTCATCAGCCTGCATTCATTTAGCTGATCTGATGTCATCAGCCTGCATTCATTAAGCTGATGTCATCAGCTGGAATTAATTTAAATGATGTCATCAGCCTGCATTAATTAAGCTGGGCTTATGTCATCAGCCTGCATTCATTAAGCTGATGTCATCAGCCTGCATTCATTAAGCTGATTTCATCAGCCATTAATCATTAAGCTGATGTCATCAGCTGGAATTCATTTAAATGATGTCATCAGCCTGCATTAATTAAGCTGGGCTGATGTCATCAGCCTGCATTCATTAAGCTGATGTCATCAGCCTGCATTAATTAAGTCGAGCTGATATCTTCAGCCTGCATTCATTAAGATGACGTCATCAGCCTGCATTCATTTAGCTGATCTGATGTCATCAGCCTGCATTCATTAAGCTGATGTCATCAGCTGGAATTAATTTAAATGATGTCATCAGCCTGCATTAATTAAGCTGGGCTTATGTCATCAGCCTGCATTCATTAAGCTGATGTCATCAGCCTGCATTCATTAAGCTGATTTCATCAGCCATTAATCATTAAGCTGATGTCATCAGCTGGAATTCATTTAAATGATGTCATCAGCCTGCATTAATTAAGCTGGGCTGATGTCATCAGCCTGCATTCATTAAGCTGATGTCATCAGCCTGCATTAATTAAGCTGAGCTGACGTCATCAGCCTGCATTCATTAAGCTGATGTCATCAGCCTTGATTCATTAAGCTGATGTCATCAGCTTGAATTCATTAAGCTGATATCATCAGCCTGCATTAATTAAGCTGAGCTGATGTCATCATCCTGCATTAAATAAGCTGAGGTCTTCAGCCTGCATTCATTTAGCTAAGCTGATGTCATCAGCATGCATTCATTAAGCTGATGTCATCAGCCTGCATTCATTAAGCTGATGTCATCAGCTTGAATTCATTAAGCCGATGTCATCAGCCTGCATTAATTAAGCTGAGCTGATGTCATCAGTCTGCATTCATTAAGCTGATGTCATCAGCCTGCATTCATTTAGCTAATGTCATCAGCTGGAATTCATTTAAATGATGTCATCAGCCTGCATTCATTAAGATGACGTCATCAGCCTGCATTCATTTAGCTGATCTGATGTCATCAGCCTGCATTCATTAAGCTGATGTCATCAGCTTGAATTAATTAAGCTGATGTCATCAGCCTGCATTAATTAAGCTGATGTCATCAGCTTGAATTAATTAAGCTGATGTCATCAGCCTGCATTAATTAAGCTGAGCTGATGTCATCATACTGCATTAATTAAGCTGATGTCATCAACCTGCATTCATTTAGCTGAGCAGACGTCATCAGCTTGAATTCATTAGGCTGATGTAACCAGCCTGCATTCATTTAGCTGAGCTGATGTCATCAGCCTGCATTCATTAAGCTGACGTCATCAGCTTGAATTCATTAATTTGATGTCATCAGCTTGCATTAATTAAGCTTAGCTGATATCATCAGCCTGCATTAATTAAGCTGAGCTGATGTCATCATCCTGCATTAATTAAGCTGATGTCATCAGCCTGCATTCATTTAGCTAAGCTGATGTCATCAGCCTGCATTCATTAAGCTGATGTCATCAGCTTGAACTCATTAAGCTGATGTCATCAGCCTGCATTAATTAAGCTGAGCTGATGTCATCAGTCTGCATTCATTAAGCTGATGTCATCAGCCTGCATTCATTTAGCTGATCTGATGTCATCAGCCTGCATTCATTAAGCTAATGTCATCAGCTGGAATTCATTTAAATGATGTCATCAGCCTGCATTAATTAAGCTGACGTCATCAGCCTGCATTCATCAAGCTGATTTCATCATCCATTAATCATTAAGCTGATGTCATCAGCTGGAATTCATTTAAATGATGTCATCAGCCTGCATTAATTAAGCTGGGCTGATGTCATCAGCCTGCATTCATTAAGCTGATGTCATCAGCCTGCATTAATTAAGCTGAGCTGACGTCATCAGCCTGCATTCATTAAGCTGATTTCATCAGCCTTGATTCATTAAGCTGATGTCATCAGCTTGAATTCATTAAGCTGATATCATCAGCCTGCATTAATTAAGCTGAGCTGATGTCATCATCCTGCATTAATTAAGCTGATGTCATCAGCCTGCATTCATTTAGCTAAGCTGATGTCATCAGCCTGCATTCATTAAGCTGATGTCATCAGCTTGAACTCATTATGCTGATGTCATCAGCCTGCATTAATTAAGCTGAGCTGATGTCATCAGTCTGCATTCATTAAGCTGATGTCATCAGCCTGCATTCATTAAGATGACGTCATCAGCCTGCATTCATTAAGCTAATGTCATCAGCTGGAATTCATTTAAATGATGTCATCAGCCTGCATTAATTAAGCTGGGCTGTTGTCATCAGCCTGCATTCATTAAGCTGATGTCATCAGCCTGCATTAATTAAGCTGAGCTGATGTCATCAGCCTGCATTCATTAAGATGACGTCATCAGCCTGCATTCATTTAGCTGATCTGATGTCATCAGCCTGCATTCATTAAGCTAATGTCATCAGCTGGAATTCATTTAAATGATGTCATCAGCCTGAATTAATTAAGCTGGGCTGATGTCATCAGCCTGCATTCATTAAGCTGATGTCATCAGCCTGCATTCATTAAGCTCATTTCATGAGCCTTGGTTCATTAAGCTGATGTCATCAGGCTGCATTCATAAAGCTGATGTCATCAGCCTGCATTAATTAAGCTGAGCTGATGTCATCAGCCTGCATTCATTAAGATGATGTCATCAGCCTGCATTCATTTAGCTGATCTGATGTCATCAGCCTGCATTCATTAAGCTAATGTCATCAGCTGGAATTCATTTAAATGATGTCATCAGCCTGCATTAATTAAGCTGAGCTGATATCATCAGCCTGCATTCATTAAGCTGATGTCATCAGCTGGAATTCATTTAAATGATGTCATCAGCCTACATTAATTAAGCTGGGCTGATGTCATCAGCCTGCATTCATTAAGCTGATGTCATCAGCCTGCATTAATTAAGTCGAGCTGATGTCTTCAGCCTGCATTCATTAAGATGACGTCATCAGCCTGCATTCATTTAGCTGATCTGATGTCATCAGCCTGCATTCATTAAGCTGATGTCATCAGCTGGAATTAATTTAAATGATGTCATCAGCCTGCATTAATTAAGCTGGGCTTATGTCATCAGCCTGCATTCATTAAGCTGATGTCATCAGCCTGCATTCATTAAGCTGATTTCATCAGCCATTAATCATTAAGCTGATGTCATCAGCTGGAATTCATTTAAATGATGTCATCAGCCTGCATTAATTAAGCTGGGCTGACGTCATCAGCCTGCATTCATTAAGCTGATGTCATCAGCCTTGATTCATTAAGCTGATGTCATCAGCTTGAATTCATTAAGCTGATATCATCAGCCTGCATTAATTAAGCTGAGCTGATGTCATCATCCTGCATTAAATAAGCTGAGGTCTTCAGCCTGCATTCATTTAGCTAAGCTGATGTCATCAGCATGCATTCATTAAGCTGATGTCATCAGCCTGCATTCATTAAGCTGATGTCATCAGCTTGAATTCATTAAGCCGATGTCATCAGCCTGCATTAATTAAGCTGAGCTGATGTCATCAGTCTGCATTCATTAAGCTGACGTCATCAGCCTGCATTCATTAAGCTAATGTCATCAGCTGGAATTCATTTAAATGATGTCATCAGCCTGTATTCATTAAGATGACGTCATCAGCCTGCATTCATTTAGCTGATCTGATGTCATCAGCCTGCATTCATTAAGATGACGTCATCAGCCTGCATTCATTTAGCTGATGTCATCAGCCTGCATTCATTAAGCTGATGTCATCAGCTTGAATTAATTAAGCTGATGTCATCAGCCTGCATTAATTAAGCTGAGCTGATGTCATCATACTGCATTAATTAAGCTGATGTCATCAACCTGCATTCATTTAGCTGAGCAGACGTCATCAGCTTGAATTCATTAGGCTGATGTAACCAGCCTGCATTCATTTAGCTGAGCTGATGTCATCAGCCTGCATTCATTAAGCTGACGTCATCAGCTTGAATTCATTAAGCCGATGTCATCAGCCTGCATTAATTAAGCTGAGCTGATGTCATCAGTCTGCATTCATTAAGCTGACGTCATCAGCCTGCATTCATTAAGCTAATGTCATCAGCTGGAATTCATTTAAATGATGTCATCAGCCTGCATTCATTAAGATGACATCATCAGCCTGCATTCATTTAGCTGATCTGATGTCATCAGCCTGCATTCATTAAGATGACGTCATCAGCCTGCATTCATTTAGCTGATGTCATCAGCCTGCATTCATTAAGCTGATGTCATCAGCTTGAATTAATTAAGCTGATGTCATCAGCCTGCATTAATTAAGCTGAGCTGATGTCATCATACTGCATTAATTAAGCTGATGTCATCAACCTGCATTCATTTAGCTGAGCAGCCGTCATCAGCTTGAATTCATTAGGCTGATGTAACCAGCCTGCATTCATTTAGCTGAGCTGATGTCATCAGCCTGCATTCATTAAGCTGACGTCATCAGCTTGAATTCATTAATTTGATGTCATCAGCTTGCATAAATTAAGCTGAGCTGATGTCATCAGCCTGCATTCATTTAGCTGAGCTGATGTCATCAGCCTTGATTCATTAAGCTGATGACATCAGCTTGAATTCACTAAGCTGATGTCATCAGCCTGCATTAATTAAGCTTAGCTGATATCATCAGCCTGCATTAATTAAGCTGAGCTGATGTCATCATCCTGCATTAATTAAGCTGATGTCATCAGCCTGCATTCATTTAGCTAAGCTGATGTCATCAGCCTGCATTCATTAAGCTGATGTCATCAGCTTGAACTCATTAAGCTGATGTCATCAGCCTGCATTAATTAAGCTGAGCTGATGTCATCAGTCTGCATTCATTAAGCTGATGTCATCAGCCTGCATTCATTTAGCTGATCTGATGTCATCAGCCTGCATTCATTAAGCTAATGTCATCAGCTGGAATTCATTTAAATGATGTCATCAGCCTGCATTAATTAAGCTGACGTCATCAGCCTGCATTCATCAAGCTGATTTCATCAGCCATTAATCATTAAGCTGATGTCATCAGCTGGAATTCATTTAAATGATGTCATCAGCCTGCATTAATTAAGCTGGGCTGATGTCATCAGCCTGCATTCATTAAGCTGATGTCATCAGCCTGCATTAATTAAGCTGAGCTGACGTCATCAGCCTGCATTCATTAAGCTGATGTCATCAGCCTTGATTCATTAAGCTGATGTCATCAGCTTGAATTCATTAAGCTGATATCATCAGCCTGCATTAATTAAGCTGAGCTGATGTCATCATCCTGCATTAATTAAGCTGATGTCATCAGCCTGCATTCATTTAGCTAAGCTGATGTCATCAGCCTGCATTCATTAAGCTGATGTCATCAGCTTGAACTCATTATGCTGATGTCATCAGCCTGCATTAATTAAGCTGAGCTGATGTCATCAGTCTGCATTCATTAAGCTGATGTCATCAGCCTGCATTCATTAAGATGACGTCATCAGCCTGCATTCATTAAGCTAATGTCATCAGCTGGAATTCATTTAAATGATGTCATCAGCCTGCATTAATTAAGCTGGGCTGTTGTCATCAGCCTGCATTCATTAAGCTGATGTCATCAGCCTGCATTAATTAAGCTGAGCTGATGTCATCAGCCTGCATTCATTAAGATGACGTCATCAGCCTGCATTCATTTAGCTGATCTGATGTCATCAGCCTGCATTCATTAAGCTAATGTCATCAGCTGGAATTCATTTAAATGATGTCATCAGCCTGAATTAATTAAGCTGGGCTGATGTCATCAGCCTGCATTCATTAAGCTGATGTCATCAGCCTGCATTCATTAAGCTGATTTCATGAGCCTTGGTTCATTAAGCTGATGTCATCAGGCTGCATTCATAAAGCTGATGTCATCAGCCTGCATTAATTAAGCTGAGCTGATGTCATCAGCCTGCATTCATTAAGATGATGTCATCAGCCTGCATTCATTTAGCTGATCTGATGTCATCAGCCTGCATTCATTAAGCTAATGTCATCAGCTGGAATTCATTTAAATGATGTCATCAGCCTGCATTAATTAAGCTGAGCTGATATCATCAGCCTGCATTCATTAAGCTGATGTCATCAGCTGGAATTCATTTAAATGATGTCATCAGCGTACATTAATTAAGCTGGGCTGATGTCATCAGCCTGCATTCATTAAGCTGATGTCATCAGCCTGCATTAATTAAGTTGAGCTGATGTCTTCAGCCTGCATTCATTAAGATGACGTCATCAGCCTGCATTCATTTAGCTGATCTGATGTCATCAGCCTGCATTCATTAAGCTAATGTCATCAGCTGGAATTCATTTAAATGATGTCATCAGCCTGCATTAATTAAGCTGAGCTGATGTCATCAGCGTTCATTCATTAAGCTGATGTCATCAGCTGGAATTCATTTAAATGATGTCATCAGCCTGCATTAATTAAGCTGGGCTTATGTCATCAGCCTGCATTCATTAAGCTGATGTCATCAGCCTGCATTCATTTAGCTGATCTGATGTCATCAGCCTGCATTCATTAAGCTAATGTCATCAGCTGGAATTCATTTAAATGATGTCATCAGCCTGCATTAATTAAGCTGACGTCATCAGCCTGCATTCATCAAGCTGATTTCATCAGCCATTAATCATTAAGCTGATGTCATCAGCTGGAATTCATTTAAATGATGTCATCAGCCTGCATTAATTAAGCTGGGCTGATGTCATCAGCCTGCATTCATTAAGCTGATGTCATCAGCCTGCATTAATTAAGCTGAGCTGACGTCATCAGCCTGCATTCATTAAGCTGATGTCATCAGCCTTGATTCATTAAGCTGATGTCATCAGCTTGAATTCATTAAGCTGATATCATCAGCCTGCATTAATTAAGCTGAGCTGATGTCATCATCCTGCATTAATTAAGCTGATGTCATCAGCCTGCATTCATTTAGCTAAGCTGATGTCATCAGCCTGCATTCATTAAGCTGATGTCATCAGCTTGAACTCATTATGCTGATGTCATCAGCCTGCATTAATTAAGCTGATCTGATGTCATCAGCCTGCATTCATTAAGCTAATGTCATCAGCTGGAATTCATTTAAATGATGTCATCAGCCTGCATTAATTAAGCTGAGCTGATGTCATCAGCCTGCATTCATTAAGCTGATGTCATCAGCTGGAATTCATTTAAATGATGTCATCAGCCTGCATTCATTTAGCTGATCTGATGTCATCAGCCTGCATTCATTAAGCTAATGTCATCAGCTGGAATTCATTTAAATGATGTCATCAGCCTGAATTAATTAAGCTGGGCTGATGTCATCAGCCTGCATTCATTAAGCTGATGTCATCAGCCTGCATTCATTAAGCTGATTTCATGAGCCTTGGTTCATTAAGCTGATGTCATCAGGCTGCATTCATAAAGCTGATGTCATCAGCCAGCATTCATTAAGATGACGTCATCAGCCTGCATTCATTTAGCTGATCTGATGTCATCAGCCTGCATTCATTAAGCTGATGTCATCAGCTGGAATTAATTTAAATGATGTCATCAGCCTGCATTAATTAAGCTGGGCTTATGTCATCAGCCTGCATTCATTAAGCTGATGTCATCAGCCTGCATTCATTAAGCTGATTTCATCAGCCATTAATCATTAAGCTGATGTCATCAGCTGGAATTCATTTAAATGATGTCATCAGCCTGCATTAATTAAGCTGGGCTGATGTCATCAGCCTGCATTCATTAAGCTGATGTCATCAGCCTGCATTAATTAAGTCGAGCTGATATCTTCAGCCTGCATTCATTAAGATGACGTCATCAGCCTGCATTCATTTAGCTGATCTGATGTCATCAGCCTGCATTCATTAAGCTGATGTCATCAGCTGGAATTAATTTAAATGATGTCATCAGCCTGCATTAATTAAGCTGGGCTTATGTCATCAGCCTGCATTCATTAAGCTGATGTCATCAGCCTGCATTCATTAAGCTGATTTCATCAGCCATTAATCATTAAGCTGATGTCATCAGCTGGAATTCATTTAAATGATGTCATCAGCCTGCATTAATTAAGCTGGGCTGATGTCATCAGCCTGCATTCATTAAGCTGATGTCATCAGCCTGCATTAATTAAGCTGAGCTGACGTCATCAGCCTGCATTCATTAAGCTGATGTCATCAGCCTTGATT
Organism: Cyprinodon diabolis; assembly: GCA_030533445.1. Lineage (NCBI taxonomy): Eukaryota > Metazoa > Chordata > Actinopteri > Cyprinodontiformes > Cyprinodontidae > Cyprinodon > Cyprinodon diabolis. The sequence goes on along the minus strand of JARPUW010000637.1, from coordinate 216,604 downwards.
CATTAAGCTGATGTCATCAGCTTGAATTCATTAAGCTGATATCATCAGCCTGCATTAATTAAGCTGAGCTGATGTCATCATCCTGCATTAAATAAGCTGAGGTCTTCAGCCTGCATTCATTTAGCTAAGCTGATGTCATCAGCATGCATTCATTAAGCTGATGTCATCAGCCTGCATTCATTAAGCTGATGTCATCAGCTTGAATTCATTAAGCCGATGTCATCAGCCTGCATTAATTAAGCTGAGCTGATGTCATCAGTCTGCATTCATTAAGCTGATGTCATCAGCCTGCATTCATTTAGCTAATGTCATCAGCTGGAATTCATTTAAATGATGTCATCAGCCTGCATTCATTAAGATGACGTCATCAGCCTGCATTCATTTAGCTGATCTGATGTCATCAGCCTGCATTCATTAAGCTGATGTCATCAGCTTGAATTAATTAAGCTGATGTCATCAGCCTGCATTAATTAAGCTGATGTCATCAGCTTGAATTAATTAAGCTGATGTCATCAGCCTGCATTAATTAAGCTGAGCTGATGTCATCATACTGCATTAATTAAGCTGATGTCATCAACCTGCATTCATTTAGCTGAGCAGACGTCATCAGCTTGAATTCATTAGGCTGATGTAACCAGCCTGCATTCATTTAGCTGAGCTGATGTCATCAGCCTGCATTCATTAAGCTGACGTCATCAGCTTGAATTCATTAATTTGATGTCATCAGCTTGCATTAATTAAGCTTAGCTGATATCATCAGCCTGCATTAATTAAGCTGAGCTGATGTCATCATCCTGCATTAATTAAGCTGATGTCATCAGCCTGCATTCATTTAGCTAAGCTGATGTCATCAGCCTGCATTCATTAAGCTGATGTCATCAGCTTGAACTCATTAAGCTGATGTCATCAGCCTGCATTAATTAAGCTGAGCTGATGTCATCAGTCTGCATTCATTAAGCTGATGTCATCAGCCTGCATTCATTTAGCTGATCTGATGTCATCAGCCTGCATTCATTAAGCTAATGTCATCAGCTGGAATTCATTTAAATGATGTCATCAGCCTGCATTAATTAAGCTGACGTCATCAGCCTGCATTCATCAAGCTGATTTCATCATCCATTAATCATTAAGCTGATGTCATCAGCTGGAATTCATTTAAATGATGTCATCAGCCTGCATTAATTAAGCTGGGCTGATGTCATCAGCCTGCATTCATTAAGCTGATGTCATCAGCCTGCATTAATTAAGCTGAGCTGACGTCATCAGCCTGCATTCATTAAGCTGATTTCATCAGCCTTGATTCATTAAGCTGATGTCATCAGCTTGAATTCATTAAGCTGATATCATCAGCCTGCATTAATTAAGCTGAGCTGATGTCATCATCCTGCATTAATTAAGCTGATGTCATCAGCCTGCATTCATTTAGCTAAGCTGATGTCATCAGCCTGCATTCATTAAGCTGATGTCATCAGCTTGAACTCATTATGCTGATGTCATCAGCCTGCATTAATTAAGCTGAGCTGATGTCATCAGTCTGCATTCATTAAGCTGATGTCATCAGCCTGCATTCATTAAGATGACGTCATCAGCCTGCATTCATTAAGCTAATGTCATCAGCTGGAATTCATTTAAATGATGTCATCAGCCTGCATTAATTAAGCTGGGCTGTTGTCATCAGCCTGCATTCATTAAGCTGATGTCATCAGCCTGCATTAATTAAGCTGAGCTGATGTCATCAGCCTGCATTCATTAAGATGACGTCATCAGCCTGCATTCATTTAGCTGATCTGATGTCATCAGCCTGCATTCATTAAGCTAATGTCATCAGCTGGAATTCATTTAAATGATGTCATCAGCCTGAATTAATTAAGCTGGGCTGATGTCATCAGCCTGCATTCATTAAGCTGATGTCATCAGCCTGCATTCATTAAGCTCATTTCATGAGCCTTGGTTCATTAAGCTGATGTCATCAGGCTGCATTCATAAAGCTGATGTCATCAGCCTGCATTAATTAAGCTGAGCTGATGTCATCAGCCTGCATTCATTAAGATGATGTCATCAGCCTGCATTCATTTAGCTGATCTGATGTCATCAGCCTGCATTCATTAAGCTAATGTCATCAGCTGGAATTCATTTAAATGATGTCATCAGCCTGCATTAATTAAGCTGAGCTGATATCATCAGCCTGCATTCATTAAGCTGATGTCATCAGCTGGAATTCATTTAAATGATGTCATCAGCCTACATTAATTAAGCTGGGCTGATGTCATCAGCCTGCATTCATTAAGCTGATGTCATCAGCCTGCATTAATTAAGTCGAGCTGATGTCTTCAGCCTGCATTCATTAAGATGACGTCATCAGCCTGCATTCATTTAGCTGATCTGATGTCATCAGCCTGCATTCATTAAGCTGATGTCATCAGCTGGAATTAATTTAAATGATGTCATCAGCCTGCATTAATTAAGCTGGGCTTATGTCATCAGCCTGCATTCATTAAGCTGATGTCATCAGCCTGCATTCATTAAGCTGATTTCATCAGCCATTAATCATTAAGCTGATGTCATCAGCTGGAATTCATTTAAATGATGTCATCAGCCTGCATTAATTAAGCTGGGCTGATGTCATCAGCCTGCATTCATTAAGCTGATGTCATCAGCCTGCATTAATTAAGCTGAGCTGACGTCATCAGCCTGCATTCATTAAGCTGATGTCATCAGCCTTGATTCATTAAGCTGATGTCATCAGCTTGAATTCATTAAGCTGATATCATCAGCCTGCATTAATTAAGCTGAGCTGATGTCATCATCCTGCATTAAATAAGCTGAGGTCTTCAGCCTGCATTCATTTAGCTAAGCTGATGTCATCAGCATGCATTCATTAAGCTGATGTCATCAGCCTGCATTCATTAAGCTGATGTCATCAGCTTGAATTCATTAAGCCGATGTCATCAGCCTGCATTAATTAAGCTGAGCTGATGTCATCAGTCTGCATTCATTAAGCTGACGTCATCAGCCTGCATTCATTAAGCTAATGTCATCAGCTGGAATTCATTTAAATGATGTCATCAGCCTGTATTCATTAAGATGACGTCATCAGCCTGCATTCATTTAGCTGATCTGATGTCATCAGCCTGCATTCATTAAGATGACGTCATCAGCCTGCATTCATTTAGCTGATGTCATCAGCCTGCATTCATTAAGCTGATGTCATCAGCTTGAATTAATTAAGCTGATGTCATCAGCCTGCATTAATTAAGCTGAGCTGATGTCATCATACTGCATTAATTAAGCTGATGTCATCAACCTGCATTCATTTAGCTGAGCAGACGTCATCAGCTTGAATTCATTAGGCTGATGTAACCAGCCTGCATTCATTTAGCTGAGCTGATGTCATCAGCCTGCATTCATTAAGCTGACGTCATCAGCTTGAATTCATTAAGCCGATGTCATCAGCCTGCATTAATTAAGCTGAGCTGATGTCATCAGTCTGCATTCATTAAGCTGACGTCATCAGCCTGCATTCATTAAGCTAATGTCATCAGCTGGAATTCATTTAAATGATGTCATCAGCCTGCATTCATTAAGATGACATCATCAGCCTGCATTCATTTAGCTGATCTGATGTCATCAGCCTGCATTCATTAAGATGACGTCATCAGCCTGCATTCATTTAGCTGATGTCATCAGCCTGCATTCATTAAGCTGATGTCATCAGCTTGAATTAATTAAGCTGATGTCATCAGCCTGCATTAATTAAGCTGAGCTGATGTCATCATACTGCATTAATTAAGCTGATGTCATCAACCTGCATTCATTTAGCTGAGCAGCCGTCATCAGCTTGAATTCATTAGGCTGATGTAACCAGCCTGCATTCATTTAGCTGAGCTGATGTCATCAGCCTGCATTCATTAAGCTGACGTCATCAGCTTGAATTCATTAATTTGATGTCATCAGCTTGCATAAATTAAGCTGAGCTGATGTCATCAGCCTGCATTCATTTAGCTGAGCTGATGTCATCAGCCTTGATTCATTAAGCTGATGACATCAGCTTGAATTCACTAAGCTGATGTCATCAGCCTGCATTAATTAAGCTTAGCTGATATCATCAGCCTGCATTAATTAAGCTGAGCTGATGTCATCATCCTGCATTAATTAAGCTGATGTCATCAGCCTGCATTCATTTAGCTAAGCTGATGTCATCAGCCTGCATTCATTAAGCTGATGTCATCAGCTTGAACTCATTAAGCTGATGTCATCAGCCTGCATTAATTAAGCTGAGCTGATGTCATCAGTCTGCATTCATTAAGCTGATGTCATCAGCCTGCATTCATTTAGCTGATCTGATGTCATCAGCCTGCATTCATTAAGCTAATGTCATCAGCTGGAATTCATTTAAATGATGTCATCAGCCTGCATTAATTAAGCTGACGTCATCAGCCTGCATTCATCAAGCTGATTTCATCAGCCATTAATCATTAAGCTGATGTCATCAGCTGGAATTCATTTAAATGATGTCATCAGCCTGCATTAATTAAGCTGGGCTGATGTCATCAGCCTGCATTCATTAAGCTGATGTCATCAGCCTGCATTAATTAAGCTGAGCTGACGTCATCAGCCTGCATTCATTAAGCTGATGTCATCAGCCTTGATTCATTAAGCTGATGTCATCAGCTTGAATTCATTAAGCTGATATCATCAGCCTGCATTAATTAAGCTGAGCTGATGTCATCATCCTGCATTAATTAAGCTGATGTCATCAGCCTGCATTCATTTAGCTAAGCTGATGTCATCAGCCTGCATTCATTAAGCTGATGTCATCAGCTTGAACTCATTATGCTGATGTCATCAGCCTGCATTAATTAAGCTGAGCTGATGTCATCAGTCTGCATTCATTAAGCTGATGTCATCAGCCTGCATTCATTAAGATGACGTCATCAGCCTGCATTCATTAAGCTAATGTCATCAGCTGGAATTCATTTAAATGATGTCATCAGCCTGCATTAATTAAGCTGGGCTGTTGTCATCAGCCTGCATTCATTAAGCTGATGTCATCAGCCTGCATTAATTAAGCTGAGCTGATGTCATCAGCCTGCATTCATTAAGATGACGTCATCAGCCTGCATTCATTTAGCTGATCTGATGTCATCAGCCTGCATTCATTAAGCTAATGTCATCAGCTGGAATTCATTTAAATGATGTCATCAGCCTGAATTAATTAAGCTGGGCTGATGTCATCAGCCTGCATTCATTAAGCTGATGTCATCAGCCTGCATTCATTAAGCTGATTTCATGAGCCTTGGTTCATTAAGCTGATGTCATCAGGCTGCATTCATAAAGCTGATGTCATCAGCCTGCATTAATTAAGCTGAGCTGATGTCATCAGCCTGCATTCATTAAGATGATGTCATCAGCCTGCATTCATTTAGCTGATCTGATGTCATCAGCCTGCATTCATTAAGCTAATGTCATCAGCTGGAATTCATTTAAATGATGTCATCAGCCTGCATTAATTAAGCTGAGCTGATATCATCAGCCTGCATTCATTAAGCTGATGTCATCAGCTGGAATTCATTTAAATGATGTCATCAGCGTACATTAATTAAGCTGGGCTGATGTCATCAGCCTGCATTCATTAAGCTGATGTCATCAGCCTGCATTAATTAAGTTGAGCTGATGTCTTCAGCCTGCATTCATTAAGATGACGTCATCAGCCTGCATTCATTTAGCTGATCTGATGTCATCAGCCTGCATTCATTAAGCTAATGTCATCAGCTGGAATTCATTTAAATGATGTCATCAGCCTGCATTAATTAAGCTGAGCTGATGTCATCAGCGTTCATTCATTAAGCTGATGTCATCAGCTGGAATTCATTTAAATGATGTCATCAGCCTGCATTAATTAAGCTGGGCTTATGTCATCAGCCTGCATTCATTAAGCTGATGTCATCAGCCTGCATTCATTAAGCAGATTTCATCAGCCATTAATCATTAAGCTGATGTCATCAGCTGGAATTCATTTAAATGATGTCATCAGCCTGCATTAATTAAGCTGAGCTGATGTCATCAGTCTGCATTCATTAAGCTGACGTCATCAGCCTGCATTCATTAAGCTAATGTCATCAGCTGGAATTCATTTAAATGATGTCATCAGCCTGCATTCATTAAGATGACATCATCAGCCTGCATTCATTTAGCTGATCTGATGTCATCAGCCTGCATTCATTAAGATGACGTCATCAGCCTGCATTCATTTAGCTGATGTCATCAGCCTGCATTCATTAAGCTGATGTCATCAGCTTGAATTAATTAAGCTGATGTCATCAGCCTGCATTAATTAAGCTGAGCTGATGTCATCATACTGCATTAATTAAGCTGATGTCATCAACCTGCATTCATTTAGCTGAGCAGCCGTCATCAGCTTGAATTCATTAGGCTGATGTAACCAGCCTGCATTCATTTAGCTGAGCTGATGTCATCAGCCTGCATTCATTAAGCTGACGTCATCAGCTTGAATTCATTAATTTGATGTCATCAGCTTGCATAAATTAAGCTGAGCTGATGTCATCAGCCTGCATTCATTTAGCTGAGCTGATGTCATCAGCCTTGATTCATTAAGCTGATGACATCAGCTTGAATTCACTAAGCTGATGTCATCAGCCTGCATTAATTAAGCTTAGCTGATATCATCAGCCTGCATTAATTAAGCTGAGCTGATGTCATCATCCTGCATTAATTAAGCTGATGTCATCAGCCTGCATTCATTTAGCTAAGCTGATGTCATCAGCCTGCATTCATTAAGCTGATGTCATCAGCTTGAACTCATTAAGCTGATGTCATCAGCCTGCATTAATTAAGCTGAGCTGATGTCATCAGTCTGCATTCATTAAGCTGATGTCATCAGCCTGCATTCATTTAGCTGATCTGATGTCATCAGCCTGCATTCATTAAGCTAATGTCATCAGCTGGAATTCATTTAAATGATGTCATCAGCCTGCATTAATTAAGCTGACGTCATCAGCCTGCATTCATCAAGCTGATTTCATCAGCCATTAATCATTAAGCTGATGTCATCAGCTGGAATTCATTTAAATGATGTCATCAGCCTGCATTAATTAAGCTGGGCTGATGTCATCAGCCTGCATTCATTAAGCTGATGTCATCAGCCTGCATTAATTAAGCTGAGCTGACGTCATCAGCCTGCATTCATTAAGCTGATGTCATCAGCCTTGATTCATTAAGCTGATGTCATCAGCTTGAATTCATTAAGCTGATATCATCAGCCTGCATTAATTAAGCTGAGCTGATGTCATCATCCTGCATTAATTAAGCTGATGTCATCAGCCTGCATTCATTTAGCTAAGCTGATGTCATCAGCCTGCATTCATTAAGCTGATGTCATCAGCTTGAACTCATTATGCTGATGTCATCAGCCTGCATTAATTAAGCTGAGCTGATGTCATCAGTCTGCATTCATTAAGCTGATGTCATCAGCCTGCATTCATTAAGATGACGTCATCAGCCTGCATTCATTAAGCTAATGTCATCAGCTGGAATTCATTTAAATGATGTCATCAGCCTGCATTAATTAAGCTGGGCTGTTGTCATCAGCCTGCATTCATTAAGCTGATGTCATCAGCCTGCATTAATTAAGCTGAGCTGATGTCATCAGCCTGCATTCATTAAGATGACGTCATCAGCCTGCATTCATTTAGCTGATCTGATGTCATCAGCCTGCATTCATTAAGCTAATGTCATCAGCTGGAATTCATTTAAATGATGTCATCAGCCTGAATTAATTAAGCTGGGCTGATGTCATCAGCCTGCATTCATTAAGCTGATGTCATCAGCCTGCATTCATTAAGCTGATTTCATGAGCCTTGGTTCATTAAGCTGATGTCATCAGGCTGCATTCATAAAGCTGATGTCATCAGCCTGCATTAATTAAGCTGAGCTGATGTCATCAGCCTGCATTCATTAAGATGATGTCATCAGCCTGCATTCATTTAGCTGATCTGATGTCATCAGCCTGCATTCATTAAGCTAATGTCATCAGCTGGAATTCATTTAAATGATGTCATCAGCCTGCATTAATTAAGCTGAGCTGATATCATCAGCCTGCATTCATTAAGCTGATGTCATCAGCTGGAATTCATTTAAATGATGTCATCAGCGTACATTAATTAAGCTGGGCTGATGTCATCAGCCTGCATTCATTAAGCTGATGTCATCAGCCTGCATTAATTAAGTTGAGCTGATGTCTTCAGCCTGCATTCATTAAGATGACGTCATCAGCCTGCATTCATTTAGCTGATCTGATGTCATCAGCCTGCATTCATTAAGCTAATGTCATCAGCTGGAATTCATTTAAATGATGTCATCAGCCTGCATTAATTAAGCTGAGCTGATGTCATCAGCGTTCATTCATTAAGCTGATGTCATCAGCTGGAATTCATTTAAATGATGTCATCAGCCTGCATTAATTAAGCTGGGCTTATGTCATCAGCCTGCATTCATTAAGCTGATGTCATCAGCCTGCATTCATTAAGCAGATTTCATCAGCCATTAATCATTAAGCTGATGTCATCAGCTGGAATTCATTTAAATGATGTCATCAGCCTGCATTAATTAAGCTGGGCTGATGTCATCAGCCTGCATTCATTAAGCTGAGCTGACGTCATCAGCCTGCATTCATTAAGCTGATGTCATCAGCCTTGATTCATTAAGCTGATGTCATCAGCTTGAATTCATTAAGCTGATATCATCAGCCTGCATTAATTAAGCTGAGCTGATGTCATCATCCTTCATTAATTAAGCTGAGGTCATCAGCCTGCATTCATTTAGCTAAGCTGATGTCATCAGCATGCATTCATTAAGCTGACGTCATCAGCCTGCATTCATTAAGCTGATGTCATCAGCTTGAATTCATAAAGCCAATGTCATCAGCCTGCATTAATTAAGCTGAGCTGATGTCATCAGTCTGCATTTATTAAGCTGACGTCATCAGCCTGCATTCATTAAGCTAATGTCATCAGCTGGAATTCATTTAAATGATGTCATCAGCCTGCATTCATTAAGATGACGTCATCAGCCGGCATTCATTTAGCTGATCTGATGTCATCAGCCTGCATTCATTAAGCTAATGTCATCAGCTGGAATTCATTTAAATGATGTCATCAGCCTGCATTAATTAAGCTGAGCTGATGTCATCAGCCTGCATTCATTTAGCTGAGCTGATGTCATCAGCCTTGATTCATTAAGCTGATGACATCAGCTTGAATTCACTAAGCTGATGTCATCAGCCTGCATTAATTAAGCTTAGCTGATATCATCAGCCTGCATTAATTAAGCTGAGCTGATGTCATCATCCTGCATTAATTAAGCTGATGTCATCAGCCTGCATTCATTTAGCTAAGCTGATGTCATCAGCCTGCATTCATTAAGCTGATGTCATCAGCTTGAACTCATTAAGCTGATGTCATCAGCCTGCATTAATTAAGCTGAGCTGATGTCATCAGTCTGCATTCATTAAGCTGATGTCATCAGCCTGCATTCATTTAGCTGATCTGATGTCATCAGCCTGCATTCATTAAGCTAATGTCATCAGCTGGAATTCATTTAAATGATGTCATCAGCCTGCATTAATTAAGCTGACGTCATCAGCCTGCATTCATCAAGCTGATTTCATCATCCATTAATCATTAAGCTGATGTCATCAGCTGGAATTCATTTAAATGATGTCGTCAGCCTGCATTAATTAAGCTGGGCTGATGTCATCAGCCTGCATTCATTAAGCTGATGTCATCAGCCTGCATTAATTAAGCTGAGCTGACGTCATCAGCCTGCATTCATTAAGCTGATGTCATCAGCCTTAATTCATTAAGCTGATGTCATCAGCTTGAATTCATTAAGCTGATATCATCAGCCTGCATTAATTAAGCTGAGCTGATGTCATCATCCTGCATTAATTAAGCTGATGTCATCAGCCTGCATTCATTTAGCTAAGCTGATGTCATCAGCCTGCATTCATTAAGCTGATGTCATCAGCTTGAACTCATTATGCTGATGTCATCAGCCTGCATTAATTAAGCTGAGCTGATGTCATCAGTCTGCATTCATTAAGCTGATGTCATCAGCCTGCATTCATTAAGATGACGTCATCAGCCTGCATTCATTAAGCTAATGTCATCAGCTGGAATTCATTTAAATGATGTCATCAGCCTGCATTAATTAAGCTGGGCTGTTGTCATCAGCCTGCATTCATTAAGCTGATGTCATCAGCCTGCATTAATTAAGCTGAGCTGATGTCATCAGCCTGCATTCATTAAGATGACGTCATCAGCCTGCATTCATTTAGCTGATCTGATGTCATCAGCCTGCATTCATTAAGCTAATGTCATCAGCTGGAATTCATTTAAATGATGTCATCAGCCTGAATTAATTAAGCTGGGCTGATGTCATCAGCCTACATTCATTAAGCTGATGTCATCAGCCTGCATTCATTAAGCTGATTTCATGAGCCTTGGTTCATTAAGCTGATGTCATCAGGCTGCATTCATAAAGCTGATGTCATCAGCCTGCATTAATTAAGCTGAGCTGATGTCATCAGCCTGCATTCATTAAGATGATGTCATCAGCCTGCATTCATTTAGCTGATCTGATGTCATCAGCCTGCATTCATTAAGCTAATGTCATCAGCTGGAATTCATTTAAATGATGTCATCAGCCTGCATTAATTAAGCTGAGCTGATATCATCAGCCTGCATTCATTAAGCTGATGTCATCAGCTGGAATTCATTTAAATGATGTCATCAGCCTACATTAATTAAGCTGGGCTGATGTCATCAGCCTGCATTCATTAAGCTGATGTCATCAGCCTGCATTAATTAAGTCGAGCTGATGTCTTCAGCCTGCATTCATTAAGATGACGTCATCAGCCTGCATTCATTTAGCTGATCTGATGTCATCAGCCTGCATTCATTAAGCTGATGTCATCAGCTGGAATTAATTTAAATGATGTCATCAGCCTGCATTAATTAAGCTGGGCTTATGTCATCAGCCTGCATTCATTAAGCTGATGTCATCAGCCTGCATTCATTAAGCTGATTTCATCAGCCATTAATCATTAAGCTGATGTCATCAGCTGGAATTCATTTAAATGATGTCATCAGCCTGCATTAATTAAGCTGGGCTGATGTCATCAGCCTGCATTCATTAAGCTGATGTCATCAGCCTGCATTAATTAAGCTGAGCTGACGTCATCAGCCTGCATTCATTAAGCTGATGTCATCAGCCTTGATTCATTAAGCTGATGTCATCAGCTTGAATTCATTAAGCTGATATCATCAGCCTGCATTAATTAAGCTGAGCTGATGTCATCATCCTGCATTAAATAAGCTGAGGTCTTCAGCCTGCATTCATTTAGCTAAGCTGATGTCATCAGCATGCATTCATTAAGCTGATGTCATCAGCCTGCATTCATTAAGCTGATGTCATCAGCTTGAATTCATTAAGCCGATGTCATCAGCCTGCATTAATTAAGCTGAGCTGATGTCATCAGTCTGCATTCATTAAGCTGACGTCATCAGCCTGCATTCATTAAGCTAATGTCATCAGCTGGAATTCATTTAAATGATGTCATCAGCCTGCATTCATTAAGATGACGTCATCAGCCTGCATTCATTTAGCTGATCTGATGTCATCAGCCTGCATTCATTAAGATGACGTCATCAGCCTGCATTCATTTAGCTGATGTCATCAGCCTGCATTCATTAAGCTGATGTCATCAGCTTGAATTAATTAAGCTGATGTCATCAGCCTGCATTAATTAAGCTGAGCTGATGTCATCATACTGAATTAATTAAGCTGATGTCATCAACCTGCATTCATTTAGCTGAGCAGACGTCATCAGCTTGAATTCATTAGGCTGATGTAACCAGCCTGCATTCATTTAGCTGAGCTGATGTCATCAGCCTGCATTCATTAAGCTGACGTCATCAGCTTGAATTCATTAAGCCGATGTCATCAGCCTGCATTAATTAAGCTGAGCTTATGTCATCAGTCTGCATTCATTAAGCTGACGTCATCAGCCTGCATTCATTAAGCTAATGTCATCAGCTGGAATTCATTTAAATGATGTCATCAGCCTGCATTCATTAAGATGACGTCATCAGCCTGCATTCATTTAGCTGATCTGATGTCATCAGCCTGCATTCATTAAGATGACGTCATCAGCCTGCATTCATTTAGCTGATGTCATCAGCCTGCATTCATTAAGCTGATGTCATCAGCTTGAATTAATTAAGCTGATGTCATCAGCCTGCATTAATTAAGCTGAGCTGATGTCATCATACTGCATTAATTAAGCTGATGTCATCAACCTGCATTCATTTAGCTGAGCAGACGTCATCAGCTTGAATTCATTAGGCTGATGTAACCAGCCTGCATTCATTTAGCTGAGCTGATGTCATCAGCCTGCATTCATTAAGCTGACGTCATCAGCTTGAATTCATTAATTTGATGTCATCAGCTTGCATAAATTAAGCTGAGCTGATGTCATCAGCCTGCATTCATTTAGCTGAGCTGATGTCATCAGCCTTGATTCATTAAGCTGATGACATCAGCTTGAATTCACTAAGCTGATGTCATCAGCCTGCATTAATTAAGCTTAGCTGATATCATCAGCCTGCATTAATTAAGCTGAGCTGATGTCATCATCCTGCATTAATTAAGCTGATGTCATCAGCCTGCATTCATTTAGCTAAGCTGATGTCATCAGCCTGCATTCATTAAGCTGATGTCATCAGCTTGAACTCATTAAGCTGATGTCATCAGCCTGCATTAATTAAGCTGAGCTGATGTCATCAGTCTGCATTCATTAAGCTGATGTCATCAGCCTGCATTCATTTAGCTGATCTGATGTCATCAGCCTGCATTCATTAAGCTAATGTCATCAGCTGGAATTCATTTAAATGATGTCATCAGCCTGCATTAATTAAGCTGACGTCATCAGCCTGCATTCATCAAGCTGATTTCATCAGCCATTAATCATTAAGCTGATGTCATCAGCTGGAATTCATTTAAATGATGTCATCAGCCTGCATTAATTAAGCTGGGCTGATGTCATCAGCCTGCATTCATTAAGCTGATGTCATCAGCCTGCATTAATTAAGCTGAGCTGACGTCATCAGCCTGCATTCATTAAGCTGATGTCATCAGCCTTGATTCATTAAGCTGATGTCATCAGCTTGAATTCATTAAGCTGTTATCATCAGCCTGCATTAATTAAGCTGAGCTGATGTCATCATCCTGCATTAATTAAGCTGATGTCATCAGCCTGCATTCATTTAGCTAAGCTGATGTCATCAGCCTGCATTCATTAAGCTGATGTCATCAGCTTGAACTCATTATGCTGATGTCATCAGCCTGCATTAATTAAGCTGAGCTGATGTCATCAGTCTGCATTCATTAAGCTGATGTCATCAGCCTGCATTCATTAAGATGACGTCATCAGCCTGCATTCATTAAGCTAATGTCATCAGCTGGAATTCATTTAAATGATATCATCAGCCTGCATTAATTAAGCTGGGCTGTTGTCATCAGCCTGCATTCATTAAGCTGATGTCATCAGCCTGCATTAATTAAGCTGAGCTGATGTCATCAGCCTGCATTCATTAAGATGACGTCATCAGCCTGCATTCATTTAGCTGATCTGATGTCATCAGCCTGCATTCATTAAGCTAATGCCATCAGCTGGAATTCATTTAAATGATGTCATCAGCCTGAATTAATTAAGCTGGGCTGATGTCATCAGCCTGCATTCATTAAGCTGATGTCATCAGCCTGCATTCATTAAGCTGATTTCATGAGCCTTGGTTCATTAAGCTGATGTCATCAGGCTGCATTCATAAAGCTGATGTCATCAGCCTGCATTAATTAAGCTGAGCTGATGTCATCAGCCTGCATTCATTAAGATGATGTCATCAGCCTGCATTCATTTAGCTGATCTGATGTCATCAGCCTGCATTCATTAAGCTAATGTCATCAGCTGGAATTCATTTAAATGATGTCATCAGCCTGCATTAATTAAGCTGAGCTGATATCATCAGCCTGCATTCATTAAGCTGATGTCATCAGCTGGAATTCATTTACATGATGTCATCAGCGTACATTAATTAAGCTGGGCTGATGTCATCAGCCTGCATTCATTAAGCTGATGTCATCAGCCTGCATTAATTAAGTTGAGCTGATGTCTTCAGCCTGCATTCATTAAGATGACGTCATCAGCCTGCATTCATTTAGCTGATCTGATGTCATCAGCCTGCATTCATTAAGCTAATGTCATCAGCTGGAATTCATTTAAATGATGTCATCAGCCTGCATTAATTAAGCTGAGCTGATGTCATCAGCCTTCATTCATTAAGCTGATGTCATCAGCTGGAATTCATTTAAATGATGTCATCAGCCTGCATTAATTAAGCTGGGCTTATGTCATCAGCCTGCATTCATTAAGCTGATGTCATCAGCCTGCATTCATTAAGCAGATTTCATCAGCCATTAATCATTAAGCTGATGTCATCAGCTGGAATTCATTTAAATGATGTCATCAGCCTGCATTAATTAAGCTGGGCTGATGTCATCAGCCTGCATTCATTAAGCTGAGCTGACGTCATCAGCCTGCATTCATTAAGCTGATGTCATCAGCCTTGATTCATTAAGCTGATGTCATCAGCTTGAATTCATTAAGCTGATAACATCAGCCTGCATTAATTAAGCTGAGCTGATGTCATCATCCTTCATTAATTAAGCTGAGGTCATCAGCCTGCATTCATTTAGCTAAGCTGATGTCATCAGCATGCATTCATTAAGCTGACGTCATCAGCCTGCATTCATTAAGCTGATGTCATCAGCTTGAATTCATAAAGCCGATGTCATCAGCCTGCATTAATTAAGCTGAGCTGATGTCATCAGTCTGCATTCATTAAGCTGACGTCATCAGCCTGCATTCATTCAGCTAATGTCATCAGCTGGAATTCATTTAAATGATGTCATCAGCCTGCATTCATTAAGATGACGTCATCAGCCGGCATTCATTTAGCTGATCTGATGTCATCAGCCTGCATTCATTAAGCTAATGTCATCAGCTGGAATTCATTTAAATGATGTCATCAGCCTGCATTAATTAAGCTGAGCTGATGTCATCAGCCTGCATTCATTAAGCTGATGTCATCAGCTGGAATTAATTTAAATGATGTCATCAGCCTGCATTAATTAAGCTGACGTCATCAGCCTGCATTCATTAAGCTGATTTCATCAGCCATTAATCATTAAGCTGATGTCATCAGCTGGAATTCATTTAAATGATGCCATCAGCCTGCATTAATTAAGCTGGGCTGATGTCATCAGCCTGCATTCATTAAGCTGATGTCATCAGCCTGCATTAATTAAGCTGAGCTGACGTCATCAGCCTGCATTCATTAAGCTGATGTCATCAGCCTTGATTCATTAAGCTGATGTCATCAGCTTGAATTCATTAAGCTGATATCATCATCCTGCATTAAATAAGCTGATGTAATCAGCCTGCATTCATTTAGCTAAGCTGATGTCATCAGCCTGCATTCATTAAGCTGACGTCATCAGCCTGCATTCATTAAGCTGATGTCATCAGCTTGAACTCATTAAGCTGATGTCATCAGCCTGCATTAATTAAGCTGAGATGATGTCATCAGTCTGCATTCATTAAGCTGATGTCATCAGCCTGCATTCATTAAGATGACGTCATCAGCCTGCATTCATTAAGCTAATGTCATCAGCTGGAATTCATTTAGCTGAGCTGATGTCATCAGCCTGCATTCATTAAGCTGACGTCATCAGCTTGAATTCAATAAGCTGATGTCATCAGCTTGCATTAATTAAGCTGAGCTGATGTCATCAGCCTGCATTCATTTAGCTGAGCTGATGTCATCAGCCTGTATTCATTAAGCTGACCTCATCAGCCTGCATTCATTAAGCTGATGTCATCAGCCTTGATTCATTAAGCTGATATCATCAGCTTGAATTCATTAAGCTGATGTCATCAGCTTGAATTCATTAAGCTGATGTCATCAGCTTGCATTAATTAAGCTGAGCTGATGTCATCAGCCTGCATTCATTTTGCTGAGCTGATGTCATCAGCCTGCATTCATTAAGCTGACGTTATCAGCCTGCATTCATTGAGCTGATGTCATCACCCTATATTAATTTAGCTGAGCTGATGTCATCAGCCTGTATTCATTAAGCTGACGCCATCAGCCTGCATTCATTAAGCTGACGTTATCAGCCCGCATTCATTGAGCTGATGTCATCAGCCTGCATTCATTAAGCTAATGTCATCAGCTAGAATTCATTTAAATGATGTCATCAGCCTGCATTAATTAAGCTGAGCTGATGTCATCGGCCTGCATTCATTAAGCTGGGCTGATGTCATCAGCCTGCATTCATTAGGCTGATGTCATCAGCCTGCATTAATTAAGCTGAGCTGATGTCATCAGCCTGCAGTCATTAAGATGACGTCATCAGCCTGCATTCATTTAGCTGATCTGATGTCATCAGCCTGCATTCATTAAGCTAATGTCATCAGCTGGAATTCATTTAAATGATGTCATCTGCCTGCATTAATTAAGCTGACGTGATCAGCCTGCATTCATTAAGCTGATGTCATCAGCCTGCATTCATTAAGATGACGTCATCAGCCTGCATTCATTAAGCTAATGTCATCAGCTGGAATTCATTTAAATGATGTCATCAGCCTGCATTCATTAAGATGACGTCATCAGCCTGCATTCATTTAGCTGATCTGATGTCATCAGCCTGCATTCATTAAGATGACGTCATCAGCCTGCATTCATTTAGCTGATGTCATCAGCCTGCATTCATTAAGCTGATGTCATCAGCTTGAATTAATTAAGCTGATGTCATCAGCCTGCATTAATTAAGCTGAGCTGATGTCATCATACTGCATTAATTAAGCTGATGTCATCAACCTGCATTCATTTAGCTGAGCAGACGTCATCAGCTTGAATTCATTAGGCTGATGTAACCAGCCTGCATTCATTTAGCTGAGCTGATGTCATCAGCCTGCATTCATTAAGCTGACGTCATCAGCTTGAATTCATTAATTTGATGTCATCAGCTTGCATAAATTAAGCTGAGCTGATGTCATCAGCCTGCATTCATTTAGCTGAGCTGATGTCATCAGCCTTGATTCATTAAGCTGATGACATCAGCTTGAATTCACTAAGCTGATATCATCAGCCTGCATTAATTAAGCTTAGCTGCTATCATCAGCCTGCATTAATTAAGCTGAGCTGATGTCATCATCCTGCATTAATTAAGCTGATGTCATCAGCCTGCATTCATTTAGCTAAGCTGATGTCATCAGCCTGCATTCATTAAGCTGATGTCATCAGCTTGAACTCATTAAGCTGATGTCATCAGCCTGCATTAATTAAGCTGAGCTGATGTCATCAGTCTGCATTCATTAAGCTGATGTCATCAGCCTGCATTCATTTAGCTGATCTGATGTCATCAGCCTGCATTCATTAAGCTAATGTCATCAGCTGGAATTCATTTAAATGATGTCATCAGCCTGCATTAATTAAGCTGACGTCATCAGCCTGCATTCATCAAGCTGATTTCATCAGCCATTAATCATTAAGCTGATGTCATCAGCTGGAATTCATTTAAATGATGTCATCAGCCTGCATTAATTAAGCTGGGCTGATGTCATCAGCCTGCATTCATTAAGCTGATGTCATCAGCCTGCATTAATTAAGCTGAGCTGACGTCATCAGCCTGCATTCATTAAGCTGATGTCATCAGCCTTGATTCATTAAGCTGATGTCATCAGCTTGAATTCATTAAGCTGATATCATCAGCCTGCATTAATTAAGCTGAGCTGATGTCATCATCCTGCATTAATTAAGCTGATGTCATCAGCCTGCATTCATTTAGCTAAGCTGATGTCATCAGCCTGCATTAATTAAGCTGAGCTGATGTCATCAGTCTGCATTCATTAAGCTGATGTCATCAGCCTGCATTCATTAAGATGACGTCATCAGCCTGCATTCATTAAGCTAATGTCATCAGCTGGAATTCATTTAAATGATGTCATCAGCCTGCATTAATTAAGCTGGGCTGTTGTCATCAGCCTGCATTCATTAAGCTGATGTCATCAGCCTGCATTAATTAAGCTGATGTCATCAGCCTGCATTCATTAAGCTGATGTCATCAGCTTGAATTAATTAAGCTGATGTCATCAGCCTGCATTAATTAAGCTGAGCTGATGTCATCATACTGCATTAATTAAGCTGATGTCATCAACCTGCATTCATTTAGCTGAGCAGACGTCATCAGCTTGAATTCATTAGGCTGATGTAACCAGCCTGCATTCATTTAGCTGAGCTGATGTCATCAGCCTGCATTCATTAAGCTGACGTCATCAGCTTGAATTCATTAATTTGATGTCATCAGCTTGCATAAATTAAGCTGAGCTGATGTCATCAGCCTGCATTCATTTAGCTGAGCTGATGTCATCAGCCTTGATTCATTAAGCTGATGACATCAGCTTGAATTCACTAAGCTGATATCATCAGCCTGCATTAATTAAGCTTAGCTGCTATCATCAGCCTGCATTAATTAAGCTGAGCTGATGTCATCATCCTGCATTAATTAAGCTGATGTCATCAGCCTGCATTCATTTAGCTAAGCTGATGTCATCAGCCTGCATTCATTAAGCTGATGTCATCAGCTTGAACTCATTAAGCTGATGTCATCAGCCTGCATTAATTAAGCTGAGCTGATGTCATCAGTCTGCATTCATTAAGCTGATGTCATCAGCCTGCATTCATTTAGCTGATCTGATGTCATCAGCCTGCATTCATTAAGCTAATGTCATCAGCTGGAATTCATTTAAATGATGTCATCAGCCTGCATTAATTAAGCTGACGTCATCAGCCTGCATTCATCAAGCTGATTTCATCAGCCATTAATCATTAAGCTGATGTCATCAGCTGGAATTCATTTAAATGATGTCATCAGCCTGCATTAATTAAGCTGGGCTGATGTCATCAGCCTGCATTCATTAAGCTGATGTCATCAGCCTGCATTAATTAAGCTGAACTGACGTCATCAGCCTGCATTCATTAAGCTGATGTCATCAGCCTTGATTCATTAAGCTGATGTCATCAGCTTGAATTCATTAAGCTGATATCATCAGCCTGCATTAATTAAGCTGAGCTGATGTCATCATCCTGCATTAATTAAGCTGATGTCATCAGCCTGCATTCATTTAGCTAAGCTGATGTCATCAGCCTGCATTAATTAAGCTGAGCTGATGTCATCAGTCTGCATTCATTAAGCTGATGTCATCAGCCTGCATTCATTAAGATGACGTCATCAGCCTGCATTCATTAAGCTAATGTCATCAGCTGGAATTCATTTAAATGATGTCATCAGCCTGCATTAATTAAGCTGGGCTGTTGTCATCAGCCTGCATTCATTAAGCTGATGTCATCAGCCTGCATTAATTAAGCTGAGCTGATGTCATCAGCCTGCATTCATTAAGATGACGTCATCAGCCTGCATTCATTTAGCTGATCTGATGTCATCAGCCTGCATTCATTAAGCTAATGTCATCAGCTGGAATTCATTTAAATGATGTCATCAGCCTGAATTAATTAAGCTGGGCTGATGTCATCAGCCTGCATTCATTAAGCTGATGTCATCAGCCTGCATTCATTAAGCTGATTTCATGAGCCTTGGTTCATTAAGCTGATGTCATCAGGCTGCATTCATAAAGCTGATGTCATCAGCCTGCATTAATTAAGCTGAGCTGATGTCATCAGCCTGCATTCATTAAGATGATGTCATCAGCCTGCATTCATTTAGCTGATCTGATGTCATCAGCCTGCATTCATTAAGCTAATGTCATCAGCTGGAATTCATTTAAAAAATGTCATCAGCCTGCATTAATTAAGCTGAGCTGATATCATCAGCCTGCATTCATTAAGCTGATGTCATCAGCTGGAATTCATTTAAATGATGTCATCAGCGTACATTAATTAAGCTGGGCTGATGTCATCAGCCTGCATTCATTAAGCTGATGTCATCAGCCTG
Source organism: Cyprinodon diabolis (assembly GCA_030533445.1). Classification (NCBI taxonomy): domain Eukaryota; kingdom Metazoa; phylum Chordata; class Actinopteri; order Cyprinodontiformes; family Cyprinodontidae; genus Cyprinodon; species Cyprinodon diabolis. The sequence goes on along the minus strand of JARPUW010000637.1, from coordinate 196,453 downwards.
CATTAATTAAGTTGAGCTGATGTCTTCAGCCTGCATTCATTAAGATGACGTCATCAGCCTGCATTCATTTAGCTGATCTGATGTCATCAGCCTGCATTCATTAAGCTAATGTCATCAGCTGGAATTCATTTAAATGATGTCATCAGCCTGCATTAATTAAGCTGAGCTGATGTCATCAGCCTTCATTCATTAAGCTGATGTCATCAGCTGGAATTCATTTAAATGATGTCATCAGCCTGCATTAATTAAGCTGGGCTTATGTCATCAGCCTGCATTCATTAAGCTGATGTCATCAGCCTGCATTCATTAAGCAGATTTCATCAGCCATTAATCATTAAGCTGATGTCATCAGCTGGAATTCATTTAAATGATGTCATCAGCCTGCATTAATTAAGCTGGGCTGATGTCATCAGCCTGCATTCATTAAGCTGAGCTGACGTCATCAGCCTGCATTCATTAAGCTGATGTCATCAGCCTTGATTCATTAAGCTGATGTCATCAGCTTGAATTCATTAAGCTGATATCATCAGCCTGCATTAATTAAGCTGAGCTGATGTCATCATCCTTCATTAATTAAGCTGAGGTCATCAGCCTGCATTCATTTAGCTAAGCTGATGTCATCAGCATGCATTCATTAAGCTGACGTCATCAGCCTGCATTCATTAAGCTGATGTCATCAGCTTGAATTCATAAAGCCGATGTCATCAGCCTGCATTAATTAAGCTGAGCTGATGTCATCAGTCTGCATTCATTAAGCTGACGTCATCAGCCTGCATTCATTAAGCTAATGTCATCAGCTGGAATTCATTTAAATGATGTCATCAGCCTGCATTCATTAAGATGACGTCATCAGCCGGCATTCATTTAGCTGATCTGATGTCATCAGCCTGCATTCATTAAGCTAATGTCATCAGCTGGAATTCATTTAAATGATGTCATCAGCCTGCATTAATTAAGCTGAGCTGATGTCATCAGCCTGCATTCATTTAGCTGAGCTGATGTCATCAGCCTTGATTCATTAAGCTGATGACATCAGCTTGAATTCACTAAGCTGATGTCATCAGCCTGCATTAATTAAGCTTAGCTGATATCATCAGCCTGCATTAATTAAGCTGAGCTGATGTCATCATCCTGCATTAATTAAGCTGATGTCATCAGCCTGCATTCATTTAGCTAAGCTGATGTCATCAGCCTGCATTCATTAAGCTGATGTCATCAGCTTGAACTCATTAAGCTGATGTCATCAGCCTGCATTAATTAAGCTGAGCTGATGTCATCAGTCTGCATTCATTAAGCTGATGTCATCAGCCTGCATTCATTTAGCTGATCTGATGTCATCAGCCTGCATTCATTAAGCTAATGTCATCAGCTGGAATTCATTTAAATGATGTCATCAGCCTGCATTAATTAAGCTGACGTCATCAGCCTGCATTCATCAAGCTGATTTCATCATCCATTAATCATTAAGCTGATGTCATCAGCTGGAATTCATTTAAATGATGTCATCAGCCTGCATTAATTAAGCTGGGCTGATGTCATCAGCCTGCATTCATTAAGCTGATGTCATCAGCCTGCATTAATTAAGCTGAGCTGACGTCATCAGCCTGCATTCATTAAGCTGATGTCATCAGCCTTGATTCATTAAGCTGATGTCATCAGCTTGAATTCATTAAGCTGATATCATCAGCCTGCATTAATTAAGCTGAGCTGATGTCATCATCCTGCATTAATTAAGCTGATGTCATCAGCCTGCATTCATTTAGCTAAGCTGATGTCATCAGCCTGCATTCATTAAGCTGATGTCATCAGCTTGAACTCATTATGCTGATGTCATCAGCCTGCATTAATTAAGCTGAGCTGATGTCATCAGTCTGCATTCATTAAGCTGATGTCATCAGCCTGCATTCATTAAGATGATGTCATCAGCCTGCATTCATTAAGCTAATGTCATCAGCTGGAATTCATTTAAATGATGTCATCAGCCTGCATTAATTAAGCTGGGCTGTTGTCATCAGCCTGCATTCATTAAGCTGATGTCATCAGCCTGCATTAATTAAGCTGAGCTGATGTCATCAGCCTGCATTCATTAAGATGACGTCATCAGCCTGCATTCATTTAGCTGATCTGATGTCATCAGCCTGCATTCATTAAGCTAATGTCATCAGCTGGAATTCATTTAAATGATGTCATCAGCCTGAATTAATTAAGCTGGGCTGATGTCATCAGCCTGCATTCATTAAGCTGATGTCATCAGCCTGCATTCATTAAGCTGATTTCATGAGCCTTGGTTCATTAAGCTGATGTCATCAGGCTGCATTCATAAAGCTGATGTCATCAGCCTGCATTAATTAAGCTGAGCTGATGTCATCAGCCTGCATTCATTAAGATGATGTCATCAGCCTGCATTCATTTAGCTGATCTGATGTCATCAGCCTGCATTCATTAAGCTAATGTCATCAGCTGGAATTCATTTAAATGATGTCATCAGCCTGCATTAATTAAGCTGAGCTGATATCATCAGCCTGCATTCATTAAGCTGATGTCATCAGCTGGAATTCATTTAAATGATGTCATCAGCCTACATTAATTAAGCTGGGCTGATGTCATCAGCCTGCATTCATTAAGCTGATGTCATCAGCCTGCATTAATTAAGTCGAGCTGATGTCTTCAGCCTGCATTCATTAAGATGACGTCATCAGCCTGCATTCATTTAGCTGATCTGATGTCATCAGCCTGCATTCATTAAGCTGATGTCATCAGCTGGAATTAATTTAAATGATGTCATCAGCCTAAATTAATTAAGCTGGGCTTATGTCATCAGCCTGCATTCATTAAGCTGATGTCATCAGCCTGCATTCATTAAGCTGATTTCATCAGCCATTAATCATTAAGCTGATGTCATCAGCTGGAATTCATTTAAATGATGTCATCAGCCTGCATTCATTAAGCTGATGTCATCAGCCTGCATTAATTAAGCTGAGCTGACGTCATCAGCCTGCATTCATTAAGCTGATGTCATCAGCCTTGATTCATTAAGCTGATGTCATCAGCTTGAATTCATTAAGCTGATATCATCAGCCTGCATTAATTAAGCTGAGCTGATGTCATCATCCTGCATTAAATAAGCTGAGGTCTTCAGCCTGCATTCATTTAGCTAAGCTGATGTCATCAGCATGCATTCATTAAGCTGATGTCATCAGCCTGCATTCATTAAGCTGATGTCATCAGCTTGAATTCATTAAGCCGATGTCATCAGCCTGCATTAATTAAGCTGAGCTGATGTCATCAGTCTGCATTCATTAAGCTGACGTCATCAGCCTGCATTCATTAAGCTAATGTCATCAGCTGGAATTCATTTAAATGATGTCATCAGCCTGCATTCATTAAGATGACGTCATCAGCCTGCATTCATTTAGCTGATCTGATGTCATCAGCCTGCATTCATTAAGATGACGTCATCAGCCTGCATTCATTTAGCTGATGTCATCAGCCTGCATTCATTAAGCTGATGTCATCAGCTTGAATTAATTAAGCTGATGTCATCAGCCTGCATTAATTAAGCTGAGCTGATGTCATCATACTGCATTAATTAAGCTGATGTCATCAACCTGCATTCATTTAGCTGAGCAGACGTCATCAGCTTGAATTCATTAGGCTGATGTAACCAGCCTGCATTCATTTAGCTGAGCTGATGTCATCAGCCTGCATTCATTAAGCTGACGTCATCAGCTTGAATTCATTAAGCCGATGTCATCAGCCTGCATTAATTAAGCTGAGCTGATGTCATCAGTCTGCATTCATTAAGCTGACGTCATCAGCCTGCATTCATTAAGCTAATGTCATCAGCTGGAATTCATTTAAATGATGTCATCAGCCTGCATTCATTAAGATGACGTCATCAGCCTGCATTCATTTAGCTGATCTGATGTCATCAGCCTGCATTCATTAAGCTAATGTCATCAGCTGGAATTCATTTAAATGATGTCATCAGCCTGCATTAATTAAGCTGAGCTGATATCATCAGCCTGCATTCATTAAGCTGATGTCATCAGCTGGAATTCATTTAAATGATGTCATCAGCGTACATTAATTAAGCTGGGCTGATGTCATCAGCCTGCATTCATTAAGCTGATGTCATCAGCCTGCATTAATTAAGTTGAGCTGATGTCTTCAGCCTGCATTCATTAAGATGACGTCATCAGCCTGCATTCATTTAGCTGATCTGATGTCATCAGCCTGCATTCATTAAGCTAATGTCATCAGCTGGAATTCATTTAAATGATGTCATCAGCCTGAATTAATTAAGCTGGGCTGATGTCATCAGCCTGCATTCATTAAGCTGAGCTGACGTCATCAGCCTGCATTCATTAAGCTGATGTCATCAGCCTGCATTCATTAAGCAGATTTCATCAGCCATTAATCATTAAGCTGATGTCATCAGCTGGAATTCATTTAAATGATGTCATCAGCCTGCATTAATTAAGCTGGGCTGATGTCATCAGCCTGCATTCATTAAGCTGAGCTGACGTCATCAGCCTGCATTCATTAAGCTGATGTCATCAGCCTTGATTCATTAAGCTGATGTCATCAGCTTGAATTCATTAAGCTGATATCATCAGCCTGCATTAATTAAGCTGAGCTGATGTCATCATCCTTCATTAATTAAGCTGAGGTCATCAGCCTGCATTCATTTAGCTAAGCTGATGTCATCAGCATGCATTCATTAAGCTGACGTCATCAGCCTGCATTCATTAAGCTGATGTCATCAGCTTGAATTCATAAAGCCGATGTCATCAGCCTGCATTAATTAAGCTGAGCTGATGTCATCAGTCTGCATTCATTAAGCTGACGTCATCAGCCTGCATTCATTCAGCTAATGTCATCAGCTGGAATTCATTTAAATGATGTCATCAGCCTGCATTCATTAAGATGACGTCATCAGCCGGCATTCATTTAGCTGATCTGATGTCATCAGCCTGCATTCATTAAGCTAATGTCATCAGCTGGAATTCATTTAAATGATGTCATCAGCCTGCATTAATTAAGCTGAGCTGATGTCATCAGCCTGCATTCATTAAGCTGATGTCATCAGCTGGAATTAATTTAAATGATGTCATCAGCCTGCATTAATTAAGCTGACGTCATCAGCCTGCATTCATTAAGCTGATTTCATCAGCCATTAATCATTAAGCTGATGTCATCAGCTGGAATTCATTTAAATGATGTCATCAGCCTGCATTAATTAAGCTGGGCTGATGTCATCAGCCTGCATTCATTAAGCTGATGTCATCAGCCTGCATTAATTAAGCTGAGCTGACGTCATCAGCCTGCATTCATTAAGCTGATGTCATCAGCCTTGATTCATTAAGCTGATGTCATCAGCTTGAATTCATTAAGCTGATATCATCAGCCTGCATTAATTAAGCTGAGCTGATGTCATCATCCTGCATTAATTAAGCTGATGTCATCAGCCTGCATTCATTTAGCTAAGCTGATGTCATCAGCCTGCATTCATTAAGCTGATGTCATCAGCTTGAACTCATTATGCTGATGTCATCAGCCTGCATTAATTAAGCTGAGCTGATGTCATCAGTCTGCATTCATTAAGCTGATGTCATCAGCCTGCATTCATTAAGATGACGTCATCAGCCTGCATTCATTAAGCTAATGTCATCAGCTGGAATTCATTTAAATGATGTCATCAGCCTGCATTAATTAAGCTGGGCTGTTGTCATCAGCCTGCATTCATTAAGCTGATGTCATCAGCCTGCATTAATTAAGCTGAGCTGATGTCATCAGCCTGCATTCATTAAGATGACGTCATCAGCCTGCATTCATTTAGCTGATCTGATGTCATCAGCCTGCATTCATTAAGCTAATGTCATCAGCTGGAATTCATTTAAATGATGTCATCAGCCTGAATTAATTAAGCTGGGCTGATGTCATCAGCCTGCATTCATTAAGCTGATGTCATCAGCCTGCATTAATTAAGCTGAGCTGATGTCATCAGCCTGCATTCATTAAGATGATGTCATCAGCCTGCATTCATTTAGCTGATCTGATGTCATCAGCCTGCATTCATTAAGCTAATGTCATCAGCTGGAATTCATTTAAATGATGTCATCAGCCTGCATTAATTAAGCTGAGCTGATATCATCAGCCTGCATTCATTAAGCTGATGTCATCAGCTGGAATTCATTTAAATGATGTCATCAGCGTACATTAATTAAGCTGGGCTGATGTCATCAGCCTGCATTCATTAAGCTGATGTCATCAGCCTGCATTAATTAAGTTGAGCTGATGTCTTCAGCCTGCATTCATTAAGATGACGTCATCAGCCTGCATTCATTTAGCTGATCTGATGTCATCAGCCTGCATTCATTAAGCTAATGTCATCAGCTGGAATTCATTTAAATGATGTCATCAGCCTGCATTAATTAAGCTGAGCTGATGTCATCAGCCTTCATTCATTAAGCTGATGTCATCAGCTGGAATTCATTTAAATGATGTCATCAGCCTGCATTAATTAAGCTGGGCTTATGTCATCAGCCTGCATTCATTAAGCTGATGTCATCAGCCTGCATTCATTAAGCAGATTTCATCAGCCATTAATCATTAAGCTGATGTCATCAGCTGGAATTCATTTAAATGATGTCATCAGCCTGCATTAATTAAGCTGGGCTGATGTCATCAGCCTGCATTCATTAAGCTGAGCTGACGTCATCAGCCTGCATTCATTAAGCTGATGTCATCAGCCTTGATTCATTAAGCTGATGTCATCAGCTTGAATTCATTAAGCTGATATCATCAGCCTGCATTAATTAAGCTGAGCTGATGTCATCATCCTTCATTAATTAAGCTGAGGTCATCAGCCTGCATTCATTTAGCTAAGCTGATGTCATCAGCATGCATTCATTAAGCTGACGTCATCAGCCTGCATTCATTAAGCTGATGTCATCAGCTTGAATTCATAAAGCCGATGTCATCAGCCTGCATTAATTAAGCTGAGCTGATGTCATCAGTCTGCATTCATTAAGCTGACGTCATCAGCCTGCATTCATTAAGCTAATGTCATCAGCTGGAATTCATTTAAATGATGTCATCAGCCTGCATTCATTAAGATGACGTCATCAGCCGGCATTCATTTAGCTGATCTGATGTCATCAGCCTGCATTCATTAAGCTAATGTCATCAGCTGGAATTCATTTAAATGATGTCATCAGCCTGCATTAATTAAGCTGAGCTGATGTCATCAGCCTGCATTCATTTAGCTGAGCTGATGTCATCAGCCTTGATTCATTAAGCTGATGACATCAGCTTGAATTCACTAAGCTGATGTCATCAGCCTGCATTAATTAAGCTTAGCTGATATCATCAGCCTGCATTAATTAAGCTGAGCTGATGTCATCATCCTGCATTAATTAAGCTGATGTCATCAGCCTGCATTCATTTAGCTAAGCTGATGTCATCAGCCTGCATTCATTAAGCTGATGTCATCAGCTTGAACTCATTAAGCTGATGTCATCAGCCTGCATTAATTAAGCTGAGCTGATGTCATCAGTCTGCATTCATTAAGCTGATGTCATCAGCCTGCATTCATTTAGCTGATCTGATGTCATCAGCCTGCATTCATTAAGCTAATGTCATCAGCTGGAATTCATTTAAATGATGTCATCAGCCTGCATTAATTAAGCTGACGTCATCAGCCTGCATTCATCAAGCTGATTTCATCATCCATTAATCATTAAGCTGATGTCATCAGCTGGAATTCATTTAAATGATGTCATCAGCCTGCATTAATTAAGCTGGGCTGATGTCATCAGCCTGCATTCATTAAGCTGATGTCATCAGCCTGCATTAATTAAGCTGAGCTGACGTCATCAGCCTGCATTCATTAAGCTGATGTCATCAGCCTTGATTCATTAAGCTGATGTCATCAGCTTGAATTCATTAAGCTGATATCATCAGCCTGCATTAATTAAGCTGAGCTGATGTCATCATCCTGCATTAATTAAGCTGATGTCATCAGCCTGCATTCATTTAGCTAAGCTGATGTCATCAGCCTGCATTCATTAAGCTGATGTCATCAGCTTGAACTCATTATGCTGATGTCATCAGCCTGCATTAATTAAGCTGAGCTGATGTCATCAGTCTGCATTCATTAAGCTGATGTCATCAGCCTGCATTCATTAATATGATGTCATCAGCCTGCATTCATTAAGCTAATGTCATCAGCTGGAATTCATTTAAATGATGTCATCAGCCTGCATTAATTAAGCTGGGCTGTTGTCATCAGCCTGCATTCATTAAGCTGATGTCATCAGCCTGCATTAATTAAGCTGAGCTGATGTCATCAGCCTGCATTCATTAAGATGACGTCATCAGCCTGCATTCATTTAGCTGATCTGATGTCATCAGCCTGCATTCATTAAGCTAATGTCATCAGCTGGAATTCATTTAAATGATGTCATCAGCCTGAATTAATTAAGCTGGGCTGATGTCATCAGCCTGCATTCATTAAGCTGATGTCATCAGCCTGCATTCATTAAGCTGATTTCATGAGCCTTGGTTCATTAAGCTGATGTCATCAGGCTGCATTCATAAAGCTGATGTCATCAGCCTGCATTAATTAAGCTGAGCTGATGTCATCAGCCTGCATTCATTAAGATGATGTCATCAGCCTGCATTCATTTAGCTGATCTGATGTCATCAGCCTGCATTCATTAAGCTAATGTCATCAGCTGGAATTCATTTAAATGATGTCATCAGCCTGCATTAATTAAGCTGAGCTGATATCATCAGCCTGCATTCATTAAGCTGATGTCATCAGCTGGAATTCATTTAAATGATGTCATCAGCCTACATTAATTAAGCTGGGCTGATGTCATCAGCCTGCATTCATTAAGCTGATGTCATCAGCCTGCATTAATTAAGTCGAGCTGATGTCTTCAGCCTGCATTCATTAAGATGACGTCATCAGCCTGCATTCATTTAGCTGATCTGATGTCATCAGCCTGCATTCATTAAGCTGATGTCATCAGCTGGAATTAATTTAAATGATGTCATCAGCCTAAATTAATTAAGCTGGGCTTATGTCATCAGCCTGCATTCATTAAGCTGATGTCATCAGCCTGCATTCATTAAGCTGATTTCATCAGCCATTAATCATTAAGCTGATGTCATCAGCTGGAATTCATTTAAATGATGTCATCAGCCTGCATTCATTAAGCTGATGTCATCAGCCTGCATTAATTAAGCTGAGCTGACGTCATCAGCCTGCATTCATTAAGCTGATGTCATCAGCCTTGATTCATTAAGCTGATGTCATCAGCTTGAATTCATTAAGCTGATATCATCAGCCTGCATTAATTAAGCTGAGCTGATGTCATCATCCTGCATTAAATAAGCTGAGGTCTTCAGCCTGCATTCATTTAGCTAAGCTGATGTCATCAGCATGCATTCATTAAGCTGATGTCATCAGCCTGCATTCATTAAGCTGATGTCATCAGCTTGAATTCATTAAGCTGATGTCATCAGCCTGCATTCATTAAGCAGATTTCATCAGCCATTAATCATTAAGCTGATGTCATCAGCTGGAATTCATTTAAATGATGTCATCAGCCTGCATTAATTAAGCTGGGCTGATGTCATCAGCCTGCATTCATTAAGCTGAGCTGACGTCATCAGCCTGCATTCATTAAGCTGATGTCATCAGCCTTGATTCATTAAGCTGATGTCATCAGCTTGAATTCATTAAGCTGATATCATCAGCCTGCATTAATTAAGCTGAGCTGATGTCATCATCCTTCATTAATTAAGCTGAGGTCATCAGCCTGCATTCATTTAGCTAAGCTGATGTCATCAGCATGCATTCATTAAGCTGACGTCATCAGCCTGCATTCATTAAGCTGATGTCATCAGCTTGAATTCATAAAGCCAATGTCATCAGCCTGCATTAATTAAGCTGAGCTGATGTCATCAGTCTGCATTTATTAAGCTGACGTCATCAGCCTGCATTCATTAAGCTAATGTCATCAGCTGGAATTCATTTAAATGATGTCATCAGCCTGCATTCATTAAGATGACGTCATCAGCCGGCATTCATTTAGCTGATCTGATGTCATCAGCCTGCATTCATTAAGCTAATGTCATCAGCTGGAATTCATTTAAATGATGTCATCAGCCTGCATTAATTAAGCTGAGCTGATGTCATCAGCCTGCATTCATTTAGCTGAGCTGATGTCATCAGCCTTGATTCATTAAGCTGATGACATCAGCTTGAATTCACTAAGCTGATGTCATCAGCCTGCATTAATTAAGCTTAGCTGATATCATCAGCCTGCATTAATTAAGCTGAGCTGATGTCATCATCCTGCATTAATTAAGCTGATGTCATCAGCCTGCATTCATTTAGCTAAGCTGATGTCATCAGCCTGCATTCATTAAGCTGATGTCATCAGCTTGAACTCATTAAGCTGATGTCATCAGCCTGCATTAATTAAGCTGAGCTGATGTCATCAGTCTGCATTCATTAAGCTGATGTCATCAGCCTGCATTCATTTAGCTGATCTGATGTCATCAGCCTGCATTCATTAAGCTAATGTCATCAGCTGGAATTCATTTAAATGATGTCATCAGCCTGCATTAATTAAGCTGACGTCATCAGCCTGCATTCATCAAGCTGATTTCATCATCCATTAATCATTAAGCTGATGTCATCAGCTGGAATTCATTTAAATGATGTCGTCAGCCTGCATTAATTAAGCTGGGCTGATGTCATCAGCCTGCATTCATTAAGCTGATGTCATCAGCCTGCATTAATTAAGCTGAGCTGACGTCATCAGCCTGCATTCATTAAGCTGATGTCATCAGCCTTAATTCATTAAGCTGATGTCATCAGCTTGAATTCATTAAGCTGATATCATCAGCCTGCATTAATTAAGCTGAGCTGATGTCATCATCCTGCATTAATTAAGCTGATGTCATCAGCCTGCATTCATTTAGCTAAGCTGATGTCATCAGCCTGCATTCATTAAGCTGATGTCATCAGCTTGAACTCATTATGCTGATGTCATCAGCCTGCATTAATTAAGCTGAGCTGATGTCATCAGTCTGCATTCATTAAGCTGATGTCATCAGCCTGCATTCATTAAGATGACGTCATCAGCCTGCATTCATTAAGCTAATGTCATCAGCTGGAATTCATTTAAATGATGTCATCAGCCTGCATTAATTAAGCTGGGCTGTTGTCATCAGCCTGCATTCATTAAGCTGATGTCATCAGCCTGCATTAATTAAGCTGAGCTGATGTCATCAGCCTGCATTCATTAAGATGACGTCATCAGCCTGCATTCATTTAGCTGATCTGATGTCATCAGCCTGCATTCATTAAGCTAATGTCATCAGCTGGAATTCATTTAAATGATGTCATCAGCCTGAATTAATTAAGCTGGGCTGATGTCATCAGCCTACATTCATTAAGCTGATGTCATCAGCCTGCATTCATTAAGCTGATTTCATGAGCCTTGGTTCATTAAGCTGATGTCATCAGGCTGCATTCATAAAGCTGATGTCATCAGCCTGCATTAATTAAGCTGAGCTGATGTCATCAGCCTGCATTCATTAAGATGATGTCATCAGCCTGCATTCATTTAGCTGATCTGATGTCATCAGCCTGCATTCATTAAGCTAATGTCATCAGCTGGAATTCATTTAAATGATGTCATCAGCCTGCATTAATTAAGCTGAGCTGATATCATCAGCCTGCATTCATTAAGCTGATGTCATCAGCTGGAATTCATTTAAATGATGTCATCAGCCTACATTAATTAAGCTGGGCTGATGTCATCAGCCTGCATTCATTAAGCTGATGTCATCAGCCTGCATTAATTAAGTCGAGCTGATGTCTTCAGCCTGCATTCATTAAGATGACGTCATCAGCCTGCATTCATTTAGCTGATCTGATGTCATCAGCCTGCATTCATTAAGCTGATGTCATCAGCTGGAATTAATTTAAATGATGTCATCAGCCTGCATTAATTAAGCTGGGCTTATGTCATCAGCCTGCATTCATTAAGCTGATGTCATCAGCCTGCATTCATTAAGCTGATTTCATCAGCCATTAATCATTAAGCTGATGTCATCAGCTGGAATTCATTTAAATGATGTCATCAGCCTGCATTAATTAAGCTGGGCTGATGTCATCAGCCTGCATTCATTAAGCTGATGTCATCAGCCTGCATTAATTAAGCTGAGCTGACGTCATCAGCCTGCATTCATTAAGCTGATGTCATCAGCCTTGATTCATTAAGCTGATGTCATCAGCTTGAATTCATTAAGCTGATATCATCAGCCTGCATTAATTAAGCTGAGCTGATGTCATCATCCTGCATTAAATAAGCTGAGGTCTTCAGCCTGCATTCATTTAGCTAAGCTGATGTCATCAGCATGCATTCATTAAGCTGATGTCATCAGCCTGCATTCATTAAGCTGATGTCATCAGCTTGAATTCATTAAGCCGATGTCATCAGCTTGAATTCATTAAGCCGATGTCATCAGCCTGCATTAATTAAGCTGAGCTCATGTCATCAGTCTGCATTCATTAAGCTGACGTCATCAGCCTGCATTCATTAAGCTAATGTCATCAGCTGGAATTCATTTAAATGATGTCATCAGCCTGCATTCATTAAGATGACGTCATCAGCCTGCATTCATTTAGCTGATCTGATGTCATCAGCCTGCATTCATTAAGATGACGTCATCAGCCTGCATTCATTTAGCTGATGTCATCAGCCTGCATTCATTAAGCTGATGTCATCAGCTTGAATTAATTAAGCTGATGTCATCAGCCTGCATTAATTAAGCTGAGCTGATGTCATCATACTGCATTAATTAAGCTGATGTCATCAACCTGCATTCATTTAGCTGAGCAGACGTCATCAGCTTGAATTCATTAGGCTGATGTAACCAGCCTGCATTCATTTAGCTGAGCTGATGTCATCAGCCTGCATTCATTAAGCTGACGTCATCAGCTTGAATTCATTAATTTGATGTCATCAGCTTGCATAAATTAAGCTGAGCTGATGTCATCAGCCTGCATTCATTTAGCTGAGCTGATGTCATCAGCCTTGATTCATTAAGCTGATGACATCAGCTTGAATTCACTAAGCTGATGTCATCAGCCTGCATTAATTAAGCTTAGCTGATATCATCAGCCTGCATTAATTAAGCTGAGCTGATGTCATCATCCTGCATTAATTAAGCTGATGTCATCAGCCTGCATTCATTTAGCTAAGCTGATGTCATCAGCCTGCATTCATTAAGCTGATGTCATCAGCTTGAACTCATTAAGCTGATGTCATCAGCCTGCATTAATTAAGCTGAGCTGATGTCATCAGTCTGCATTCATTAAGCTGATGTCATCAGCCTGCATTCATTTAGCTGATCTGATGTCATCAGCCTGCATTCATTAAGCTAATGTCATCAGCTGGAATTCATTTAAATGATGTCATCAGCCTGCATTAATTAAGCTGACGTCATCAGCCTGCATTCATCAAGCTGATTTCATCAGCCATTAATCATTAAGCTGATGTCATCAGCTGGAATTCATTTAAATGATGTCATCAGCCTGCATTAATTAAGCTGGGCTGATGTCATCAGCCTGCATTCATTAAGCTGATGTCATCAGCCTGCATTAATTAAGCTGAGCTGACGTCATCAGCCTGCATTCATTAAGCTGATGTCATCAGCCTTGATTCATTAAGCTGATGTCATCAGCTTGAATTCATTAAGCTGTTATCATCAGCCTGCATTAATTAAGCTGAGCTGATGTCATCATCCTGCATTAATTAAGCTGATGTCATCAGCCTGCATTCATTTAGCTAAGCTGATGTCATCAGCCTGCATTCATTAAGCTGATGTCATCAGCTTGAACTCATTATGCTGATGTCATCAGCCTGCATTAATTAAGCTGAGCTGATGTCATCAGTCTGCATTCATTAAGCTGATGTCATCAGCCTGCATTCATTAAGATGACGTCATCAGCCTGCATTCATTAAGCTAATGTCATCAGCTGGAATTCATTTAAATGATATCATCAGCCTGCATTAATTAAGCTGGGCTGTTGTCATCAGCCTGCATTCATTAAGCTGATGTCATCAGCCTGCATTAATTAAGCTGAGCTGATGTCATCAGCCTGCATTCATTAAGATGACGTCATCAGCCTGCATTCATTTAGCTGATCTGATGTCATCAGCCTGCATTCATTAAGCTAATGCCATCAGCTGGAATTCATTTAAATGATGTCATCAGCCTGAATTAATTAAGCTGGGCTGATGTCATCAGCCTGCATTCATTAAGCTGATGTCATCAGCCTGCATTCATTAAGCTGATTTCATGAGCCTTGGTTCATTAAGCTGATGTCATCAGGCTGCATTCATAAAGCTGATGTCATCAGCCTGCATTAATTAAGCTGAGCTGATGTCATCAGCCTGCATTCATTAAGATGATGTCATCAGCCTGCATTCATTTAGCTGATCTGATGTCATCAGCCTGCATTCATTAAGCTAATGTCATCAGCTGGAATTCATTTAAATGATGTCATCAGCCTGCATTAATTAAGCTGAGCTGATATCATCAGCCTGCATTCATTAAGCTGATGTCATCAGCTGGAATTCATTTACATGATGTCATCAGCGTACATTAATTAAGCTGGGCTGATGTCATCAGCCTGCATTCATTAAGCTGATGTCATCAGCCTGCATTAATTAAGTTGAGCTGATGTCTTCAGCCTGCATTCATTAAGATGACGTCATCAGCCTGCATTCATTTAGCTGATCTGATGTCATCAGCCTGCATTCATTAAGCTAATGTCATCAGCTGGAATTCATTTAAATGATGTCATCAGCCTGCATTAATTAAGCTGAGCTGATGTCATCAGCCTTCATTCATTAAGCTGATGTCATCAGCTGGAATTCATTTAAATGATGTCATCAGCCTGCATTAATTAAGCTGGGCTTATGTCATCAGCCTGCATTCATTAAGCTGATGTCATCAGCCTGCATTCATTAAGCAGATTTCATCAGCCATTAATCATTAAGCTGATGTCATCAGCTGGAATTCATTTAAATGATGTCATCAGCCTGCATTAATTAAGCTGGGCTGATGTCATCAGCCTGCATTCATTAAGCTGAGCTGACGTCATCAGCCTGCATTCATTAAGCTGATGTCATCAGCCTTGATTCATTAAGCTGATGTCATCAGCTTGAATTCATTAAGCTGATATCATCAGCCTGCATTAATTAAGCTGAGCTGATGTCATCATCCTTCATTAATTAAGCTGAGGTCATCAGCCTGCATTCATTTAGCTAAGCTGATGTCATCAGCATGCATTCATTAAGCTGACGTCATCAGCCTGCATTCATTAAGCTGATGTCATCAGCTTGAATTCATAAAGCCGATGTCATCAGCCTGCATTAATTAAGCTGAGCTGATGTCATCAGTCTGCATTCATTAAGCTGACGTCATCAGCCTGCATTCATTCAGCTAATGTCATCAGCTGGAATTCATTTAAATGATGTCATCAGCCTGCATTCATTAAGATGACGTCATCAGCCGGCATTCATTTAGCTGATCTGATGTCATCAGCCTGCATTCATTAAGCTAATGTCATCAGCTGGAATTCATTTAAATGATGTCATCAGCCTGCATTAATTAAGCTGAGCTGATGTCATCAGCCTGCATTCATTAAGCTGATGTCATCAGCTGGAATTAATTTAAATGATGTCATCAGCCTGCATTAATTAAGCTGACGTCATCAGCCTGCATTCATTAAGCTGATTTCATCAGCCATTAATCATTAAGCTGATGTCATCAGCTGGAATTCATTTAAATGATGCCATCAGCCTGCATTAATTAAGCTGGGCTGATGTCATCAGCCTGCATTCATTAAGCTGATGTCATCAGCCTGCATTAATTAAGCTGAGCTGACGTCATCAGCCTGCATTCATTAAGCTGATGTCATCAGCCTTGATTCATTAAGCTGATGTCATCAGCTTGAATTCATTAAGCTGATATCATCATCCTGCATTAAATAAGCTGATGTAATCAGCCTGCATTCATTTAGCTAAGCTGATGTCATCAGCCTGCATTCATTAAGCTGACGTCATCAGCCTGCATTCATTAAGCTGATGTCATCAGCTTGAACTCATTAAGCTGATGTCATCAGCCTGCATTAATTAAGCTGAGATGATGTCATCAGTCTGCATTCATTAAGCTGATGTCATCAGCCTGCATTCATTAAGATGACGTCATCAGCCTGCATTCATTAAGCTAATGTCATCAGCTGGAATTCATTTAGCTGAGCTGATGTCATCAGCCTGCATTCATTAAGCTGACGTCATCAGCTTGAATTCAATAAGCTGATGTCATCAGCTTGCATTAATTAAGCTGAGCTGATGTCATCAGCCTGCATTCATTTAGCTGAGCTGATGTCATCAGCCTGTATTCATTAAGCTGACCTCATCAGCCTGCATTCATTAAGCTGATGTCATCAGCCTTGATTCATTAAGCTGATATCATCAGCTTGAATTCATTAAGCTGATGTCATCAGCTTGAATTCATTAAGCTGATGTCATCAGCTTGCATTAATTAAGCTGAGCTGATGTCATCAGCCTGCATTCATTTTGCTGAGCTGATGTCATCAGCCTGCATTCATTAAGCTGACGTTATCAGCCTGCATTCATTGAGCTGATGTCATCACCCTATATTAATTTAGCTGAGCTGATGTCATCAGCCTGTATTCATTAAGCTGACGCCATCAGCCTGCATTCATTAAGCTGACGTTATCAGCCCGCATTCATTGAGCTGATGTCATCAGCCTGCATTCATTAAGCTAATGTCATCAGCTAGAATTCATTTAAATGATGTCATCAGCCTGCATTAATTAAGCTGAGCTGATGTCATCGGCCTGCATTCATTAAGCTGGGCTGATGTCATCAGCCTGCATTCATTAGGCTGATGTCATCAGCCTGCATTAATTAAGCTGAGCTGATGTCATCAGCCTGCAGTCATTAAGATGACGTCATCAGCCTGCATTCATTTAGCTGATCTGATGTCATCAGCCTGCATTCATTAAGCTAATGTCATCAGCTGGAATTCATTTAAATGATGTCATCTGCCTGCATTAATTAAGCTGACGTGATCAGCCTGCATTCATTAAGCTGATGTCATCAGCCTGCATTCATTAAGATGACGTCATCAGCCTGCATTCATTAAGCTAATGTCATCAGCTGGAATTCATTTAAATGATGTCATCAGCCTGCATTCATTAAGATGACGTCATCAGCCTGCATTCATTTAGCTGATCTGATGTCATCAGCCTGCATTCATTAAGATGACGTCATCAGCCTGCATTCATTTAGCTGATGTCATCAGCCTGCATTCATTAAGCTGATGTCATCAGCTTGAATTAATTAAGCTGATGTCATCAGCCTGCATTAATTAAGCTGAGCTGATGTCATCATACTGCATTAATTAAGCTGATGTCATCAACCTGCATTCATTTAGCTGAGCAGACGTCATCAGCTTGAATTCATTAGGCTGATGTAACCAGCCTGCATTCATTTAGCTGAGCTGATGTCATCAGCCTGCATTCATTAAGCTGACGTCATCAGCTTGAATTCATTAATTTGATGTCATCAGCTTGCATAAATTAAGCTGAGCTGATGTCATCAGCCTGCATTCATTTAGCTGAGCTGATGTCATCAGCCTTGATTCATTAAGCTGATGACATCAGCTTGAATTCACTAAGCTGATATCATCAGCCTGCATTAATTAAGCTTAGCTGCTATCATCAGCCTGCATTAATTAAGCTGAGCTGATGTCATCATCCTGCATTAATTAAGCTGATGTCATCAGCCTGCATTCATTTAGCTAAGCTGATGTCATCAGCCTGCATTCATTAAGCTGATGTCATCAGCTTGAACTCATTAAGCTGATGTCATCAGCCTGCATTAATTAAGCTGAGCTGATGTCATCAGTCTGCATTCATTAAGCTGATGTCATCAGCCTGCATTCATTTAGCTGATCTGATGTCATCAGCCTGCATTCATTAAGCTAATGTCATCAGCTGGAATTCATTTAAATGATGTCATCAGCCTGCATTAATTAAGCTGACGTCATCAGCCTGCATTCATCAAGCTGATTTCATCAGCCATTAATCATTAAGCTGATGTCATCAGCTGGAATTCATTTAAATGATGTCATCAGCCTGCATTAATTAAGCTGGGCTGATGTCATCAGCCTGCATTCATTAAGCTGATGTCATCAGCCTGCATTAATTAAGCTGAGCTGACGTCATCAGCCTGCATTCATTAAGCTGATGTCATCAGCCTTGATTCATTAAGCTGATGTCATCAGCTTGAATTCATTAAGCTGATATCATCAGCCTGCATTAATTAAGCTGAGCTGATGTCATCATCCTGCATTAATTAAGCTGATGTCATCAGCCTGCATTCATTTAGCTAAGCTGATGTCATCAGCCTGCATTAATTAAGCTGAGCTGATGTCATCAGTCTGCATTCATTAAGCTGATGTCATCAGCCTGCATTCATTAAGATGACGTCATCAGCCTGCATTCATTAAGCTAATGTCATCAGCTGGAATTCATTTAAATGATGTCATCAGCCTGCATTAATTAAGCTGGGCTGTTGTCATCAGCCTGCATTCATTAAGCTGATGTCATCAGCCTGCATTAATTAAGCTGATGTCATCAGCCTGCATTCATTAAGCTGATGTCATCAGCTTGAATTAATTAAGCTGATGTCATCAGCCTGCATTAATTAAGCTGAGCTGATGTCATCATACTGCATTAATTAAGCTGATGTCATCAACCTGCATTCATTTAGCTGAGCAGACGTCATCAGCTTGAATTCATTAGGCTGATGTAACCAGCCTGCATTCATTTAGCTGAGCTGATGTCATCAGCCTGCATTCATTAAGCTGACGTCATCAGCTTGAATTCATTAATTTGATGTCATCAGCTTGCATAAATTAAGCTGAGCTGATGTCATCAGCCTGCATTCATTTAGCTGAGCTGATGTCATCAGCCTTGATTCATTAAGCTGATGACATCAGCTTGAATTCACTAAGCTGATATCATCAGCCTGCATTAATTAAGCTTAGCTGCTATCATCAGCCTGCATTAATTAAGCTGAGCTGATGTCATCATCCTGCATTAATTAAGCTGATGTCATCAGCCTGCATTCATTTAGCTAAGCTGATGTCATCAGCCTGCATTCATTAAGCTGATGTCATCAGCTTGAACTCATTAAGCTGATGTCATCAGCCTGCATTAATTAAGCTGAGCTGATGTCATCAGTCTGCATTCATTAAGCTGATGTCATCAGCCTGCATTCATTTAGCTGATCTGATGTCATCAGCCTGCATTCATTAAGCTAATGTCATCAGCTGGAATTCATTTAAATGATGTCATCAGCCTGCATTAATTAAGCTGACGTCATCAGCCTGCATTCATCAAGCTGATTTCATCAGCCATTAATCATTAAGCTGATGTCATCAGCTGGAATTCATTTAAATGATGTCATCAGCCTGCATTAATTAAGCTGGGCTGATGTCATCAGCCTGCATTCATTAAGCTGATGTCATCAGCCTGCATTAATTAAGCTGAACTGACGTCATCAGCCTGCATTCATTAAGCTGATGTCATCAGCCTTGATTCATTAAGCTGATGTCATCAGCTTGAATTCATTAAGCTGATATCATCAGCCTGCATTAATTAAGCTGAGCTGATGTCATCATCCTGCATTAATTAAGCTGATGTCATCAGCCTGCATTCATTTAGCTAAGCTGATGTCATCAGCCTGCATTAATTAAGCTGAGCTGATGTCATCAGTCTGCATTCATTAAGCTGATGTCATCAGCCTGCATTCATTAAGATGACGTCATCAGCCTGCATTCATTAAGCTAATGTCATCAGCTGGAATTCATTTAAATGATGTCATCAGCCTGCATTAATTAAGCTGGGCTGTTGTCATCAGCCTGCATTCATTAAGCTGATGTCATCAGCCTGCATTAATTAAGCTGAGCTGATGTCATCAGCCTGCATTCATTAAGATGACGTCATCAGCCTGCATTCATTTAGCTGATCTGATGTCATCAGCCTGCATTCATTAAGCTAATGTCATCAGCTGGAATTCATTTAAATGATGTCATCAGCCTGAATTAATTAAGCTGGGCTGATGTCATCAGCCTGCATTCATTAAGCTGATGTCATCAGCCTGCATTCATTAAGCTGATTTCATGAGCCTTGGTTCATTAAGCTGATGTCATCAGGCTGCATTCATAAAGCTGATGTCATCAGCCTGCATTAATTAAGCTGAGCTGATGTCATCAGCCTGCATTCATTAAGATGATGTCATCAGCCTGCATTCATTTAGCTGATCTGATGTCATCAGCCTGCATTCATTAAGCTAATGTCATCAGCTGGAATTCATTTAAAAAATGTCATCAGCCTGCATTAATTAAGCTGAGCTGATATCATCAGCCTGCATTCATTAAGCTGATGTCATCAGCTGGAATTCATTTAAATGATGTCATCAGCGTACATTAATTAAGCTGGGCTGATGTCATCAGCCTGCATTCATTAAGCTGATGTCATCAGCCTGCATTAATTAAGTTGAGCTGATGTCTTCAGCCTGCATTCATTAAGATGACGTCATCAGCCTGCATTCATTTAGCTGATCTGATGTCATCAGCCTGCATTCATTAAGCTAATGTCATCAGCTGGAATTCATTTAAATGATGTCATCAGCCTGCATTAATTAAGCTGAGCTGATGTCATCAGCCTTCATTCATTAAGCTGATGTCATCAGCTGGAATTCATTTAAATGATGTCATCAGCCTGCATTAATTAAGCTGGGCTTATGTCATCAGCCTGCATTCATTAAGCTGATGTCATCAGCCTGCATTCATTAAGCAGATTTCATCAGCCATTAATCATTAAGCTGATGTCATCAGCTGGAATTCATTTAAATGATGTCATCAGCCTGCATTAATTAAGCTGGGCTGATGTCATCAGCCTGCATTCATTAAGCTGAGCTGACGTCATCAGCCTGCATTCATTAAGCTGATGTCATCAGCCTTGATTCATTAAGCTGATGTCATCAGCTTGAATTCATTAAGCTGATATCATCAGCCTGCATTAATTAAGCTGAGCTGATGTCATCATCCTTCATTAATTAAGCTGAGGTCATCAGCCTGCATTCATTTAGCTAAGCTGATGTCATCAGCATGCATTCATTAAGCTGACGTCATCAGCCTGCATTCATTAAGCTGATGTCATCAGCTTGAATTCATAAAGCCGATGTCATCAGCCTGCATTAATTAAGCTGAGCTGATGTCATCAGTCTGCATTCATTAAGCTGACGTCATCAGCCTGCATTCATTAAGCTAATGTCATCAGCTGGAATTCATTTAAATGATGTCATCAGCCTGCATTCATTAAGATGACGTCATCAGCCGGCATTCATTTAGCTGATCTGATGTCATCAGCCTGCATTCATTAAGCTAATGTCATCAGCTGGAATTCATTTAAATGATGTCATCAGCCTGCATTAATTAAGCTGAGCTGATGTCATCAGCCTGCATTCATTTAGCTGAGCTGATGTCATCAGCCTTGATTCATTAAGCTGATGACATCAGCTTGAATTCACTAAGCTGATGTCATCAGCCTGCATTAATTAAGCTTAGCTGATATCATCAGCCTGCATTAATTAAGCTGAGCTGATGTCATCATCCTGCATTAATTAAGCTGATGTCATCAGCCTGCATTCATTTAGCTAAGCTGATGTCATCAGCCTGCATTCATTAAGCTGATGTCATCAGCTTGAACTCATTAAGCTGATGTCATCAGCCTGCATTAATTAAGCTGAGCTGATGTCATCAGTCTGCATTCATTAAGCTGATGTCATCAGCCTGCATTCATTTAGCTGATCTGATGTCATCAGCCTGCATTCATTAAGCTAATGTCATCAGCTGGAATTCATTTAAATGATGTCATCAGCCTGCATTAATTAAGCTGACGTCATCAGCCTGCATTCATCAAGCTGATTTCATCATCCATTAATCATTAAGCTGATGTCATCAGCTGGAATTCATTTAAATGATGTCATCAGCCTGCATTAATTAAGCTGGGCTGATGTCATCAGCCTGCATTCATTAAGCTGATGTCATCAGCCTGCATTAATTAAGCTGAGCTGACGTCATCAGCCTGCATTCATTAAGCTGATGTCATCAGCCTTGATTCATTAAGCTGATGTCATCAGCTTGAATTCATTAAGCTGATATCATCAGCCTGCATTAATTAAGCTGAGCTGATGTCATCATCCTGCATTAATTAAGCTGATGTCATCAGCCTGCATTCATTTAGCTAAGCTGATGTCATCAGCCTGCATTCATTAAGCTGATGTCATCAGCTTGAACTCATTATGCTGATGTCATCAGCCTGCATTAATTAAGCTGAGCTGATGTCATCAGTCTGCATTCATTAAGCTGATGTCATCAGCCTGCATTCATTAAGATGATGTCATCAGCCTGCATTCATTAAGCTAATGTCATCAGCTGGAATTCATTTAAATGATGTCATCAGCCTGCATTAATTAAGCTGGGCTGTTGTCATCAGCCTGCATTCATTAAGCTGATGTCATCAGCCTGCATTAATTAAGCTGAGCTGATGTCATCAGCCTGCATTCATTAAGATGACGTCATCAGCCTGCATTCATTTAGCTGATCTGATGTCATCAGCCTGCATTCATTAAGCTAATGTCATCAGCTGGAATTCATTTAAATGATGTCATCAGCCTGAATTAATTAAGCTGGGCTGATGTCATCAGCCTGCATTCATTAAGCTGATGTCATCAGCCTGCATTCATTAAGCTGATTTCATGAGCCTTGGTTCATTAAGCTGATGTCATCAGGCTGCATTCATAAAGCTGATGTCATCAGCCTGCATTAATTAAGCTGAGCTGATGTCATCAGCCTGCATTCATTAAGATGATGTCATCAGCCTGCATTCATTTAGCTGATCTGATGTCATCAGCCTGCATTCATTAAGCTAATGTCATCAGCTGGAATTCATTTAAATGATGTCATCAGCCTGCATTAATTAAGCTGAGCTGATATCATCAGCCTGCATTCATTAAGCTGATGTCATCAGCTGGAATTCATTTAAATGATGTCATCAGCCTACATTAATTAAGCTGGGCTGATGTCATCAGCCTGCATTCATTAAGCTGATGTCATCAGCCTGCATTAATTAAGTCGAGCTGATGTCTTCAGCCTGCATTCATTAAGATGACGTCATCAGCCTGCATTCATTTAGCTGATCTGATGTCATCAGCCTGCATTCATTAAGCTGATGTCATCAGCTGGAATTAATTTAAATGATGTCATCAGCCTAAATTAATTAAGCTGGGCTTATGTCATCAGCCTGCATTCATTAAGCTGATGTCATCAGCCTGCATTCATTAAGCTGATTTCATCAGCCATTAATCATTAAGCTGATGTCATCAGCTGGAATTCATTTAAATGATGTCATCAGCCTGCATTCATTAAGCTGATGTCATCAGCCTGCATTAATTAAGCTGAGCTGACGTCATCAGCCTGCATTCATTAAGCTGATGTCATCAGCCTTGATTCATTAAGCTGATGTCATCAGCTTGAATTCATTAAGCTGATATCATCAGCCTGCATTAATTAAGCTGAGCTGATGTCATCATCCTGCATTAAATAAGCTGAGGTCTTCAGCCTGCATTCATTTAGCTAAGCTGATGTCATCAGC
Organism: Cyprinodon diabolis; assembly: GCA_030533445.1. Lineage (NCBI taxonomy): Eukaryota > Metazoa > Chordata > Actinopteri > Cyprinodontiformes > Cyprinodontidae > Cyprinodon > Cyprinodon diabolis. The sequence continues at coordinate 172,596 of JARPUW010000637.1, read as the reverse complement.
ATGCATTCATTAAGCTGATGTCATCAGCCTGCATTCATTAAGCTGATGTCATCAGCTTGAATTCATTAAGCCGATGTCATCAGCCTGCATTAATTAAGCTGAGCTGATGTCATCAGTCTGCATTCATTAAGCTGACGTCATCAGCCTGCATTCATTAAGCTAATGTCATCAGCTGGAATTCATTTAAATGATGTCATCAGCCTGCATTCATTAAGATGACGTCATCAGCCTGCATTCATTTAGCTGATCTGATGTCATCAGCCTGCATTCATTAAGATGACGTCATCAGCCTGCATTCATTTAGCTGATGTCATCAGCCTGCATTCATTAAGCTGATGTCATCAGCTTGAATTAATTAAGCTGATGTCATCAGCCTGCATTAATTAAGCTGAGCTGATGTCATCATACTGCATTAATTAAGCTGATGTCATCAACCTGCATTCATTTAGCTGAGCAGACGTCATCAGCTTGAATTCATTAGGCTGATGTAACCAGCCTGCATTCATTTAGCTGAGCTGATGTCATCAGCCTGCATTCATTAAGCTGACGTCATCAGCTTGAATTCATTAAGCCGATGTCATCAGCCTGCATTAATTAAGCTGAGCTGATGTCATCAGTCTGCATTCATTAAGCTGACGTCATCAGCCTGCATTCATTAAGCTAATGTCATCAGCTGGAATTCATTTAAATGATGTCATCAGCCTGCATTCATTAAGATGACGTCATCAGCCTGCATTCATTTAGCTGATCTGATGTCATCAGCCTGCATTCATTAAGCTAATGTCATCAGCTGGAATTCATTTAAATGATGTCATCAGCCTGCATTAATTAAGCTGAGCTGATATCATCAGCCTGCATTCATTAAGCTGATGTCATCAGCTGGAATTCATTTAAATGATGTCATCAGCGTACATTAATTAAGCTGGGCTGATGTCATCAGCCTGCATTCATTAAGCTGATGTCATCAGCCTGCATTAATTAAGTTGAGCTGATGTCTTCAGCCTGCATTCATTAAGATGACGTCATCAGCCTGCATTCATTTAGCTGATCTGATGTCATCAGCCTGCATTCATTAAGCTAATGTCATCAGCTGGAATTCATTTAAATGATGTCATCAGCCTGCATTAATTAAGCTGAGCTGATGTCATCAGCCTTCATTCATTAAGCTGATGTCATCAGCTGGAATTCATTTAAATGATGTCATCAGCCTGCATTAATTAAGCTGGGCTTATGTCATCAGCCTGCATTCATTAAGCTGATGTCATCAGCCTGCATTCATTAAGCAGATTTCATCAGCCATTAATCATTAAGCTGATGTCATCAGCTGGAATTCATTTAAATGATGTCATCAGCCTGCATTAATTAAGCTGGGCTGATGTCATCAGCCTGCATTCATTAAGCTGAGCTGACGTCATCAGCCTGCATTCATTAAGCTGATGTCATCAGCCTTGATTCATTAAGCTGATGTCATCAGCTTGAATTCATTAAGCTGATATCATCAGCCTGCATTAATTAAGCTGAGCTGATGTCATCATCCTTCATTAATTAAGCTGAGGTCATCAGCCTGCATTCATTTAGCTAAGCTGATGTCATCAGCATGCATTCATTAAGCTGACGTCATCAGCCTGCATTCATTAAGCTGATGTCATCAGCTTGAATTCATAAAGCCGATGTCATCAGCCTGCATTAATTAAGCTGAGCTGATGTCATCAGTCTGCATTCATTAAGCTGACGTCATCAGCCTGCATTCATTCAGCTAATGTCATCAGCTGGAATTCATTTAAATGATGTCATCAGCCTGCATTCATTAAGATGACGTCATCAGCCGGCATTCATTTAGCTGATCTGATGTCATCAGCCTGCATTCATTAAGCTAATGTCATCAGCTGGAATTCATTTAAATGATGTCATCAGCCTGCATTAATTAAGCTGAGCTGATGTCATCAGCCTGCATTCATTAAGCTGATGTCATCAGCTGGAATTAATTTAAATGATGTCATCAGCCTGCATTAATTAAGCTGACGTCATCAGCCTGCATTCATTAAGCTGATTTCATCAGCCATTAATCATTAAGCTGATGTCATCAGCTGGAATTCATTTAAATGATGTCATCAGCCTGCATTAATTAAGCTGGGCTGATGTCATCAGCCTGCATTCATTAAGCTGATGTCATCAGCCTGCATTAATTAAGCTGAGCTGACGTCATCAGCCTGCATTCATTAAGCTGATGTCATCAGCCTTGATTCATTAAGCTGATGTCATCAGCTTGAATTCATTAAGCTGATATCATCAGCCTGCATTAATTAAGCTGAGCTGATGTCATCATCCTGCATTAATTAAGCTGATGTCATCAGCCTGCATTCATTTAGCTAAGCTGATGTCATCAGCCTGCATTCATTAAGCTGATGTCATCAGCTTGAACTCATTATGCTGATGTCATCAGCCTGCATTAATTAAGCTGAGCTGATGTCATCAGTCTGCATTCATTAAGCTGATGTCATCAGCCTGCATTCATTAAGATGACGTCATCAGCCTGCATTCATTAAGCTAATGTCATCAGCTGGAATTCATTTAAATGATGTCATCAGCCTGCATTAATTAAGCTGGGCTGTTGTCATCAGCCTGCATTCATTAAGCTGATGTCATCAGCCTGCATTAATTAAGCTGAGCTGATGTCATCAGCCTGCATTCATTAAGATGACGTCATCAGCCTGCATTCATTTAGCTGATCTGATGTCATCAGCCTGCATTCATTAAGCTAATGTCATCAGCTGGAATTCATTTAAATGATGTCATCAGCCTGAATTAATTAAGCTGGGCTGATGTCATCAGCCTGCATTCATTAAGCTGATGTCATCAGCCTGCATTAATTAAGCTGAGCTGATGTCATCAGCCTGCATTCATTAAGATGATGTCATCAGCCTGCATTCATTTAGCTGATCTGATGTCATCAGCCTGCATTCATTAAGCTAATGTCATCAGCTGGAATTCATTTAAATGATGTCATCAGCCTGCATTAATTAAGCTGAGCTGATATCATCAGCCTGCATTCATTAAGCTGATGTCATCAGCTGGAATTCATTTAAATGATGTCATCAGCGTACATTAATTAAGCTGGGCTGATGTCATCAGCCTGCATTCATTAAGCTGATGTCATCAGCCTGCATTAATTAAGTTGAGCTGATGTCTTCAGCCTGCATTCATTAAGATGACGTCATCAGCCTGCATTCATTTAGCTGATCTGATGTCATCAGCCTGCATTCATTAAGCTAATGTCATCAGCTGGAATTCATTTAAATGATGTCATCAGCCTGCATTAATTAAGCTGAGCTGATGTCATCAGCCTTCATTCATTAAGCTGATGTCATCAGCTGGAATTCATTTAAATGATGTCATCAGCCTGCATTAATTAAGCTGGGCTTATGTCATCAGCCTGCATTCATTAAGCTGATGTCATCAGCCTGCATTCATTAAGCAGATTTCATCAGCCATTAATCATTAAGCTGATGTCATCAGCTGGAATTCATTTAAATGATGTCATCAGCCTGCATTAATTAAGCTGGGCTGATGTCATCAGCCTGCATTCATTAAGCTGAGCTGACGTCATCAGCCTGCATTCATTAAGCTGATGTCATCAGCCTTGATTCATTAAGCTGATGTCATCAGCTTGAATTCATTAAGCTGATATCATCAGCCTGCATTAATTAAGCTGAGCTGATGTCATCATCCTTCATTAATTAAGCTGAGGTCATCAGCCTGCATTCATTTAGCTAAGCTGATGTCATCAGCATGCATTCATTAAGCTGACGTCATCAGCCTGCATTCATTAAGCTGATGTCATCAGCTTGAATTCATAAAGCCGATGTCATCAGCCTGCATTAATTAAGCTGAGCTGATGTCATCAGTCTGCATTCATTAAGCTGACGTCATCAGCCTGCATTCATTAAGCTAATGTCATCAGCTGGAATTCATTTAAATGATGTCATCAGCCTGCATTCATTAAGATGACGTCATCAGCCGGCATTCATTTAGCTGATCTGATGTCATCAGCCTGCATTCATTAAGCTAATGTCATCAGCTGGAATTCATTTAAATGATGTCATCAGCCTGCATTAATTAAGCTGAGCTGATGTCATCAGCCTGCATTCATTTAGCTGAGCTGATGTCATCAGCCTTGATTCATTAAGCTGATGACATCAGCTTGAATTCACTAAGCTGATGTCATCAGCCTGCATTAATTAAGCTTAGCTGATATCATCAGCCTGCATTAATTAAGCTGAGCTGATGTCATCATCCTGCATTAATTAAGCTGATGTCATCAGCCTGCATTCATTTAGCTAAGCTGATGTCATCAGCCTGCATTCATTAAGCTGATGTCATCAGCTTGAACTCATTAAGCTGATGTCATCAGCCTGCATTAATTAAGCTGAGCTGATGTCATCAGTCTGCATTCATTAAGCTGATGTCATCAGCCTGCATTCATTTAGCTGATCTGATGTCATCAGCCTGCATTCATTAAGCTAATGTCATCAGCTGGAATTCATTTAAATGATGTCATCAGCCTGCATTAATTAAGCTGACGTCATCAGCCTGCATTCATCAAGCTGATTTCATCATCCATTAATCATTAAGCTGATGTCATCAGCTGGAATTCATTTAAATGATGTCATCAGCCTGCATTAATTAAGCTGGGCTGATGTCATCAGCCTGCATTCATTAAGCTGATGTCATCAGCCTGCATTAATTAAGCTGAGCTGACGTCATCAGCCTGCATTCATTAAGCTGATGTCATCAGCCTTGATTCATTAAGCTGATGTCATCAGCTTGAATTCATTAAGCTGATATCATCAGCCTGCATTAATTAAGCTGAGCTGATGTCATCATCCTGCATTAATTAAGCTGATGTCATCAGCCTGCATTCATTTAGCTAAGCTGATGTCATCAGCCTGCATTCATTAAGCTGATGTCATCAGCTTGAACTCATTATGCTGATGTCATCAGCCTGCATTAATTAAGCTGAGCTGATGTCATCAGTCTGCATTCATTAAGCTGATGTCATCAGCCTGCATTCATTAAGATGATGTCATCAGCCTGCATTCATTAAGCTAATGTCATCAGCTGGAATTCATTTAAATGATGTCATCAGCCTGCATTAATTAAGCTGGGCTGTTGTCATCAGCCTGCATTCATTAAGCTGATGTCATCAGCCTGCATTAATTAAGCTGAGCTGATGTCATCAGCCTGCATTCATTAAGATGACGTCATCAGCCTGCATTCATTTAGCTGATCTGATGTCATCAGCCTGCATTCATTAAGCTAATGTCATCAGCTGGAATTCATTTAAATGATGTCATCAGCCTGAATTAATTAAGCTGGGCTGATGTCATCAGCCTGCATTCATTAAGCTGATGTCATCAGCCTGCATTCATTAAGCTGATTTCATGAGCCTTGGTTCATTAAGCTGATGTCATCAGGCTGCATTCATAAAGCTGATGTCATCAGCCTGCATTAATTAAGCTGAGCTGATGTCATCAGCCTGCATTCATTAAGATGATGTCATCAGCCTGCATTCATTTAGCTGATCTGATGTCATCAGCCTGCATTCATTAAGCTAATGTCATCAGCTGGAATTCATTTAAATGATGTCATCAGCCTGCATTAATTAAGCTGAGCTGATATCATCAGCCTGCATTCATTAAGCTGATGTCATCAGCTGGAATTCATTTAAATGATGTCATCAGCCTACATTAATTAAGCTGGGCTGATGTCATCAGCCTGCATTCATTAAGCTGATGTCATCAGCCTGCATTAATTAAGTCGAGCTGATGTCTTCAGCCTGCATTCATTAAGATGACGTCATCAGCCTGCATTCATTTAGCTGATCTGATGTCATCAGCCTGCATTCATTAAGCTGATGTCATCAGCTGGAATTAATTTAAATGATGTCATCAGCCTAAATTAATTAAGCTGGGCTTATGTCATCAGCCTGCATTCATTAAGCTGATGTCATCAGCCTGCATTCATTAAGCTGATTTCATCAGCCATTAATCATTAAGCTGATGTCATCAGCTGGAATTCATTTAAATGATGTCATCAGCCTGCATTCATTAAGCTGATGTCATCAGCCTGCATTAATTAAGCTGAGCTGACGTCATCAGCCTGCATTCATTAAGCTGATGTCATCAGCCTTGATTCATTAAGCTGATGTCATCAGCTTGAATTCATTAAGCTGATATCATCAGCCTGCATTAATTAAGCTGAGCTGATGTCATCATCCTGCATTAAATAAGCTGAGGTCTTCAGCCTGCATTCATTTAGCTAAGCTGATGTCATCAGCATGCATTCATTAAGCTGATGTCATCAGCCTGCATTCATTAAGCTGATGTCATCAGCTTGAATTCATTAAGCCGATGTCATCAGCCTGCATTAATTAAGCTGAGCTGATGTCATCAGTCTGCATTCATTAAGCTGACGTCATCAGCCTGCATTCATTAAGCTAATGTCATCAGCTGGAATTCATTTAAATGATGTCATCAGCCTGCATTCATTAAGATGACGTCATCAGCCTGCATTCATTTAGCTGATCTGATGTCATCAGCCTGCATTCATTAAGATGACGTCATCAGCCTGCATTCATTTAGCTGATGTCATCAGCCTGCATTCATTAAGCTGATGTCATCAGCTTGAATTAATTAAGCTGATGTCATCAGCCTGCATTAATTAAGCTGAGCTGATGTCATCATACTGCATTAATTAAGCTGATGTCATCAACCTGCATTCATTTAGCTGAGCAGACGTCATCAGCTTGAATTCATTAGGCTGATGTAACCAGCCTGCATTCATTTAGCTGAGCTGATGTCATCAGCCTGCATTCATTAAGCTGACGTCATCAGCTTGAATTCATTAAGCCGATGTCATCAGCCTGCATTAATTAAGCTGAGCTGATGTCATCAGTCTGCATTCATTAAGCTGACGTCATCAGCCTGCATTCATTAAGCTAATGTCATCAGCTGGAATTCATTTAAATGATGTCATCAGCCTGCATTCATTAAGATGACGTCATCAGCCTGCATTCATTTAGCTGATCTGATGTCATCAGCCTGCATTCATTAAGCTAATGTCATCAGCTGGAATTCATTTAAATGATGTCATCAGCTTGCATTAATTAAGCTGAGCTGATATCATCAGCCTGCATTCATTAAGCTGATGTCATCAGCTGGAATTCATTTAAATGATGTCATCAGCGTACATTAATTAAGCTGGGCTGATGTCATCAGCCTGCATTCATTAAGCTGATGTCATCAGCCTGCATTAATTAAGTTGAGCTGATGTCTTCAGCCTGCATTCATTAAGATGACGTCATCAGCCTGCATTCATTTAGCTGATCTGATGTCATCAGCCTGCATTCATTAAGCTAATGTCATCAGCTGGAATTCATTTAAATGATGTCATCAGCCTGCATTAATTAAGCTGAGCTGATGTCATCAGCCTTCATTCATTAAGCTGATGTCATCAGCTGGAATTCATTTAAATGATGTCATCAGCCTGCATTAATTAAGCTGGGCTTATGTCATCAGCCTGCATTCATTAAGCTGATGTCATCAGCCTGCATTCATTAAGCAGATTTCATCAGCCATTAATCATTAAGCTGATGTCATCAGCTGGAATTCATTTAAATGATGTCATCAGCCTGCATTAATTAAGCTGGGCTGATGTCATCAGCCTGCATTCATTAAGCTGAGCTGACGTCATCAGCCTGCATTCATTAAGCTGATGTCATCAGCCTTGATTCATTAAGCTGATGTCATCAGCTTGAATTCATTAAGCTGATATCATCAGCCTGCATTAATTAAGCTGAGCTGATGTCATCATCCTTCATTAATTAAGCTGAGGTCATCAGCCTGCATTCATTTAGCTAAGCTGATGTCATCAGCATGCATTCATTAAGCTGACGTCATCAGCCTGCATTCATTAAGCTGATGTCATCAGCTTGAATTCATAAAGCCGATGTCATCAGCCTGCATTAATTAAGCTGAGCTGATGTCATCAGTCTGCATTCATTAAGCTGACGTCATCAGCCTGCATTCATTCAGCTAATGTCATCAGCTGGAATTCATTTAAATGATGTCATCAGCCTGCATTCATTAAGATGACGTCATCAGCCGGCATTCATTTAGCTGATCTGATGTCATCAGCCTGCATTCATTAAGCTAATGTCATCAGCTGGAATTCATTTAAATGATGTCATCAGCCTGCATTAATTAAGCTGAGCTGATGTCATCAGCCTGCATTCATTAAGCTGATGTCATCAGCTGGAATTAATTTAAATGATGTCATCAGCCTGCATTAATTAAGCTGACGTCATCAGCCTGCATTCATTAAGCTGATTTCATCAGCCATTAATCATTAAGCTGATGTCATCAGCTGGAATTCATTTAAATGATGTCATCAGCCTGCATTAATTAAGCTGGGCTGATGTCATCAGCCTGCATTCATTAAGCTGATGTCATCAGCCTGCATTAATTAAGCTGAGCTGACGTCATCAGCCTGCATTCATTAAGCTGATGTCATCAGCCTTGATTCATTAAGCTGATGTCATCAGCTTGAATTCATTAAGCTGATATCATCAGCCTGCATTAATTAAGCTGAGCTGATGTCATCATCCTGCAATAATTAAGCTGATGTCATCAGCCTGCATTCATTTAGCTAAGCTGATGTCATCAGCCTGCATTCATTAAGCTGATGTCATCAGCTTGAACTCATTATGCTGATGTCATCAGCCTGCATTAATTAAGCTGAGCTGATGTCATCAGTCTGCATTCATTAAGCTGATGTCATCAGCCTGCATTCATTAAGATGACGTCATCAGCCTGCATTCATTAAGCTAATGTCATCAGCTGGAATTCATTTAAATGATGTCATCAGCCTGCATTAATTAAGCTGGGCTGTTGTCATCAGCCTGCATTCATTAAGCTGATGTCATCAGCCTGCATTAATTAAGCTGAGCTGATGTCATCAGCCTGCATTCATTAAGATGACGTCATCAGCCTGCATTCATTTAGCTGATCTGATGTCATCAGCCTGCATTCATTAAGCTAATGTCATCAGCTGGAATTCATTTAAATGATGTCATCAGCCTGAATTAATTAAGCTGGGCTGATGTCATCAGCCTGCATTCATTAAGCTGATGTCATCAGCCTGCATTCATTAAGCTGATTTCATGAGCCTTGGTTCATTAAGCTGATGTCATCAGGCTGCATTCATAAAGCTGATGTCATCAGCCTGCATTAATTAAGCTGAGCTGATGTCATCAGCCTGCATTCATTAAGATGATGTCATCAGCCTGCATTCATTTAGCTGATCTGATGTCATCAGCCTGCATTCATTAAGCTAATGTCATCAGCTGGAATTCATTTAAATGATGTCATCAGCCTGCATTAATTAAGCTGAGCTGATATCATCAGCCTGCATTCATTAAGCTGATGTCATCAGCTGGAATTCATTTAAATGATGTCATCAGCGTACATTAATTAAGCTGGGCTGATGTCATCAGCCTGCATTCATTAAGCTGATGTCATCAGCCTGCATTAATTAAGTTGAGCTGATGTCTTCAGCCTGCATTCATTAAGATGACGTCATCAGCCTGCATTCATTTAGCTGATCTGATGTCATCAGCCTGCATTCATTAAGCTAATGTCATCAGCTGGAATTCATTTAAATGATGTCATCAGCCTGCATTAATTAAGCTGAGCTGATGTCATCAGCCTTCATTCATTAAGCTGATGTCATCAGCTGGAATTCATTTAAATGATGTCATCAGCCTGCATTAATTAAGCTGGGCTTATGTCATCAGCCTGCATTCATTAAGCTGATGTCATCAGCCTGCATTCATTAAGCAGATTTCATCAGCCATTAATCATTAAGCTGATGTCATCAGCTGGAATTCATTTAAATGATGTCATCAGCCTGCATTAATTAAGCTGGGCTGATGTCATCAGCCTGCATTCATTAAGCTGAGCTGACGTCATCAGCCTGCATTCATTAAGCTGATGTCATCAGCCTTGATTCATTAAGCTGATGTCATCAGCTTGAATTCATTAAGCTGATATCATCAGCCTGCATTAATTAAGCTGAGCTGATGTCATCATCCTTCATTAATTAAGCTGAGGTCATCAGCCTGCATTCATTTAGCTAAGCTGATGTCATCAGCATGCATTCATTAAGCTGACGTCATCAGCCTGCATTCATTAAGCTGATGTCATCAGCTTGAATTCATAAAGCCGATGTCATCAGCCTGCATTAATTAAGCTGAGCTGATGTCATCAGTCTGCATTCATTAAGCTGACGTCATCAGCCTGCATTCATTCAGCTAATGTCATCAGCTGGAATTCATTTAAATGATGTCATCAGCCTGCATTCATTAAGATGACGTCATCAGCCTGCATTCATTTAGCTGATCTGATGTCATCAGCCTGCATTCATGAAGCTAATGTCATCAGCTGGAATTCATTTAAATGATGTCATCAGCCTGCATTAATTAAGCTGAGCTGATGTCATCAGCCTGCATTCATTAAGCTGATGTCATCAGCTGGAATTAATTTAAATGATGTCATCAGCCTGCATTAATTAAGCTGACGTCATCAGCCTGCATTCATTAAGCTGATTTCATCAGCCATTAATCATTAAGCTGATGTCATCAGCTGGAATTCATTTAAATGATGCCATCAGCCTGCATTAATTAAGCTGGGCTGATGTCATCAGCCTGCATTCATTAAGCTGATGTCATCAGCCTTGATTCATTAAGCTGATGTCATCAGCTTGAATTCATTAAGCTGATATCATCATCCTGCATTAAATAAGCTGATGTAATCAGCCTGCATTCATTTAGCTAAGCTGATGTCATCAGCCTGCATTCATTAAGCTGACGTCATCAGCCTGCATTCATTAAGCTGATGTCATCAGCTTGAACTCATTAAGCTGATGTCATCAGCCTGCATTAATTAAGCTGAGATGATGTCATCAGTCTGCATTCATTAAGCTGATGTCATCAGCCTGCATTCATTAAGATGACGTCATCAGCCTGCATTCATTAAGCTAATGTCATCAGCTGGAATTCATTTAGCTGAGCTGATGTCATCAGCCTGCATTCATTAAGCTGACGTCATCAGCTTGAATTCAATAAGCTGATGTCATCAGCTTGCATTAATTAAGCTGAGCTGATGTCATCAGCCTGCATTCATTTAGCTGAGCTGATGTCATCAGCCTGTATTCATTAAGCTGACCTCATCAGCCTGCATTCATTAAGCTGATGTCATCAGCCTTGATTCATTAAGCTGATATCATCAGCTTGAATTCTTAAGCTGATGTCATCAGCTTGAATTCATTAAGCTGATGTCATCAGCTTGCATTAATTAAGCTGAGTTGATGTCATCAGCCTGCATTCATTTTGCTGAGCTGATGTCATCAGCCTGCATTCATTAAGCTGACGTTATCAGCCTGCATTCATTGAGCTGATGTCATCACCCTATATTAATTTAGCTGAGCTGATGTCATCAGCCTGTATTCATTAAGCTGACGCCATCAGCCTGCATTCATTAAGCTGATGTTATCAGCCCGCATTCATTGAGCTGATGTCATCAGCCTGCATTCATTAAGCTAATGTCATCAGCTAGAATTCATTTAAATGATGTCATCAGCCTGCATTAATTAAGCTGAGCTGATGTCATCGGCCTGCATTCATTAAGCTGGGCTGATGTCATCAGCCTGCATTCATTAGGCTGATGTCATCAGCCTGCATTAATTAAGCTGAGCTGATGTCATCAGCCTGCAGTCATTAAGATGACGTCATCAGCCTGCATTCATTTAGCTGATCTGATGTCATCAGCCTGCATTCATTAAGCTAATGTCATCAGCTGGAATTCATTTAAATTATGTCATCAGCCTGCATTAATTAAGCTGACGTGATCAGCCTGCATTCATTAAGCTGATGTCATCAGCCTGCATTCATTAAGATGACGTCATCAGCCTGTATTCATTAAGCTAATGTCATCAGCTGGAATTCATTTAAATCATGTCATCAGCCTGCATTAATTAAGCTGGGCTGTTGTCATCAGCCTGCATTCATTAAGCTGATGTCATCAGCCTGCATTAATTAAGCTGAGCTGATGTCATCAGCCTGCATTCATTAAGATGACGTCATCAGCCTGCATTCATTTAGCTGATCTGATGTCATCAGCCTGCATTCATTAAGCTAATGTCATCAGCTGGAATTCATTTAAATGATGTCATCAGCCTGAATTAATTAAGCTGAGCTGATGTCATCAGCCTGCATTCATTAAGCTGACGTCATCAGCTTGAATTCATTAAGCCGATGTCATCAGCCTGCATTAATTAAGCTGAGCTGATGTCATCAGTCTGCATTCATTAAGCTGACGTCATCAGCCTGCATTCATTAAGCTAATGTCATCAGCTGGAATTCATTTAAATGATGTCATCAGCCTGCATTCATTAAGATGACGTCATCAGCCTGCATTCATTTAGCTGATCTGATGTCATCAGCCTGCATTCATTAAGATGACGTCATCAGCCTGCATTCATTTAGCTGATGTCATCAGCCTGCATTCATTAAGCTGATGTCATCAGCTTGAATTAATTTAGCTGATGTCATCAGCCTGCATTAATTAAGCTGAGCTGATGTCATCATACTGCATTAATTAAGCTGATGTCATCAACCTGCATTCATTTAGCTGAGCAGACGTCATCAGCTTGAATTCATTAGGCTGATGTAACCAGCCTGCATTCATTTAGCTGAGCTGATGTCATCAGCCTGCATTCATTAAGCTGACGTCATCAGCTTGAATTCATTAATTTGATGTCATCAGCTTGCATAAATTAAGCTGAGCTGATGTCATCAGCCTGCATTCATTTAGCTGAGCTGATGTCATCAGCCTTGATTCATTAAGCTGATGACATCAGCTTGAATTCACTAAGCTGATGTCATCAGCCTGCATTAATTAAGCTTAGCTGATATCATCAGCCTGCATTAATTAAGCTGAGCTGATGTCATCATCCTGCATTAATTAAGCTGATGTCATCAGCCTGCATTCATTTAGCTAAGCTGATGTCATCAGCCTGCATTCATTAAGCTGATGTCATCAGCTTGAACTCATTAAGCTGATGTCATCAGCCTGCATTAATTAAGCTGAGCTGATGTCATCAGTCTGCATTCATTAAGCTGATGTCATCAGCCTGCATTCATTTAGCTGATCTGATGTCATCAGCCTGCATTCATTAAGCTAATGTCATCAGCTGGAATTCATTTAAATGATGTCATCAGCCTGCATTAATTAAGCTGACGTCATCAGCCTGCATTCATCAAGCTGATTTCATCAGCCATTAATCATTAAGCTGATGTCATCAGCTGGAATTCATTTAAATGATGTCATCAGCCTGCATTAATTAAGCTGGGCTGATGTCATCAGCCTGCATTCATTAAGCTGATGTCATCAGCCTGCATTAATTAAGCTGAGCTGACGTCATCAGCCTGCATTCATTAAGCTGATGTCATCAGCCTTGATTCATTAAGCTGATGTCATCAGCTTGAATTCATTAAGCTGATATCATCAGCCTGCATTAATTAAGCTGAGCTGATGTCATCATCCTGCATTAATTAAGCTGATGTCATCAGCCTGCATTCATTTAGCTAAGCTGATGTCATCAGCCTGCATTCATTAAGCTGATGTCATCAGCTTGAACTCATTATGCTGATGTCATCAGCCTGCATTAATTAAGCTGAGCTGATGTCATCAGTCTGCATTCATTAAGCTGATGTCATCAGCCTGCATTCATTAAGATGACGTCATCAGTCTGCATTCATTAAGCTAATGTCATCAGCTGGAATTCATTTAAATGATGTCATCAGCCTGCATTAATTAAGCTGGGCTGTTGTCATCAGCCTGCATTCATTAAGCTGATGTCATCAGCCTGCATTAATTAAGCTGAGCTGATGTCATCAGCCTGCATTCATTAAGATGACGTCATCAGCCTGCATTCATTTAGCTGATCTGATGTCATCAGCCTGCATTCATTAAGCTAATGTCATCAGCTGGAATTCATTTAAATGATGTCATCAGCCTGAATTAATTAAGCTGGGCTGATGTCATCAGCCTGCATTCATTAAGCTGATGTCATCAGCCTGCATTCATTAAGCTGATTTCATGAGCCTTGGTTCATTAAGCTGATGTCATCAGGCTGCATTCATAAAGCTGATGTCATCAGCCTGCATTAATTAAGCTGAGCTGATGTCATCAGCCTGCATTCATTAAGATGATGTCATCAGCCTGCATTCATTTAGCTGATCTGATGTCATCAGCCTGCATTCATTAAGCTAATGTCATCAGCTGGAATTCATTTAAATTATGTCATCAGCCTGCATTAATTAAGCTGAGCTGATATCATCAGCCTGCATTCATTAAGCTGATGTCATCAGCTGGAATTCATTTAAATGATGTCATCAGCGTACATTAATTAAGCTGGGCTGATGTCATCAGCCTGCATTCATTAAGCTGATGTCATCAGCCTGCATTAATTAAGTTGATCTGATGTCATCAGCCTGCATTCATTAAGCTAATGTCATCAGCTGGAATTCATTTAAATGATGTCATCAGCCTGCATTAATTAAGCTGAGCTGATGTCATCAGCCTTCATTCCTTAAGCTGATGTCATCAGCTGGAATTCATTTAAATGATGTCATCAGCCTGCATTAATTAAGCTGGGCTTATGTCATCAGCCTGCATTCATTAAGCTGATGTCATCAGCCTGCATTCATTAAGCAGATTTCATCAGCCATTAATCATTAAGCTGATGTCATCAGCTGGAATTCATTTAAATGATGTCATCAGCCTGCATTAATTAAGCTGGGCTGATGTCATCAGCCTGCATTCATTAAGCTGAGCTGACGTCATCAGCCTGCATTCATTAAGCTGATGTCATCAGCCTTGATTCATTAAGCTGATGTCATCAGCTTGAATTCATTAAGCTGATATCATCAGCCTGCATTAATTAAGCTGAGCTGATGTCATCATCCTTCATTAATTAAGCTGAGGTCATCAGCCTGCATTCATTTAGCTAAGCTGATGTCATCAGCATGCATTCATTAAGCTGACGTCATCAGCCTGCATTCATTAAGCTGATGTCATCAGCTTGAATTCATAAAGCCGATGTCATCAGCCTGCATTAATTAAGCTGAGCTGATGTCATCAGTCTGCATTCATTAAGCTGACGTCATCAGCCTGCATTCATTCAGCTAATGTCATCAGCTGGAATTCATTTAAATGATGTCATCAGCCTGCATTCATTAAGATGACGTCATCAGCCGGCATTCATTTAGCTGATCTGATGTCATCAGCCTGCATTCATTAAGCTAATGTCATCAGCTGGAATTCATTTAAATGATGTCATCAGCCTGCATTAATTAAGCTGAGCTGATGTCATCAGCCTGCATTCATTAAGCTGATGTCATCAGCTGGAATTAATTTAAATGATGTCATCAGCCTGCATTAATTAAGCTGACGTCATCAGCCTGCATTCATTAAGCTGATTTCATCAGCCATTAATCATTAAGCTGATGTCATCAGCTGGAATTCATTTAAATGATGCCATCAGCCTGCATTAATTAAGCTGGGCTGATGTCATCAGCCTGCATTCATTAAGCTGATGTCATCAGCCTTGATTCATTAAGCTGATGTCATCAGCTTGAATTCATTAAGCTGATATCATCATCCTGCATTAAATAAGCTGATGTAATCAGCCTGCATTCATTTAGCTAAGCTGATTTCATCAGCCTGCATTCATTAAGCTGACGTCATCAGCCTGCATTCATTAAGCTGATGTCATCAGCTTGAACTCATTAAGCTGATGTCATCAGCCTGCATTAATTAAGCTGAGATGATGTCATCAGTCTGCATTCATTAAGCTGATGTCATCAGCCTGCATTCATTAAGATGACGTCATCAGCCTGCATTCATTAAGCTAATGTCATCAGCTGGAATTCATTTAGCTGAGCTGATGTCATCAGCCTGCATTCATTAAGCTGACGTCATCAGCTTGAATTCAATAAGCTGATGTCATCAGCTTGCATTAATTAAGCTGAGCTGATGTCATCAGCCTGCATTCATTTAGCTGAGCTGATGTCATCAGCCTGTATTCATTAAGCTGACCTCATCAGCCTGCATTCATTAAGCTGATGTCATCAGCCTTGATTCATTAAGCTGATATCATCAGCTTGAATTCTTAAGCTGATGTCATCAGCTTGAATTCATTAAGCTGATGTCATCAGCTTGCATTAATTAAGCTGAGCTGATGTCATCAGCCTGCATTCATTTTGCTGAGCTGATGTCATCAGCCTGCATTCATTAAGCTGACGTTATCAGCCTGCATTCATTGAGCTGATGTCATCACCCTATATTAATTTAGCTGAGCTGATGTCATCAGCCTGTATTCATTAAGCTGACGCCATCAGCCTGCATTCATTAAGCTGATGTTATCAGCCCGCATTCATTGAGCTGATGTCATCAGCCTGCATTCATTAAGCTAATGTCATCAGCTAGAATTCATTTAAATGATGTCATCAGCCTGCATTAATTAAGCTGAGCTGATGTCATCGGCCTGCATTCATTAAGCTGGGCTGATGTCATCAGCCTGCATTCATTAGGCTGATGTCATCAGCCTGCATTAATTAAGCTGAGCTGATGTCATCAGCCTGCAGTCATTAAGATGACGTCATCAGCCTGCATTCATTTAGCTGATCTGATGTCATCAGCCTGCATTCATTAAGCTAATGTCATCAGCTGGAATTCATTTAAATTATGTCATCAGCCTGCATTAATTAAGCTGACGTGATCAGCCTGCATTCATTAAGCTGATGTCATCAGCCTGCATTCATTAAGATGACGTCATCAGCCTGTATTCATTAAGCTAATGTCATCAGCTGGAATTCATTTAAATCATGTCATCAGCCTGCATTAATTAAGCTGGGCTGTTGTCATCAGCCTGCATTCATTAAGCTGATGTCATCAGCCTGCATTAATTAAGCTGAGCTGATGTCATCAGCCTGCATTCATTAAGATGACGTCATCAGCCTGCATTCATTTAGCTGATCTGATGTCATCAGCCTGCATTCATTAAGCTAATGTCATCAGCTGGAATTCATTTAAATGATGTCATCAGCCTGAATTAATTAAGCTGAGCTGATGTCATCAGCCTGCATTCATTAAGCTGACGTCATCAGCTTGAATTCATTAAGCCGATGTCATCAGCCTGCATTAATTAAGCTGAGCTGATGTCATCAGTCTGCATTCATTAAGCTGACGTCATCAGCCTGCATTCATTAAGCTAATGTCATCAGCTGGAATTCATTTAAATGATGTCATCAGCCTGCATTCATTAAGATGACGTCATCAGCCTGCATTCATTTAGCTGATCTGATGTCATCAGCCTGCATTCATTAAGATGACGTCATCAGCCTGCATTCATTTAGCTGATGTCATCAGCCTGCATTCATTAAGCTGATGTCATCAGCTTGAATTAATTTAGCTGATGTCATCAGCCTGCATTAATTAAGCTGAGCTGATGTCATCATACTGCATTAATTAAGCTGATGTCATCAACCTGCATTCATTTAGCTGAGCAGACGTCATCAGCTTGAATTCATTAGGCTGATGTAACCAGCCTGCATTCATTTAGCTGAGCTGATGTCATCAGCCTGCATTCATTAAGCTGACGTCATCAGCTTGAATTCATTAATTTGATGTCATCAGCTTGCATAAATTAAGCTGAGCTGATGTCATCAGCCTGCATTCATTTAGCTGAGCTGATGTCATCAGCCTTGATTCATTAAGCTGATGACATCAGCTTGAATTCACTAAGCTGATGTCATCAGCCTGCATTAATTAAGCTTAGCTGATATCATCAGCCTGCATTAATTAAGCTGAGCTGATGTCATCATCCTGCATTAATTAAGCTGATGTCATCAGCCTGCATTCATTTAGCTAAGCTGATGTCATCAGCCTGCATTCATTAAGCTGATGTCATCAGCTTGAACTCATTAAGCTGATGTCATCAGCCTGCATTAATTAAGCTGAGCTGATGTCATCAGTCTGCATTCATTAAGCTGATGTCATCAGCCTGCATTCATTTAGCTGATCTGATGTCATCAGCCTGCATTCATTAAGCTAATGTCATCAGCTGGAATTCATTTAAATGATGTCATCAGCCTGCATTAATTAAGCTGACGTCATCAGCCTGCATTCATCAAGCTGATTTCATCAGCCATTAATCATTAAGCTGATGTCATCAGCTGGAATTCATTTAAATGATGTCATCAGCCTGCATTAATTAAGCTGGGCTGATGTCATCAGCCTGCATTCATTAAGCTGATGTCATCAGCCTGCATTAATTAAGCTGAGCTGACGTCATCAGCCTGCATTCATTAAGCTGATGTCATCAGCCTTGATTCATTAAGCTGATGTCATCAGCTTGAATTCATTAAGCTGATATCATCAGCCTGCATTAATTAAGCTGAGCTGATGTCATCATCCTGCATTAATTAAGCTGATGTCATCAGCCTGCATTCATTTAGCTAAGCTGATGTCATCAGCCTGCATTCATTAAGCTGATGTCATCAGCTTGAACTCATTATGCTGATGTCATCAGCCTGCATTAATTAAGCTGAGCTGATGTCATCAGTCTGCATTCATTAAGCTGATGTCATCAGCCTGCATTCATTAAGATGACGTCATCAGTCTGCATTCATTAAGCTAATGTCATCAGCTGGAATTCATTTAAATGATGTCATCAGCCTGCATTAATTAAGCTGGGCTGTTGTCATCAGCCTGCATTCATTAAGCTGATGTCATCAGCCTGCATTAATTAAGCTGAGCTGATGTCATCAGCCTGCATTCATTAAGATGACGTCATCAGCCTGCATTCATTTAGCTGATCTGATGTCATCAGCCTGCATTCATTAAGCTAATGTCATCAGCTGGAATTCATTTAAATGATGTCATCAGCCTGAATTAATTAAGCTGGGCTGATGTCATCAGCCTGCATTCATTAAGCTGATGTCATCAGCCTGCATTCATTAAGCTGATTTCATGAGCCTTGGTTCATTAAGCTGATGTCATCAGGCTGCATTCATAAAGCTGATGTCATCAGCCTGCATTAATTAAGCTGAGCTGATGTCATCAGCCTGCATTCATTAAGATGATGTCATCAGCCTGCATTCATTTAGCTGATCTGATGTCATCAGCCTGCATTCATTAAGCTAATGTCATCAGCTGGAATTCATTTAAATTATGTCATCAGCCTGCATTAATTAAGCTGAGCTGATATCATCAGCCTGCATTCATTAAGCTGATGTCATCAGCTGGAATTCATTTAAATGATGTCATCAGCGTACATTAATTAAGCTGGGCTGATGTCATCAGCCTGCATTCATTAAGCTGATGTCATCAGCCTGCATTAATTAAGTTGATCTGATGTCATCAGCCTGCATTCATTAAGCTAATGTCATCAGCTGGAATTCATTTAAATGATGTCATCAGCCTGCATTAATTAAGCTGAGCTGATGTCATCAGCCTTCATTCCTTAAGCTGATGTCATCAGCTGGAATTCATTTAAATGATGTCATCAGCCTGCATTAATTAAGCTGGGCTTATGTCATCAGCCTGCATTCATTAAGCTGATGTCATCAGCCTGCATTCATTAAGCAGATTTCATCAGCCATTAATCATTAAGCTGATGTCATCAGCTGGAATTCATTTAAATGATGTCATCAGCCTGCATTAATTAAGCTGGGCTGATGTCATCAGCCTGCATTCATTAAGCTGAGCTGACGTCATCAGCCTGCATTCATTAAGCTGATGTCATCAGCCTTGATTCATTAAGCTGATGTCATCAGCTTGAATTCATTAAGCTGATATCATCAGCCTGCATTAATTAAGCTGAGCTGATGTCATCATCCTTCATTAATTAAGCTGAGGTCATCAGCCTGCATTCATTTAGCTAAGCTGATGTCATCAGCATGCATTCATTAAGCTGACGTCATCAGCCTGCATTCATTAAGCTGATGTCATCAGCTTGAATTCATAAAGCCGATGTCATCAGCCTGCATTAATTAAGCTGAGCTGATGTCATCAGTCTGCATTCATTAAGCTGACGTCATCAGCCTGCATTCATTCAGCTAATGTCATCAGCTGGAATTCATTTAAATGATGTCATCAGCCTGCATTCATTAAGATGACGTCATCAGCCGGCATTCATTTAGCTGATCTGATGTCATCAGCCTGCATTCATTAAGCTAATGTCATCAGCTGGAATTCATTTAAATGATGTCATCAGCCTGCATTAATTAAGCTGAGCTGATGTCATCAGCCTGCATTCATTAAGCTGATGTCATCAGCTGGAATTAATTTAAATGATGTCATCAGCCTGCATTAATTAAGCTGACGTCATCAGCCTGCATTCATTAAGCTGATTTCATCAGCCATTAATCATTAAGCTGATGTCATCAGCTGGAATTCATTTAAATGATGCCATCAGCCTGCATTAATTAAGCTGGGCTGATGTCATCAGCCTGCATTCATTAAGCTGATGTCATCAGCCTTGATTCATTAAGCTGATGTCATCAGCTTGAATTCATTAAGCTGATATCATCATCCTGCATTAAATAAGCTGATGTAATCAGCCTGCATTCATTTAGCTAAGCTGATGTCATCAGCCTGCATTCATTAAGCTGACGTCATCAGCCTGCATTCATTAAGCTGATGTCATCAGCTTGAACTCATTAAGCTGATGTCATCAGCCTGCATTAATTAAGCTGAGATGATGTCATCAGTCTGCATTCATTAAGCTGATGTCATCAGCCTGCATTCATTAAGATGACGTCATCAGCCTGCATTCATTAAGCTAATGTCATCAGCTGGAATTCATTTAGCTGAGCTGATGTCATCAGCCTGCATTCATTAAGCTGACGTCATCAGCTTGAATTCAATAAGCTGATGTCATCAGCTTGCATTAATTAAGCTGAGCTGATGTCATCAGCCTGCATTCATTTAGCTGAGCTGATGTCATCAGCCTGTATTCATTAAGCTGACCTCATCAGCCTGCATTCATTAAGCTGATGTCATCAGCCTTGATTCATTAAGCTGATATCATCAGCTTGAATTCTTAAGCTGATGTCATCAGCTTGAATTCATTAAGCTGATGTCATCAGCTTGCATTAATTAAGCTGAGCTGATGTCATCAGCCTGCATTCATTTTGCTGAGCTGATGTCATCAGCCTGCATTCATTAAGCTGACGTTATCAGCCTGCATTCATTGAGCTGATGTCATCACCCTATATTAATTTAGCTGAGCTGATGTCATCAGCCTGTATTCATTAAGCTGACGCCATCAGCCTGCATTCATTAAGCTGATGTTATCAGCCCGCATTCATTGAGCTGATGTCATCAGCCTGCATTCATTAAGCTAATGTCATCAGCTAGAATTCATTTAAATGATGTCATCAGCCTGCATTAATTAAGCTGAGCTGATGTCATCGGCCTGCATTCATTAAGCTGGGCTGATGTCATCAGCCTGCATTCATTAGGCTGATGTCATCAGCCTGCATTAATTAAGCTGAGCTGATGTCATCAGCCTGCAGTCATTAAGATGACGTCATCAGCCTGCATTCATTTAGCTGATCTGATGTCATCAGCCTGCATTCATTAAGCTAATGTCATCAGCTGGAATTCATTTAAATTATGTCATCAGCCTGCATTAATTAAGCTGACGTGATCAGCCTGCATTCATTAAGCTGATGTCATCAGCCTGCATTCATTAAGATGACGTCATCAGCCTGTATTCATTAAGCTAATGTCATCAGCTGGAATTCATTTAAATCATGTCATCAGCCTGCATTAATTAAGCTGGGCTGTTGTCATCAGCCTGCATTCATTAAGCTGATGTCATCAGCCTGCATTAATTAAGCTGAGCTGATGTCATCAGCCTGCATTCATTAAGATGACGTCATCAGCCTGCATTCATTTAGCTGATCTGATGTCATCAGCCTGCATTCATTAAGCTAATGTCATCAGCTGGAATTCATTTAAATGATGTCATCAGCCTGAATTAATTAAGCTGAGCTGATGTCATCAGCCTGCATTCATTAAGCTGA
The DNA here is from genome assembly GCA_030533445.1 of Cyprinodon diabolis. Classification (NCBI taxonomy): domain Eukaryota; kingdom Metazoa; phylum Chordata; class Actinopteri; order Cyprinodontiformes; family Cyprinodontidae; genus Cyprinodon; species Cyprinodon diabolis. The sequence goes on along the minus strand of JARPUW010000637.1, from coordinate 150,383 downwards.
CGTCATCAGCTTGAATTCATTAAGCCGATGTCATCAGCCTGCATTAATTAAGCTGAGCTGATGTCATCAGTCTGCATTCATTAAGCTGACGTCATCAGCCTGCATTCATTAAGCTAATGTCATCAGCTGGAATTCATTTAAATGATGTCATCAGCCTGCATTCATTAAGATGACGTCATCAGCCTGCATTCATTTAGCTGATCTGATGTCATCAGCCTGCATTCATTAAGATGACGTCATCAGCCTGCATTCATTTAGCTGATGTCATCAGCCTGCATTCATTAAGCTGATGTCATCAGCTTGAATTAATTTAGCTGATGTCATCAGCCTGCATTAATTAAGCTGAGCTGATGTCATCATACTGCATTAATTAAGCTGATGTCATCAACCTGCATTCATTTAGCTGAGCAGACGTCATCAGCTTGAATTCATTAGGCTGATGTAACCAGCCTGCATTCATTTAGCTGAGCTGATGTCATCAGCCTGCATTCATTAAGCTGACGTCATCAGCTTGAATTCATTAATTTGATGTCATCAGCTTGCATAAATTAAGCTGAGCTGATGTCATCAGCCTGCATTCATTTAGCTGAGCTGATGTCATCAGCCTTGATTCATTAAGCTGATGACATCAGCTTGAATTCACTAAGCTGATGTCATCAGCCTGCATTAATTAAGCTTAGCTGATATCATCAGCCTGCATTAATTAAGCTGAGCTGATGTCATCATCCTGCATTAATTAAGCTGATGTCATCAGCCTGCATTCATTTAGCTAAGCTGATGTCATCAGCCTGCATTCATTAAGCTGATGTCATCAGCTTGAACTCATTAAGCTGATGTCATCAGCCTGCATTAATTAAGCTGAGCTGATGTCATCAGTCTGCATTCATTAAGCTGATGTCATCAGCCTGCATTCATTTAGCTGATCTGATGTCATCAGCCTGCATTCATTAAGCTAATGTCATCAGCTGGAATTCATTTAAATGATGTCATCAGCCTGCATTAATTAAGCTGACGTCATCAGCCTGCATTCATCAAGCTGATTTCATCAGCCATTAATCATTAAGCTGATGTCATCAGCTGGAATTCATTTAAATGATGTCATCAGCCTGCATTAATTAAGCTGGGCTGATGTCATCAGCCTGCATTCATTAAGCTGATGTCATCAGCCTGCATTAATTAAGCTGAGCTGACGTCATCAGCCTGCATTCATTAAGCTGATGTCATCAGCCTTGATTCATTAAGCTGATGTCATCAGCTTGAATTCATTAAGCTGATATCATCAGCCTGCATTAATTAAGCTGAGCTGATGTCATCATCCTGCATTAATTAAGCTGATGTCATCAGCCTGCATTCATTTAGCTAAGCTGATGTCATCAGCCTGCATTCATTAAGCTGATGTCATCAGCTTGAACTCATTATGCTGATGTCATCAGCCTGCATTAATTAAGCTGAGCTGATGTCATCAGTCTGCATTCATTAAGCTGATGTCATCAGCCTGCATTCATTAAGATGACGTCATCAGTCTGCATTCATTAAGCTAATGTCATCAGCTGGAATTCATTTAAATGATGTCATCAGCCTGCATTAATTAAGCTGGGCTGTTGTCATCAGCCTGCATTCATTAAGCTGATGTCATCAGCCTGCATTAATTAAGCTGAGCTGATGTCATCAGCCTGCATTCATTAAGATGACGTCATCAGCCTGCATTCATTTAGCTGATCTGATGTCATCAGCCTGCATTCATTAAGCTAATGTCATCAGCTGGAATTCATTTAAATGATGTCATCAGCCTGAATTAATTAAGCTGGGCTGATGTCATCAGCCTGCATTCATTAAGCTGATGTCATCAGCCTGCATTCATTAAGCTGATTTCATGAGCCTTGGTTCATTAAGCTGATGTCATCAGGCTGCATTCATAAAGCTGATGTCATCAGCCTGCATTAATTAAGCTGAGCTGATGTCATCAGCCTGCATTCATTAAGATGATGTCATCAGCCTGCATTCATTTAGCTGATCTGATGTCATCAGCCTGCATTCATTAAGCTAATGTCATCAGCTGGAATTCATTTAAATTATGTCATCAGCCTGCATTAATTAAGCTGAGCTGATATCATCAGCCTGCATTCATTAAGCTGATGTCATCAGCTGGAATTCATTTAAATGATGTCATCAGCGTACATTAATTAAGCTGGGCTGATGTCATCAGCCTGCATTCATTAAGCTGATGTCATCAGCCTGCATTAATTAAGTTGATCTGATGTCATCAGCCTGCATTCATTAAGCTAATGTCATCAGCTGGAATTCATTTAAATGATGTCATCAGCCTGCATTAATTAAGCTGAGCTGATGTCATCAGCCTTCATTCCTTAAGCTGATGTCATCAGCTGGAATTCATTTAAATGATGTCATCAGCCTGCATTAATTAAGCTGGGCTTATGTCATCAGCCTGCATTCATTAAGCTGATGTCATCAGCCTGCATTCATTAAGCAGATTTCATCAGCCATTAATCATTAAGCTGATGTCATCAGCTGGAATTCATTTAAATGATGTCATCAGCCTGCATTAATTAAGCTGGGCTGATGTCATCAGCCTGCATTCATTAAGCTGAGCTGACGTCATCAGCCTGCATTCATTAAGCTGATGTCATCAGCCTTGATTCATTAAGCTGATGTCATCAGCTTGAATTCATTAAGCTGATATCATCAGCCTGCATTAATTAAGCTGAGCTGATGTCATCATCCTTCATTAATTAAGCTGAGGTCATCAGCCTGCATTCATTTAGCTAAGCTGATGTCATCAGCATGCATTCATTAAGCTGACGTCATCAGCCTGCATTCATTAAGCTGATGTCATCAGCTTGAATTCATTAAGCTGACGTCATCAGCCTGCATTCATTAAGCTGATGTCATCAGCTTGAATTCATTAAGCCGATGTCATCAGCCTGCATTCATTAAGCTAATGTCATCAGCTGGAATTCATTTAAATGATGTCATCAGCCTGAATTAATTAAGCTGACGTCATCAGCCTGCATTCATCAAGCTGATTTCATCAGCCATTAATCATTAAGCTGATGTCATCAGCTGGAATTCATTTAAATGATGTCATCAGCCTGCATTAATTAAGCTGGGCTGATGTCATCAGCCTGCATTCATTAAGCTGATGTCATCAGCCTGCATTAATTAAGCTGAGCTGACGTCATCAGCCTGCATTCATTAAGCTGATGTCATCAGCCTTGATTCATTAAGCTGATGTCATCAGCTTGAATTCATTAAGCTGATATCATCAGCCTGCATTAATTAAGCTGAGCTGATGTCATCATCCTGCATTAATTAAGCTGATGTCATCAGCCTGCATTCATTTAGCTAAGCTGATGTCATCAGCCTGCATTCATTAAGCTGATGTCATCAGCCTGCATTAATTAAGCTGAGCTGATGTCATCAGCCTGCATTCATTAAGATGACGTCATCAGCCTGCATTCATTTAGCTGATCTGATGTCATCAGCCTGCATTCATTAAGCTAATGTCATCAGCTGGAATTCATTTAAATGATGTCATCAGCCTGAATTAATTAAGCTGGGCTGATGTCATCAGCCTGCATTCATTAAGCTGATGTCATCAGCCTGCATTCATTAAGCTGATTTCATGAGCCTTGGTTCATTAAGCTGATGTCATCAGGCTGCATTCATAAAGCTGATGTCATCAGCCTGCATTAATTAAGCTGAGCTGATGTCATCAGCCTGCATTCATTAAGATGATGTCATCAGCCTGCATTCATTTAGCTGATCTGATGTCATCAGCCTGCATTCATTAAGCTAATGTCATCAGCTGGAATTCATTTAAATGATGTCATCAGCCTGCATTAATTAAGCTGAGCTGATATCATCAGCCTGCATTCATTAAGCTGATGTCATCAGCTGGAATTCATTTAAATGATGTCATCAGCCTACATTAATTAAGCTGGGCTGATGTCATCAGCCTGCATTCATTAAGCTGATGTCATCAGCCTGCATTAATTAAGTCGAGCTGATGTCTTCAGCCTGCATTCATTAAGATGACGTCATCAGCCTGCATTCATTTAGCTGATCTGATGTCATCAGCCTGCATTCATTAAGCTGATGTCATCAGCTGGAATTAATTTAAATGATGTCATCAGCCTAAATTAATTAAGCTGGGCTTATGTCATCAGCCTGCATTCATTAAGCTGATGTCATCAGCCTGCATTCATTAAGCTGATTTCATCAGCCATTAATCATTAAGCTGATGTCATCAGCTGGAATTCATTTAAATGATGTCATCAGCCTGCATTCATTAAGCTGATGTCATCAGCCTGCATTAATTAAGCTGAGCTGACGTCATCAGCCTGCATTCATTAAGCTGATGTCATCAGCCTTGATTCATTAAGCTGATGTCATCAGCTTGAATTCATTAAGCTGATATCATCAGCCTGCATTAATTAAGCTGAGCTGATGTCATCATCCTGCATTAAATAAGCTGAGGTCTTCAGCCTGCATTCATTTAGCTAAGCTGATGTCATCAGCATGCATTCATTAAGCTGATGTCATCAGCCTGCATTCATTAAGCTGATGTCATCAGCTTGAATTCATTAAGCCGATGTCATCAGCCTGCATTAATTAAGCTGAGCTGATGTCATCAGTCTGCATTCATTAAGCTGACGTCATCAGCCTGCATTCATTAAGCTAATGTCATCAGCTGGAATTCATTTAAATGATGTCATCAGCCTGCATTCATTAAGATGACGTCATCAGCCTGCATTCATTTAGCTGATCTGATGTCATCAGCCTGCATTCATTAAGATGACGTCATCAGCCTGCATTCATTTAGCTGATGTCATCAGCCTGCATTCATTAAGCTGATGTCATCAGCTTGAATTAATTAAGCTGATGTCATCAGCCTGCATTAATTAAGCTGAGCTGATGTCATCATACTGCATTAATTAAGCTGATGTCATCAACCTGCATTCATTTAGCTGAGCAGACGTCATCAGCTTGAATTCATTAGGCTGATGTAACCAGCCTGCATTCATTTAGCTGAGCTGATGTCATCAGCCTGCATTCATTAAGCTGACGTCATCAGCTTGAATTCATTAAGCCGATGTCATCAGCCTGCATTAATTAAGCTGAGCTGATGTCATCAGTCTGCATTCATTAAGCTGACGTCATCAGCCTGCATTCATTAAGCTAATGTCATCAGCTGGAATTCATTTAAATGATGTCATCAGCCTGCATTCATTAAGATGACGTCATCAGCCTGCATTCATTTAGCTGATCTGATGTCATCAGCCTGCATTCATTAAGCTAATGTCATCAGCTGGAATTCATTTAAATGATGTCATCAGCCTGCATTAATTAAGCTGAGCTGATATCATCAGCCTGCATTCATTAAGCTGATGTCATCAGCTGGAATTCATTTAAATGATGTCATCAGCGTACATTAATTAAGCTGGGCTGATGTCATCAGCCTGCATTCATTAAGCTGATGTCATCAGCCTGCATTAATTAAGTTGAGCTGATGTCTTCAGCCTGCATTCATTAAGATGACGTCATCAGCCTGCATTCATTTAGCTGATCTGATGTCATCAGCCTGCATTCATTAAGCTAATGTCATCAGCTGGAATTCATTTAAATGATGTCATCAGCCTGCATTAATTAAGCTGAGCTGATGTCATCAGCCTTCATTCATTAAGCTGATGTCATCAGCTGGAATTCATTTAAATGATGTCATCAGCCTGCATTAATTAAGCTGGGCTTATGTCATCAGCCTGCATTCATTAAGCTGATGTCATCAGCCTGCATTCATTAAGCAGATTTCATCAGCCATTAATCATTAAGCTGATGTCATCAGCTGGAATTCATTTAAATGATGTCATCAGCCTGCATTAATTAAGCTGGGCTGATGTCATCAGCCTGCATTCATTAAGCTGAGCTGACGTCATCAGCCTGCATTCATTAAGCTGATGTCATCAGCCTTGATTCATTAAGCTGATGTCATCAGCTTGAATTCATTAAGCTGATATCATCAGCCTGCATTAATTAAGCTGAGCTGATGTCATCATCCTTCATTAATTAAGCTGAGGTCATCAGCCTGCATTCATTTAGCTAAGCTGATGTCATCAGCATGCATTCATTAAGCTGACGTCATCAGCCTGCATTCATTAAGCTGATGTCATCAGCTTGAATTCATAAAGCCGATGTCATCAGCCTGCATTAATTAAGCTGAGCTGATGTCATCAGTCTGCATTCATTAAGCTGACGTCATCAGCCTGCATTCATTCAGCTAATGTCATCAGCTGGAATTCATTTAAATGATGTCATCAGCCTGCATTCATTAAGATGACGTCATCAGCCGGCATTCATTTAGCTGATCTGATGTCATCAGCCTGCATTCATTAAGCTAATGTCATCAGCTGGAATTCATTTAAATGATGTCATCAGCCTGCATTAATTAAGCTGAGCTGATGTCATCAGCCTGCATTCATTAAGCTGATGTCATCAGCTGGAATTAATTTAAATGATGTCATCAGCCTGCATTAATTAAGCTGACGTCATCAGCCTGCATTCATTAAGCTGATTTCATCAGCCATTAATCATTAAGCTGATGTCATCAGCTGGAATTCATTTAAATGATGTCATCAGCCTGCATTAATTAAGCTGGGCTGATGTCATCAGCCTGCATTCATTAAGCTGATGTCATCAGCCTGCATTAATTAAGCTGAGCTGACGTCATCAGCCTGCATTCATTAAGCTGATGTCATCAGCCTTGATTCATTAAGCTGATGTCATCAGCTTGAATTCATTAAGCTGATATCATCAGCCTGCATTAATTAAGCTGAGCTGATGTCATCATCCTGCATTAATTAAGCTGATGTCATCAGCCTGCATTCATTTAGCTAAGCTGATGTCATCAGCCTGCATTCATTAAGCTGATGTCATCAGCTTGAACTCATTATGCTGATGTCATCAGCCTGCATTAATTAAGCTGAGCTGATGTCATCAGTCTGCATTCATTAAGCTGATGTCATCAGCCTGCATTCATTAAGATGACGTCATCAGCCTGCATTCATTAAGCTAATGTCATCAGCTGGAATTCATTTAAATGATGTCATCAGCCTGCATTAATTAAGCTGGGCTGTTGTCATCAGCCTGCATTCATTAAGCTGATGTCATCAGCCTGCATTAATTAAGCTGAGCTGATGTCATCAGCCTGCATTCATTAAGATGACGTCATCAGCCTGCATTCATTTAGCTGATCTGATGTCATCAGCCTGCATTAATTAAGCTAATGTCATCAGCTGGAATTCATTTAAATGATGTCATCAGCCTGAATTAATTAAGCTGGGCTGATGTCATCAGCCTGCATTCATTAAGCTGATGTCATCAGCCTGCATTCATTAAGCTGATTTCATGAGCCTTGGTTCATTAAGCTGATGTCATCAGGCTGCATTCATAAAGCTGATGTCATCAGCCTGCATTAATTAAGCTGAGCTGATGTCATCAGCCTGCATTCATTAAGATGATGTCATCAGCCTGCATTCATTTAGCTGATCTGATGTCATCAGCCTGCATTCATTAAGCTAATGTCATCAGCTGGAATTCATTTAAATGATGTCATCAGCCTGCATTAATTAAGCTGAGCTGATATCATCAGCCTGCATTCATTAAGCTGATGTCATCAGCTGGAATTCATTTAAATGATGTCATCAGCGTACATTAATTAAGCTGGGCTGATGTCATCAGCCTGCATTCATTAAGCTGATGTCATCAGCCTGCATTAATTAAGTTGAGCTGATGTCTTCAGCCTGCATTCATTAAGATGACGTCATCAGCCTGCATTCATTTAGCTGATCTGATGTCATCAGCCTGCATTCATTAAGCTAATGTCATCAGCTGGAATTCATTTAAATGATGTCATCAGCCTGCATTAATTAAGCTGAGCTGATGTCATCAGCCTTCATTCATTAAGCTGATGTCATCAGCTGGAATTCATTTAAATGATGTCATCAGCCTGCATTAATTAAGCTGGGCTTATGTCATCAGCCTGCATTCATTAAGCTGATGTCATCAGCCTGCATTCATTAAGCAGATTTCATCAGCCATTAATCATTAAGCTGATGTCATCAGCTGGAATTCATTTAAATGATGTCATCAGCCTGCATTAATTAAGCTGGGCTGATGTCATCAGCCTGCATTCATTAAGCTGAGCTGACGTCATCAGCCTGCATTCATTAAGCTGATGTCATCAGCCTTGATTCATTAAGCTGATGTCATCAGCTTGAATTCATTAAGCTGATATCATCAGCCTGCATTAATTAAGCTGAGCTGATGTCATCATCCTTCATTAATTAAGCTGAGGTCATCAGCCTGCATTCATTTAGCTAAGCTGATGTCATCAGCATGCATTCATTAAGCTGACGTCATCAGCCTGCATTCATTAAGCTGATGTCATCAGCTTGAATTCATAAAGCCGATGTCATCAGCCTGCATTAATTAAGCTGAGCTGATGTCATCAGTCTGCATTCATTAAGCTGACGTCATCAGCCTGCATTCATTCAGCTAATGTCATCAGCTGGAATTCATTTAAATGATGTCATCAGCCTGCATTCATTAAGATGACGTCATCAGCCGGCATTCATTTAGCTGATCTGATGTCATCAGCCTGCATTCATTAAGCTAATGTCATCAGCTGGAATTCATTTAAATGATGTCATCAGCCTGCATTAATTAAGCTGAGCTGATGTCATCAGCCTGCATTCATTAAGCTGATGTCATCAGCTGGAATTAATTTAAATGATGTCATCAGCCTGCATTAATTAAGCTGACGTCATCAGCCTGCATTCATTAAGCTGATTTCATCAGCCATTAATCATTAAGCTGATGTCATCAGCTGGAATTCATTTAAATGATGCCATCAGCCTGCATTAATTAAGCTGGGCTGATGTCATCAGCCTGCATTCATTAAGCTGATGTCATCAGCCTTGATTCATTAAGCTGATGTCATCAGCTTGAATTCATTAAGCTGATATCATCATCCTGCATTAAATAAGCTGATGTAATCAGCCTGCATTCATTTAGCTAAGCTGATGTCATCAGCCTGCATTCATTAAGCTGACGTCATCAGCCTGCATTCATTAAGCTGATGTCATCAGCTTGAACTCATTAAGCTGATGTCATCAGCCTGCATTAATTAAGCTGAGATGATGTCATCAGTCTGCATTCATTAAGCTGATGTCATCAGCCTGCATTCATTAAGATGACGTCATCAGCCTGCATTCATTAAGCTAATGTCATCAGCTGGAATTCATTTAGCTGAGCTGATGTCATCAGCCTGCATTCATTAAGCTGACGTCATCAGCTTGAATTCAATAAGCTGATGTCATCAGCTTGCATTAATTAAGCTGAGCTGATGTCATCAGCCTGCATTCATTTAGCTGAGCTGATGTCATCAGCCTGTATTCATTAAGCTGACCTCATCAGCCTGCATTCATTAAGCTGATGTCATCAGCCTTGATTCATTAAGCTGATATCATCAGCTTGAATTCTTAAGCTGATGTCATCAGCTTGAATTCATTAAGCTGATGTCATCAGCTTGCATTAATTAAGCTGAGCTGATGTCATCAGCCTGCATTCATTTTGCTGAGCTGATGTCATCAGCCTGCATTCATTAAGCTGACGTTATCAGCCTGCATTCATTGAGCTGATGTCATCACCCTATATTAATTTAGCTGAGCTGATGTCATCAGCCTGTATTCATTAAGCTGACGCCATCAGCCTGCATTCATTAAGCTGATGTTATCAGCCCGCATTCATTGAGCTGATGTCATCAGCCTGCAATCATTAAGCTAATGTCATCAGCTAGAATTCATTTAAATGATGTCATCAGCCTGCATTAATTAAGCTGAGCTGATGTCATCGGCCTGCATTCATTAAGCTGGGCTGATGTCATCAGCCTGCATTCATTAGGCTGATGTCATCAGCCTGCATTAATTAAGCTGAGCTGATGTCATCAGCCTGCAGTCATTAAGATGACGTCATCAGCCTGCATTCATTTAGCTGATCTGATGTCATCAGCCTGCATTCATTAAGCTAATGTCATCAGCTGGAATTCATTTAAATTATGTCATCAGCCTGCATTAATTAAGCTGACGTGATCAGCCTGCATTCATTAAGCTGATGTCATCAGCCTGCATTCATTAAGATGACGTCATCAGCCTGCATTCATTAAGCTAATGTCATCAGCTGGAATTCATTTAAATCATGTCATCAGCCTGCATTAATTAAGCTGGGCTGTTGTCATCAGCCTGCATTCATTAAGCTGATGTCATCAGCCTGCATTAATTAAGCTGAGCTGATGTCATCAGCCTGCATTCATTAAGATGACGTCATCAGCCTGCATTCATTTAGCTGATCTGATGTCATCAGCCTGCATTCATTAAGCTAATGTCATCAGCTGGAATTCATTTAAATGATGTCATCAGCCTGAATTAATTAAGCTGAGCTGATGTCATCAGCCTGCATTCATTAAGCTGACGTCATCAGCTTGAATTCATTAAGCCGATGTCATCAGCCTGCATTAATTAAGCTGAGCTGATGTCATCAGTCTGCATTCATTAAGCTGACGTCATCAGCCTGCATTCATTAAGCTAATGTCATCAGCTGGAATTCATTTAAATGATGTCATCAGCCTGCATTCATTAAGATGACGTCATCAGCCTGCATTCATTTAGCTGATCTGATGTCATCAGCCTGCATTCATTAAGATGACGTCATCAGCCTGCATTCATTTAGCTGATGTCATCAGCCTGCATTCATTAAGCTGATGTCATCAGCTTGAATTAATTTAGCTGATGTCATCAGCCTGCATTAATTAAGCTGAGCTGATGTCATCATACTGCATTAATTAAGCTGATGTCATCAACCTGCATTCATTTAGCTGAGCAGACGTCATCAGCTTGAATTCATTAGGCTGATGTAACCAGCCTGCATTCATTTAGCTGAGCTGATGTCATCAGCCTGCATTCATTAAGCTGACATCATCAGCTTGAATTCATTAATTTGATGTCATCAGCTTGCATAAATTAAGCTGAGCTGATGTCATCAGCCTGCATTCATTTAGCTGAGCTGATGTCATCAGCCTTGATTCATTAAGCTGATGACATCAGCTTGAATTCACTAAGCTGATGTCATCAGCCTGCATTAATTAAGCTTAGCTGATATCATCAGCCTGCATTAATTAAGCTGAGCTGATGTCATCATCCTGCATTAATTAAGCTGATGTCATCAGCCTGCATTCATTTAGCTAAGCTGATGTCATCAGCCTGCATTCATTAAGCTGATGTCATCAGCTTGAACTCATTAAGCTGATGTCATCAGCCTGCATTAATTAAGCTGAGCTGATGTCATCAGTCTGCATTCATTAAGCTGATGTCATCAGCCTGCATTCATTTAGCTGATCTGATGTCATCAGCCTGCATTCATTAAGCTAATGTCATCAGCTGGAATTCATTTAAATGATGTCATCAGCCTGCATTAATTAAGCTGACGTCATCAGCCTGCATTCATCAAGCTGATTTCATCAGCCATTAATCATTAAGCTGATGTCATCAGCTGGAATTCATTTAAATGATGTCATCAGCCTGCATTAATTAAGCTGGGCTGATGTCATCAGCCTGCATTCATTAAGCTGATGTCATCAGCCTGCATTAATTAAGCTGAGCTGACGTCATCAGCCTGCATTCATTAAGCTGATGTCATCAGCCTTGATTCATTAAGCTGATGTCATCAGCTTGAATTCATTAAGCTGATATCATCAGCCTGCATTAATTAAGCTGAGCTGATGTCATCATCCTGCATTAATTAAGCTGATGTCATCAGCCTGCATTCATTTAGCTAAGCTGATGTCATCAGCCTGCATTCATTAAGCTGATGTCATCAGCTTGAACTCATTATGCTGATGTCATCAGCCTGCATTAATTAAGCTGAGCTGATGTCATCAGTCTGCATTCATTAAGCTGATGTCATCAGCCTGCATTCATTAAGATGACGTCATCAGTCTGCATTCATTAAGCTAATGTCATCAGCTGGAATTCATTTAAATGATGTCATCAGCCTGCATTAATTAAGCTGGGCTGTTGTCATCAGCCTGCATTCATTAAGCTGATGTCATCAGCCTGCATTAATTAAGCTGAGCTGATGTCATCAGCCTGCATTCATTAAGATGACGTCATCAGCCTGCATTCATTTAGCTGATCTGATGTCATCAGCCTGCATTCATTAAGCTAATGTCATCAGCTGGAATTCATTTAAATGATGTCATCAGCCTGAATTAATTAAGCTGGGCTGATGTCATCAGCCTGCATTCATTAAGCTGATGTCATCAGCCTGCATTCATTAAGCTGATTTCATGAGCCTTGGTTCATTAAGCTGATGTCATCAGGCTGCATTCATAAAGCTGATGTCATCAGCCTGCATTAATTAAGCTGAGCTGATGTCATCAGCCTGCATTCATTAAGATGATGTCATCAGCCTGCATTCATTTAGCTGATCTGATGTCATCAGCCTGCATTCATTAAGCTAATGTCATCAGCTGGAATTCATTTAAATTATGTCATCAGCCTGCATTAATTAAGCTGAGCTGATATCATCAGCCTGCATTCATTAAGCTGATGTCATCAGCTGGAATTCATTTAAATGATGTCATCAGCGTACATTAATTAAGCTGGGCTGATGTCATCAGCCTGCATTCATTAAGCTGATGTCATCAGCCTGCATTAATTAAGTTGATCTGATGTCATCAGCCTGCATTCATTAAGCTAATGTCATCAGCTGGAATTAATTTAAATGATGTCATCAGCCTGCATTAATTAAGCTGAGCTGATGTCATCAGCCTTCATTCCTTAAGCTGATGTCATCAGCTGGAATTCATTTAAATGATGTCATCAGCCTGCATTAATTAAGCTGGGCTTATGTCATCAGCCTGCATTCATTAAGCTGATGTCATCAGCCTGCATTCATTAAGCAGATTTCATCAGCCATTAATCATTAAGCTGATGTCATCAGCTGGAATTCATTTAAATGATGTCATCAGCCTGCATTAATTAAGCTGGGCTGATGTCATCAGCCTGCATTCATTAAGCTGAGCTGACGTCATCAGCCTGCATTCATTAAGCTGATGTCATCAGCCTTGATTCAATAAGCTGATGTCATCAGCTTGAATTCATTAAGCTGATATCATCAGCCTGCATTAATTAAGCTGAGCTGATGTCATCATCCTTCATTAATTAAGCTGAGGTCATCAGCCTGCATTCATTTAGCTAAGCTGATGTCATCAGCATGCATTCATTAAGCTGACGTCATCAGCCTGCATTCATTAAGCTGATGTCATCAGCTTGAATTCATTAAGCTGACGTCATCAGCCTGCATTCATTAAGCTGATGTCATCAGCTTGAATTCATTAAGCCGATGTCATCAGCCTGCATTCATTAAGCTAATGTCATCAGCTGGAATTCATTTAAATGATGTCATCAGCCTGCATTAATTAAGCTGGGCTGTTGTCATCAGCCTGCATTCATTAAGCTGATGTCATCAGCCTGCATTAATTAAGCTGAGCTGATGTCATCAGCCTGCATTCATTAAGATGACGTCATCAGCCTGCATTCATTTAGCTGATCTGATGTCATCAGCCTGCATTCATTAAGCTAATGTCATCAGCTGGAATTCATTTAAATGATGTCATCAGCCTGAATTAATTAAGCTGGGCTGATGTCATCAGCCTGCATTCATTAAGCTGATGTCATCAGCCTGCATTCATTAAGCTGATTTCATGAGCCTTGGTTCATTAAGCTGATGTCATCAGGCTGCATTCATAAAGCTGATGTCATCAGCCTGCATTAATTAAGCTGAGCTGATGTCATCAGCCTGCATTCATTAAGATGATGTCATCAGCCTGCATTCATTTAGCTGATCTGATGTCATCAGCCTGCATTCATTAAGCTAATGTCATCAGCTGGAATTCATTTAAATTATGTCATCAGCCTGCATTAATTAAGCTGAGCTGATATCATCAGCCTGCATTCATTAAGCTGATGTCATCAGCTGGAATTCATTTAAATGATGTCATCAGCGTACATTAATTAAGCTGGGCTGATGTCATCAGCCTGCATTCATTAAGCTGATGTCATCAGCCTGCATTAATTAAGTTGAGCTGATGTCTTCAGCCTGCATTCATTAAGCTGATGTCATCAGCTGGAATTAATTTAAATGATGTCATCAGCCTGCATTAATTAAGCTGACGTCATCAGCCTGCATTCATTAAGCTGATTTCATCAGCCATTAATCATTAAGCTGATGTCATCAGCTGGAATTCATTTAAATGATGTCATCAGCCTGCATTAATTAAGCTGGGCTGATGTCATCAGCCTGCATTCATTAAGCTGATGTCATCAGCCTGCATTAATTAAGCTGAGCTGACGTCATCAGCCTGCATTCATTAAGCTGATGTCATCAGCCTTGATTCATTAAGCTGATGTCATCAGCTTGAATTCATTAAGCTGATATCATCAGCCTGCATTAATTAAGCTGAGCTGATGTCATCATCCTGCATTAATTAAGCTGATGTCATCAGCCTGCATTCATTTAGCTAAGCTGATGTCATCAGCCTGCATTCATTAAGCTGATGTCATCAGCTTGAACTCATTATGCTGATGTCATCAGCCTGCATTAATTAAGCTGAGCTGATGTCATCAGTCTGCATTCATTAAGCTGATGTCATCAGCCTGCATTCATTAAGATGACGTCATCAGCCTGCATTCATTAAGCTAATGTCATCAGCTGGAATTCATTTAAATGATGTCATCAGCCTGCATTAATTAAGCTGGGCTGTTGTCATCAGCCTGCATTCATTAAGCTGATGTCATCAGCCTGCATTAATTAAGCTGAGCTGATGTCATCAGCCTGCATTCATTAAGATGACGTCATCAGCCTGCATTCATTTAGCTGATCTGATGTCATCAGCCTGCATTCATTAAGCTAATGTCATCAGCTGGAATTCATTTAAATGATGTCATCAGCCTGAATTAATTAAGCTGGGCTGATGTCATCAGCCTGCATTCATTAAGCTGATGTCATCAGCCTGCATTCATTAAGCTGATTTCATGAGCCTTGGTTCATTAAGCTGATGTCATCAGGCTGCATTCATAAAGCTGATGTCATCAGCCTGCATTAATTAAGCTGAGCTGATGTCATCAGCCTGCATTCATTAAGATGATGTCATCAGCCTGCATTCATTTAGCTGATCTGATGTCATCAGCCTGCATTCATTAAGCTAATGTCATCAGCTGGAATTCATTTAAATGATGTCATCAGCCTGCATTAATTAAGCTGAGCTGATATCATCAGCCTGCATTCATTAAGCTGATGTCATCAGCTGGAATTCATTTAAATGATGTCATCAGCGTACATTAATTAAGCTGGGCTGATGTCATCAGCCTGCATTCATTAAGCTGATGTCATCAGCCTGCATTAATTAAGTTGAGCTGATGTCTTCAGCCTGCATTCATTAAGATGACGTCATCAGCCTGCATTCATTAAGCTGATGTCATCAGCCTGCATTCATTAAGCAGATTTCATCAGCCATTAATCATTAAGCTGATGTCATCAGCTGGAATTCATTTAAATGATGTCATCAGCCTGCATTAATTAAGCTGGGCTGATGTCATCAGCCTGCATTCATTAAGCTGAGCTGACGTCATCAGCCTGCATTCATTAAGCTGATGTCATCAGCCTTGATTCATTAAGCTGATGTCATCAGCTTGAATTCATTAAGCTGATATCATCAGCCTGCATTAATTAAGCTGAGCTGATGTCATCATCCTTCATTAATTAAGCTGAGGTCATCAGCCTGCATTCATTTAGCTAAGCTGATGTCATCAGCATGCATTCATTAAGCTGACGTCATCAGCCTGCATTCATTCAGCTAATGTCATCAGCTGGAATTCATTTAAATGATGTCATCAGCCTGCATTCATTAAGATGACGTCATCAGCCGGCATTCATTTAGCTGATCTGATGTCATCAGCCTGCATTCATTAAGCTAATGTCATCAGCTGGAATTCATTTAAATGATGTCATCAGCCTGCATTAATTAAGCTGAGCTGATGTCATCAGCCTGCATTCATTAAGCTGATGTCATCAGCTGGAATTAATTTAAATGATGTCATCAGCCTGCATTAATTAAGCTGACGTCATCAGCCTGCATTCATTAAGCTGATTTCATCAGCCATTAATCATTAAGCTGATGTCATCAGCTGGAATTCATTTAAATGATGCCATCAGCCTGCATTAATTAAGCTGGGCTGATGTCATCAGCCTGCATTCATTAAGCTGATGTCATCAGCCTTGATTCATTAAGCTGATGTCATCAGCTTGAATTCATTAAGCTGATATCATCATCCTGCATTAAATAAGCTGATGTAATCAGCCTGCATTCATTTAGCTAAGCTGATGTCATCAGCCTGCATTCATTAAGCTGACGTCATCAGCCTGCATTCATTAAGCTGATGTCATCAGCTTGAACTCATTAAGCTGATGTCATCAGCCTGCATTAATTAAGCTGAGATGATGTCATCAGTCTGCATTCATTAAGCTGATGTCATCAGCCTGCATTCATTAAGATGACGTCATCAGCCTGCATTCATTAAGCTAATGTCATCAGCTGGAATTCATTTAGCTGAGCTGATGTCATCAGCCTGCATTCATTAAGCTGACGTCATCAGCTTGAATTCAATAAGCTGATGTCATCAGCTTGCATTAATTAAGCTGAGCTGATGTCATCAGCCTGCATTCATTTAGCTGAGCTGATGTCATCAGCCTGTATTCATTAAGCTGACCTCATCAGCCTGCATTCATTAAGCTGATGTCATCAGCCTTGATTCATTAAGCTGATATCATCAGCTTGAATTCTTAAGCTGATGTCATCAGCTTGAATTCATTAAGCTGATGTCATCAGCTTGCATTAATTAAGCTGAGCTGATGTCATCAGCCTGCATTCATTTTGCTGAGCTGATGTCATCAGCCTGCATTCATTAAGCTGACGTTATCAGCCTGCATTCATTGAGCTGATGTCATCACCCTATATTAATTTAGCTGAGCTGATGTCATCAGCCTGTATTCATTAAGCTGACGCCATCAGCCTGCATTCATTAAGCTGATGTTATCAGCCCGCATTCATTGAGCTGATGTCATCAGCCTGCATTCATTAAGCTAATGTCATCAGCTAGAATTCATTTAAATGATGTCATCAGCCTGCATTAATTAAGCTGAGCTGATGTCATCGGCCTGCATTCATTAAGCTGGGCTGATGTCATCAGCCTGCATTCATTAGGCTGATGTCATCAGCCTGCATTAATTAAGCTGAGCTGATGTCATCAGCCTGCAGTCATTAAGATGACGTCATCAGCCTGCATTCATTTAGCTGATCTGATGTCATCAGCCTGCATTCATTAAGCTAATGTCATCAGCTGGAATTCATTTAAATTATGTCATCAGCCTGCATTAATTAAGCTGACGTGATCAGCCTGCATTCATTAAGCTGATGTCATCAGCCTGCATTCATTAAGATGACGTCATCAGCCTGCATTCATTAAGCTAATGTCATCAGCTGGAATTCATTTAAATGATGTCATCAGCCTGCATTAATTAAGCTGGGCTGATGTCATCAGCCTGCATTCATTAAGCTGATGTCATCAGCCTGCATTAATTAAGCTGAGCTGACGTCATCAGCCTGCATTCATTAAGCTGATGTCATCAGCCTTGATTCATTAAGCTGATGTCATCAGCTTGAATTCATTAAGCTGATATCATCAGCCTGCATTAATTAAGCTGAGCTGATGTCATCATCCTGCATTAATTAAGCTGATGTCATCAGCCTGCATTCATTTAGCTAAGCTGATGTCATCAGCCTGCATTCATTAAGCTGATGTCATCAGCTTGAACTCATTATGCTGATGTCATCAGCCTGCATTAATTAAGCTGAGCTGATGTCATCAGTCTGCATTCATTAAGCTGATGTCATCAGCCTGCATTCATTAAGATGACGTCATCAGTCTGCATTCATTAAGCTAATGTCATCAGCTGGAATTCATTTAAATGATGTCATCAGCCTGCATTAATTAAGCTGGGCTGTTGTCATCAGCCTGCATTCATTAAGCTGATGTCATCAGCCTGCATTAATTAAGCTGAGCTGATGTCATCAGCCTGCATTCATTAAGATGACGTCATCAGCCTGCATTCATTTAGCTGATCTGATGTCATCAGCCTGCATTCATTAAGCTAATGTCATCAGCTGGAATTCATTTAAATGATGTCATCAGCCTGAATTAATTAAGCTGGGCTGATGTCATCAGCCTGCATTCATTAAGCTGATGTCATCAGCCTGCATTCATTAAGCTGATTTCATGAGCCTTGGTTCATTAAGCTGATGTCATCAGGCTGCATTCATAAAGCTGATGTCATCAGCCTGCATTAATTAAGCTGAGCTGATGTCATCAGCCTGCATTCATTAAGATGATGTCATCAGCCTGCATTCATTTAGCTGATCTGATGTCATCAGCCTGCATTCATTAAGCTAATGTCATCAGCTGGAATTCATTTAAATTATGTCATCAGCCTGCATTAATTAAGCTGAGCTGATATCATCAGCCTGCATTCATTAAGCTGATGTCATCAGCTGGAATTCATTTAAATGATGTCATCAGCGTACATTAATTAAGCTGGGCTGATGTCATCAGCCTGCATTCATTAAGCTGATGTCATCAGCCTGCATTAATTAAGTTGATCTGATGTCATCAGCCTGCATTCATTAAGCTAATGTCATCAGCTGGAATTCATTTAAATGATGTCATCAGCCTGCATTAATTAAGCTGAGCTGATGTCATCAGCCTTCATTCCTTAAGCTGATGTCATCAGCTGGAATTCATTTAAATGATGTCATCAGCCTGCATTAATTAAGCTGGGCTTATGTCATCAGCCTGCATTCATTAAGCTGATGTCATCAGCCTGCATTCATTAAGCAGATTTCATCAGCCATTAATCATTAAGCTGATGTCATCAGCTGGAATTCATTTAAATGATGTCATCAGCCTGCATTAATTAAGCTGGGCTGATGTCATCAGCCTGCATTCATTAAGCTGAGCTGACGTCATCAGCCTGCATTCATTAAGCTGATGTCATCAGCCTTGATTCAATAAGCTGATGTCATCAGCTTGAATTCATTAAGCTGATATCATCAGCCTGCATTAATTAAGCTGAGCTGATGTCATCATCCTTCATTAATTAAGCTGAGGTCATCAGCCTGCATTCATTTAGCTAAGCTGATGTCATCAGCATGCATTCATTAAGCTGACGTCATCAGCCTGCATTCATTAAGCTGATGTCATCAGCTTGAATTCATTAAGCTGACGTCATCAGCCTGCATTCATTAAGCTGATGTCATCAGCTTGAATTCATTAAGCCGATGTCATCAGCCTGCATTCATTAAGCTAATGTCATCAGCTGGAATTCATTTAAATGATGTCATCAGCCTGCATTAATTAAGCTGACGTCATCAGCCTGCATTCATCAAGCTGATTTCATCAGCCATTAATCATTAAGCTGATGTCATCAGCTGGAATTCATTTAAATGATGTCATCAGCCTGCATTAATTAAGCTGGGCTGATGTCATCAGCCTGCATTCATTAAGCTGATGTCATCAGCCTGCATTAATTAAGCTGAGCTGACGTCATCAGCCTGCATTCATTAAGCTGATGTCATCAGCCTTGATTCATTAAGCTGATGTCATCAGCTTGAATTCATTAAGCTGATATCATCAGCCTGCATTAATTAAGCTGAGCTGATGTCATCATCCTGCATTAATTAAGCTGATGTCATCAGCCTGCATTCATTTAGCTAAGCTGATGTCATCAGCCTGCATTCATTAAGCTGATGTCATCAGCTTGAACTCATTATGCTGATGTCATCAGCCTGCATTAATTAAGCTGAGCTGATGTCATCAGTCTGCATTCATTAAGCTGATGTCATCAGCCTGCATTCATTAAGATGACGTCATCAGTCTGCATTCATTAAGCTAATGTCATCAGCTGGAATTCATTTAAATGATGTCATCAGCCTGCATTAATTAAGCTGGGCTGTTGTCATCAGCCTGCATTCATTAAGCTGATGTCATCAGCCTGCATTAATTAAGCTGAGCTGATGTCATCAGCCTGCATTCATTAAGATGACGTCATCAGCCTGCATTCATTTAGCTGATCTGATGTCATCAGCCTGCATTCATTAAGCTAATGTCATCAGCTGGAATTCATTTAAATGATGTCATCAGCCTGAATTAATTAAGCTGGGCTGATGTCATCAGCCTGCATTCATTAAGCTGATGTCATCAGCCTGCATTCATTAAGCTGATTTCATGAGCCTTGGTTCATTAAGCTGATGTCATCAGGCTGCATTCATAAAGCTGATGTCATCAGCCTGCATTAATTAAGCTGAGCTGATGTCATCAGCCTGCATTCATTAAGATGATGTCATCAGCCTGCATTCATTTAGCTGATCTGATGTCATCAGCCTGCATTCATTAAGCTAATGTCATCAGCTGGAATTCATTTAAATTATGTCATCAGCCTGCATTAATTAAGCTGAGCTGATATCATCAGCCTGCATTCATTAAGCTGATGTCATCAGCTGGAATTCATTTAAATGATGTCATCAGCGTACATTAATTAAGCTGGGCTGATGTCATCAGCCTGCATTCATTAAGCTGATGTCATCAGCCTGCATTAATTAAGTTGAGCTGATGTCTTCAGCCTGCATTCATTAAGCTGATGTCATCAGCTGGAATTAATTTAAATGATGTCATCAGCCTGCATTAATTAAGCTGACGTCATCAGCCTGCATTCATTAAGCTGATTTCATCAGCCATTAATCATTAAGCTGATGTCATCAGCTGGAATTCATTTAAATGATGTCATCAGCCTGCATTAATTAAGCTGGGCTGATGTCATCAGCCTGCATTCATTAAGCTGATGTCATCAGCCTGCATTAATTAAGCTGAGCTGACGTCATCAGCCTGCATTCATTAAGCTGATGTCATCAGCCTTGATTCATTAAGCTGATGTCATCAGCTTGAATTCATTAAGCTGATATCATCAGCCTGCATTAATTAAGCTGAGCTGATGTCATCATCCTGCATTAATTAAGCTGATGTCATCAGCCTGCATTCATTTAGCTAAGCTGATGTCATCAGCCTGCATTCATTAAGCTGATGTCATCAGCTTGAACTCATTATGCTGATGTCATCAGCCTGCATTAATTAAGCTGAGCTGATGTCATCAGTCTGCATTCATTAAGCTGATGTCATCAGCCTGCATTCATTAAGATGACGTCATCAGCCTGCATTCATTAAGCTAATGTCATCAGCTGGAATTCATTTAAATGATGTCATCAGCCTGCATTAATTAAGCTGGGCTGTTGTCATCAGCCTGCATTCATTAAGCTGATGTCATCAGCCTGCATTAATTAAGCTGAGCTGATGTCATCAGCCTGCATTCATTAAGATGACGTCATCAGCCTGCATTCATTTAGCTGATCTGATGTCATCAGCCTGCATTCATTAAGCTAATGTCATCAGCTGGAATTCATTTAAATGATGTCATCAGCCTGAATTAATTAAGCTGGGCTGATGTCATCAGCCTGCATTCATTAAGCTGATGTCATCAGCCTGCATTCATTAAGCTGATTTCATGAGCCTTGGTTCATTAAGCTGATGTCATCAGGCTGCATTCATAAAGCTGATGTCATCAGCCTGCATTAATTAAGCTGAGCTGATGTCATCAGCCTGCATTCATTAAGATGATGTCATCAGCCTGCATTCATTTAGCTGATCTGATGTCATCAGCCTGCATTCATTAAGCTAATGTCATCAGCTGGAATTCATTTAAATGATGTCATCAGCCTGCATTAATTAAGCTGAGCTGATATCATCAGCCTGCATTCATTAAGCTGATGTCATCAGCTGGAATTCATTTAAATGATGTCATCAGCGTACATTAATTAAGCTGGGCTGATGTCATCAGCCTGCATTCATTAAGCTGATGTCATCAGCCTGCATTAATTAAGTTGAGCTGATGTCTTCAGCCTGCATTCATTAAGCTGATGTCATCAGCTGGAATTAATTTAAATGATGTCATCAGCCTGCATTAATTAAGCTGACGTCATCAGCCTGCATTCATTAAGCTGATTTCATCAGCCATTAATCATTAAGCTGATGTCATCAGCTGGAATTCATTTAAATGATGTCATCAGCCTGCATTAATTAAGCTGGGCTGATGTCATCAGCCTGCATTCATTAAGCTGATGTCATCAGCCTGCATTAATTAAGCTGAGCTGACGTCATCAGCCTGCATTCATTAAGCTGATGTCATCAGCCTTGATTCATTAAGCTGATGTCATCAGCTTGAATTCATTAAGCTGATATCATCAGCCTGCATTAATTAAGCTGAGCTGATGTCATCATCCTGCATTAATTAAGCTGATGTCATCAGCCTGCATTCATTTAGCTAAGCTGATGTCATCAGCCTGCATTCATTAAGCTGATGTCATCAGCTTGAACTCATTATGCTGATGTCATCAGCCTGCATTAATTAAGCTGAGCTGATGTCATCAGTCTGCATTCATTAAGCTGATGTCATCAGCCTGCATTCATTAAGATGACGTCATCAGCCTGCATTCATTAAGCTAATGTCATCAGCTGGAATTCATTTAAATGATGTCATCAGCCTGCATTAATTAAGCTGGGCTGTTGTCATCAGCCTGCATTCATTAAGCTGATGTCATCAGCCTGCATTAATTAAGCTGAGCTGATGTCATCAGCCTGCATTCATTAAGATGACGTCATCAGCCTGCATTCATTTAGCTGATCTGATGTCATCAGCCTGCATTCATTAAGCTAATGTCATCAGCTGGAATTCATTTAAATGATGTCATCAGCCTGAATTAATTAAGCTGGGCTGATGTCATCAGCCTGCATTCATTAAGCTGATGTCATCAGCCTGCATTCATTAAGCTGATTTCATGAGCCTTGGTTCATTAAGCTGATGTCATCAGGCTGCATTCATAAAGCTGATGTCATCAGCCTGCATTAATTAAGCTGAGCTGATGTCATCAGCCTGCATTCATTAAGATGATGTCATCAGCCTGCATTCATTTAGCTGATCTGATGTCATCAGCCTGCATTCATTAAGCTAATGTCATCAGCTGGAATTCATTTAAATGATGTCATAAGCCTGCATTAATTAAGCTGAGCTGATATCATCAGCCTGCATTCATTAAGCTGATGTCATCAGCTGGAATTCATTTAAATGATGTCATCAGCGTACATTAATTAAGCTGGGCTGATGTCATCAGCCTGCATTCATTAAGCTGATGTCATCAGCCTGCATTAATTAAGTTGAGCTGATGTCTTCAGCCTGCATTCATTAAGATGACGTCATCAGCCTGCATTCATTTAGCTGATCTGATGTCATCAGCCTGCATTCATTAAGCTAATGTCATCAGCTGGAATTCATTTAAATGATGTCATCAGCCTGCATTAATTAAGCTGAGCTGATGTCATCAGCCTTCATTCATTAAGCTGATGTCATCAGCTGGAATTCATTTAAATGATGTCATCAGCCTGCATTAATTAAGCTGGGCTTATGTCATCAGCCTGCATTCATTAAGCTGATGTCATCAGCCTGCATTCATTAAGCAGATTTCATCAGCCATTAATCATTAAGCTGATGTCATCAGCTGGAATTCATTTAAATGATGTCATCAGCCTGCATTAATTAAGCTGGGCTGATGTCATCAGCCTGCATTCATTAAGCTGAGCTGACGTCATCAGCCTGCATTCATTAAGCTGATGTCATCAGCCTTGATTCATTAAGCTGATGTCATCAGCTTGAATTCATTAAGCTGATATCATCAGCCTGCATTAATTAAGCTGAGCTGATGTCATCATCCTTCATTAATTAAGCTGAGGTCATCAGCCTGCATTCATTTAGCTAAGCTGATGTCATCAGCATGCATTCATTAAGCTGACGTCATCAGCCTGCATTCATTAAGCTGATGTCATCAGCTTGAATTCATAAAGCCGATGTCATCAGCCTGCATTAATTAAGCTGAGCTGATGTCATCAGTCTGCATTCATTAAGCTGACGTCATCAGCCTGCATTCATTCAGCTAATGTCATCAGCTGGAATTCATTTAAATGATGTCATCAGCCTGCATTCATTAAGATGACGTCATCAGCCGGCATTCATTTAGCTGATCTGATGTCATCAGCCTGCATTCATTAAGCTAATGTCATCAGCTGGAATTCATTTAAATGATGTCATCAGCCTGCATTAATTAAGCTGAGCTGATGTCATCAGCCTGCATTCATTAAGCTGATGTCATCAGCTGGAATTAATTTAAATGATGTCATCAGCCTGCATTAATTAAGCTGACGTCATCAGCCTGCATTCATTAAGCTGATTTCATCAGCCATTAATCATTAAGCTGATGTCATCAGCTGGAATTCATTTAAATGATGCCATCAGCCTGCATTAATTAAGCTGGGCTGATGTCATCAGCCTGCATTCATTAAGCTGATGTCATCAGCCTTGATTCATTAAGCTGATGTCATCAGCTTGAATTCATTAAGCTGATATCATCATCCTGCATTAAATAAGCTGATGTAATCAGCCTGCATTCATTTAGCTAAGCTGATGTCATCAGCCTGCATTCATTAAGCTGACGTCATCAGCCTGCATTCATTAAGCTGATGTCATCAGCTTGAACTCATTAAGCTGATGTCATCAGCCTGCATTAATTAAGCTGAGATGATGTCATCAGTCTGCATTCATTAAGCTGATGTCATCAGCCTGCATTCATTAAGATGACGTCATCAGCCTGCATTCATTAAGCTAATGTCATCAGCTGGAATTCATTTAGCTGAGCTGATGTCATCAGCCTGCATTCATTAAGCTGACGTCATCAGCTTGAATTCAATAAGCTGATGTCATCAGCTTGCATTAATTAAGCTGAGCTGATGTCATCAGCCTGCATTCATTTAGCTGAGCTGATGTCATCAGCCTGTATTCATTAAGCTGACCTCATCAGCCTGCATTCATTAAGCTGATGTCATCAGCCTTGATTCATTAAGCTGATATCATCAGCTTGAATTCTTAAGCTGATGTCATCAGCTTGAATTCATTAAGCTGATGTCATCAGCTTGCATTAATTAAGCTGAGCTGATGTCATCAGCCTGCATTCATTTTGCTGAGCTGATGTCATCAGCCTGCATTCATTAAGCTGACGTTATCAGCCTGCATTCATTGAGCTGATGTCATCACCCTATATTAATTTAGCTGAGCTGATGTCATCAGCCTGTATTCATTAAGCTGACGCCATCAGCCTGCATTCATTAAGCTGATGTTATCAGCCCGCATTCATTGAGCTGATGTCATCAGCCTGCATTCATTAAGCTAATGTCATCAGCTAGAATTCATTTAAATGATGTCATCAGCCTGCATTAATTAAGCTGAGCTGATGTCATCGGCCTGCATTCATTAAGCTGGGCTGATGTCATCAGCCTGCATTCATTAGGCTGATGTCATCAGCCTGCATTAATTAAGCTGAGCTGATGTCATCAGCCTGCAGTCATTAAGATGACGTCATCAGCCTGCATTCATTTAGCTGATCTGATGTCATCAGCCTGCATTCATTAAGCTAATGTCATCAGCTGGAATTCATTTAAATTATGTCATCAGCCTGCATTAATTAAGCTGACGTGATCAGCCTGCATTCATTAAGCTGATGTCATCAGCCTGCATTCATTAAGATGACGTCATCAGCCTGCATTCATTAAGCTAATGTCATCAGCTGGAATTCATTTAAATCATGTCATCAGCCTGCATTAATTAAGCTGGGCTGTTGTCATCAGCCTGCATTCATTAAGCTGATGTCATCAGCCTGCATTAATTAAGCTGAGCTGATGTCATCAGCCTGCATTCATTAAGATGACGTCATCAGCCTGCATTCATTTAGCTGATCTGATGTCATCAGCCTGCATTCATTAAGCTAATGTCATCAGCTGGAATTCATTTAAATGATGTCATCAGCCTGAATTAATTAAGCTGAGCTGATGTCATCAGCCTGCATTCATTAAGCTGACGTCATCAGCTTGAATTCATTAAGCCGATGTCATCAGCCTGCATTAATTAAGCTGAGCTGATGTCATCAGTCTGCATTCATTAAGCTGACGTCATCAGCCTGCATTCATTAAGCTAATGTCATCAGCTGGAATTCATTTAAATGATGTCATCAGCCTGCATTCATTAAGATGACGTCATCAGCCTGCATTCATTTAGCTGATCTGATGTCATCAGCCTGCATTCATTAAGATGACGTCATCAGCCTGCATTCATTTAGCTGATGTCATCAGCCTGCATTCATTAAGCTGATGTCATCAGCTTGAATTAATTTAGCTGATGTCATCAGCCTGCATTAATTAAGCTGAGCTGATGTCATCATACTGCATTAATTAAGCTGATGTCATCAACCTGCATTCATTTAGCTGAGCAGACGTCATCAGCTTGAATTCATTAGGCTGATGTAACCAGCCTGCATTCATTTAGCTGAGCTGATGTCATCAGCCTGCATTCATTAAGCTGACGTCATCAGCTTGAATTCATTAATTTGATGTCATCAGCTTGCATAAATTAAGCTGAGCTGATGTCATCAGCCTGCATTC
Organism: Cyprinodon diabolis; assembly: GCA_030533445.1. Classification (NCBI taxonomy): domain Eukaryota; kingdom Metazoa; phylum Chordata; class Actinopteri; order Cyprinodontiformes; family Cyprinodontidae; genus Cyprinodon; species Cyprinodon diabolis. The sequence continues at coordinate 123,549 of JARPUW010000637.1, read as the reverse complement.
ATTTAGCTGAGCTGATGTCATCAGCCTTGATTCATTAAGCTGATGACATCAGCTTGAATTCACTAAGCTGATGTCATCAGCCTGCATTAATTAAGCTTAGCTGATATCATCAGCCTGCATTAATTAAGCTGAGCTGATGTCATCATCCTGCATTAATTAAGCTGATGTCATCAGCCTGCATTCATTTAGCTAAGCTGATGTCATCAGCCTGCATTCATTAAGCTGATGTCATCAGCTTGAACTCATTAAGCTGATGTCATCAGCCTGCATTAATTAAGCTGAGCTGATGTCATCAGTCTGCATTCATTAAGCTGATGTCATCAGCCTGCATTCATTTAGCTGATCTGATGTCATCAGCCTGCATTCATTAAGCTAATGTCATCAGCTGGAATTCATTTAAATGATGTCATCAGCCTGCATTAATTAAGCTGACGTCATCAGCCTGCATTCATCAAGCTGATTTCATCAGCCATTAATCATTAAGCTGATGTCATCAGCTGGAATTCATTTAAATGATGTCATCAGCCTGCATTAATTAAGCTGGGCTGATGTCATCAGCCTGCATTCATTAAGCTGATGTCATCAGCCTGCATTAATTAAGCTGAGCTGACGTCATCAGCCTGCATTCATTAAGCTGATGTCATCAGCCTTGATTCATTAAGCTGATGTCATCAGCTTGAATTCATTAAGCTGATATCATCAGCCTGCATTAATTAAGCTGAGCTGATGTCATCATCCTGCATTAATTAAGCTGATGTCATCAGCCTGCATTCATTTAGCTAAGCTGATGTCATCAGCCTGCATTCATTAAGCTGATGTCATCAGCTTGAACTCATTATGCTGATGTCATCAGCCTGCATTAATTAAGCTGAGCTGATGTCATCAGTCTGCATTCATTAAGCTGATGTCATCAGCCTGCATTCATTAAGATGACGTCATCAGTCTGCATTCATTAAGCTAATGTCATCAGCTGGAATTCATTTAAATGATGTCATCAGCCTGCATTAATTAAGCTGGGCTGTTGTCATCAGCCTGCATTCATTAAGCTGATGTCATCAGCCTGCATTAATTAAGCTGAGCTGATGTCATCAGCCTGCATTCATTAAGATGACGTCATCAGCCTGCATTCATTTAGCTGATCTGATGTCATCAGCCTGCATTCATTAAGCTAATGTCATCAGCTGGAATTCATTTAAATGATGTCATCAGCCTGAATTAATTAAGCTGGGCTGATGTCATCAGCCTGCATTCATTAAGCTGATGTCATCAGCCTGCATTCATTAAGCTGATTTCATGAGCCTTGGTTCATTAAGCTGATGTCATCAGGCTGCATTCATAAAGCTGATGTCATCAGCCTGCATTAATTAAGCTGAGCTGATGTCATCAGCCTGCATTCATTAAGATGATGTCATCAGCCTGCATTCATTTAGCTGATCTGATGTCATCAGCCTGCATTCATTAAGCTAATGTCATCAGCTGGAATTCATTTAAATTATGTCATCAGCCTGCATTAATTAAGCTGAGCTGATATCATCAGCCTGCATTCATTAAGCTGATGTCATCAGCTGGAATTCATTTAAATGATGTCATCAGCGTACATTAATTAAGCTGGGCTGATGTCATCAGCCTGCATTCATTAAGCTGATGTCATCAGCCTGCATTAATTAAGTTGATCTGATGTCATCAGCCTGCATTCATTAAGCTAATGTCATCAGCTGGAATTCATTTAAATGATGTCATCAGCCTGCATTAATTAAGCTGAGCTGATGTCATCAGCCTTCATTCCTTAAGCTGATGTCATCAGCTGGAATTCATTTAAATGATGTCATCAGCCTGCATTAATTAAGCTGGGCTTATGTCATCAGCCTGCATTCATTAAGCTGATGTCATCAGCCTGCATTCATTAAGCAGATTTCATCAGCCATTAATCATTAAGCTGATGTCATCAGCTGGAATTCATTTAAATGATGTCATCAGCCTGCATTAATTAAGCTGGGCTGATGTCATCAGCCTGCATTCATTAAGCTGAGCTGACGTCATCAGCCTGCATTCATTAAGCTGATGTCATCAGCCTTGATTCATTAAGCTGATGTCATCAGCTTGAATTCATTAAGCTGATATCATCAGCCTGCATTAATTAAGCTGAGCTGATGTCATCATCCTTCATTAATTAAGCTGAGGTCATCAGCCTGCATTCATTTAGCTAAGCTGATGTCATCAGCATGCATTCATTAAGCTGACGTCATCAGCCTGCATTCATTAAGCTGATGTCATCAGCTTGAATTCATTAAGCTGACGTCATCAGCCTGCATTCATTAAGCTGATGTCATCAGCTTGAATTCATTAAGCCGATGTCATCAGCCTGCATTCATTAAGCTAATGTCATCAGCTGGAATTCATTTAAATGATGTCATCAGCCTGCATTAATTAAGCTGACGTCATCAGCCTGCATTCATCAAGCTGATTTCATCAGCCATTAATCATTAAGCTGATGTCATCAGCTGGAATTCATTTAAATGATGTCATCAGCCTGCATTAATTAAGCTGGGCTGATGTCATCAGCCTGCATTCATTAAGCTGATGTCATCAGCCTGCATTAATTAAGCTGAGCTGACGTCATCAGCCTGCATTCATTAAGCTGATGTCATCAGCCTTGATTCATTAAGCTGATGTCATCAGCTTGAATTCATTAAGCTGATATCATCAGCCTGCATTAATTAAGCTGAGCTGATGTCATCATCCTGCATTAATTAAGCTGATGTCATCAGCCTGCATTCATTTAGCTAAGCTGATGTCATCAGCCTGCATTCATTAAGCTGATGTCATCAGCTTGAACTCATTATGCTGATGTCATCAGCCTGCATTAATTAAGCTGAGCTGATGTCATCAGTCTGCATTCATTAAGCTGATGTCATCAGCCTGCATTCATTAAGATGACGTCATCAGTCTGCATTCATTAAGCTAATGTCATCAGCTGGAATTCATTTAAATGATGTCATCAGCCTGCATTAATTAAGCTGGGCTGTTGTCATCAGCCTGCATTCATTAAGCTGATGTCATCAGCCTGCATTAATTAAGCTGAGCTGATGTCATCAGCCTGCATTCATTAAGATGACGTCATCAGCCTGCATTCATTTAGCTGATCTGATGTCATCAGCCTGCATTCATTAAGCTAATGTCATCAGCTGGAATTCATTTAAATGATGTCATCAGCCTGAATTAATTAAGCTGGGCTGATGTCATCAGCCTGCATTCATTAAGCTGATGTCATCAGCCTGCATTCATTAAGCTGATTTCATGAGCCTTGGTTCATTAAGCTGATGTCATCAGGCTGCATTCATAAAGCTGATGTCATCAGCCTGCATTAATTAAGCTGAGCTGATGTCATCAGCCTGCATTCATTAAGATGATGTCATAAGCCTGCATTCATTTAGCTGATCTGATGTCATCAGCCTGCATTCATTAAGCTAATGTCATCAGCTGGAATTCATTTAAATTATGTCATCAGCCTGCATTAATTAAGCTGAGCTGATATCATCAGCCTGCATTCATTAAGCTGATGTCATCAGCTGGAATTCATTTAAATGATGTCATCAGCGTACATTAATTAAGCTGGGCTGATGTCATCAGCCTGCATTCATTAAGCTGATGTCATCAGCCTGCATTAATTAAGTTGAGCTGATGTCTTCAGCCTGCATTCATTAAGATGATGTCATCAGCCTGCATTCATTTAGCTGATCTGATGTCATCAGCCTGCATTCATTAAGCTAATGTCATCAGCTGGAATTCATTTAAATGATGTCATCAGCCTGCATTAATTAAGCTGAGCTGATGTCATCAGCCTTCATTCCTTAAGCTGATGTCATCAGCTGGAATTCATTTAAATGATGTCATCAGCCTGCATTAATTAAGCTGGGCTTATGTCATCAGCCTGCATTCATTAAGCTGATGTCATCAGCCTGCATTCATTAAGCAGATTTCATCAGCCATTAATCATTAAGCTGATGTCATCAGCTGGAATTCATTTAAATGATGTCATCAGCCTGCATTAATTAAGCTGGGCTGATGTCATCAGCCTGCATTCATTAAGCTGAGCTGACGTCATCAGCCTGCATTCATTAAGCTGATGTCATCAGCCTTGATTCATTAAGCTGATGTCATCAGCTTGAATTCATTAAGCTGATATCATCAGCCTGCATTAATTAAGCTGAGCTGATGTCATCATCCTTCATTAATTAAGCTGAGGTCATCAGCCTGCATTCATTTAGCTAAGCTGATGTCATCAGCATGCATTCATTAAGCTGACGTCATCAGCCTGCATTCATTAAGCTGATGTCATCAGCTTGAATTCATTAAGCCGATGTCATCAGCCTGCATTAATTAAGCTGAGCTGATGTCATCAGTCTGCATTCATTAAGCTGACGTCATCAGCCTGCATTCATTAAGCTAATGTCATCAGCTGGAATTCATTTAAATGATGTCATCAGCCTGCATTCATTAAGATGACGTCATCAGCCGGCATTCATTTAGCTGATCTGATGTCATCAGCCTGCATTCATTAAGCTAATGTCATCAGCTGGAATTCATTTAAATGATGTCATCAGCCTGCATTAATTAAGCTGAGCTGATGTCATCAGCCTGCATTCATTAAGCTGATGTCATCAGCTGGAATTAATTTAAATGATGTCATCAGCCTGCATTAATTAAGCTGACGTCATCAGCCTGCATTCATTAAGCTGATTTCATCAGCCATTAATCATTAAGCTGATGTCATCAGCTGGAATTCATTTAAATGATGCCATCAGCCTGCATTAATTAAGCTGGGCTGATGTCATCAGCCTGCATTCATTAAGCTGATGTCATCAGCCTGCATTAATTAAGCTGAGCTGACGTCATCAGCCTGCATTCATTAAGCTGATGTCATCAGCCTTGATTCATTAAGCTGATGTCATCAGCTTGAATTCATTAAGCTGATATCATCAGCCTGCATTAATTAAGCTGAGCTGATGTCATCATCCTGCATTAAATAAGCTGATGTAATCAGCCTGCATTCATTTAGCTAAGCTGATGTCATCAGCCTGCATTCATTAAGCTGACGTCATCAGCCTGCATTCATTAAGCTGAGATGATGTCATCAGTCTGCATTCATTAAGCTGATGTCATCAGCCTGCATTCATTAAGATGACGTCATCAGCCTGCATTCATTAAGCTAATGTCATCAGCTGGAATTCATTAAGCTGAGCTGATGTCATCAGCCTGCATTCATTAAGCTGACGTCATCAGCTTGAATTCATTAAGCTGATGTCATCAGCTTGCATTAATTAAGCTGAGCTGATGTCATCAGCCTGCATTCATTTAGCTGAGCTGATGTCATCAGCCTGTATTCATTAAGCTGACCTCATCAGCCTGCATTCATTAAGCTGATGTCATCAGCCTTGATTCATTAAGCTGATATCATCAGCTTGAATTCATTAAGCTGATGTCATCAGCTTGAATTCATTAAGCTGATGTCATCAGCTTGCATTAATTAAGCTGAGCTGATGTCATCAGCCTGCATTCATTTTGCTGAGCTGATGTCATCAGCCTTGATTCATTAAGCTGACGTTATCAGCCTGCATTCATTGAGCTGATGTCATCACCCTATATTAATTTAGCTGAGCTGATGTCATCAGCCTGTATTCATTAAGCTGACGCCATCAGCCTGCATTCATTAAGCTGACGTTATCAGCCCGCATTCATTGAGCTGATGTCATCAGCCTGCATTCATTAAGCTAATGTCATCAGCTAGAATTCATTTAAATGATGTCATCAGCCTGCATTAATTAAGCTGAGCTGATGTCATCGGCCTGCATTCATTAAGCTGGGCTGATGTCATCAGCCTGCATTCATTAGGCTGATGTCATCAGCCTGCATTAATTAAGCTGCGCTGATGTCATCAGCCTGCAGTCATTAAGATGACGTCATCAGCCTGCATTCATTTAGCTGATCTGATGTCATCAGCCTGCATTCATTAAGCTAATGTCATCAGCTGGAATTCATTTAAATGATGTCATCAGCCTGCATTAATTAAGCTGACGTGATCAGCCTGCATTCATTAAGCTGATGTCATCAGCCTGCATTCATTAAGATGACGTCATCAGCCTGCATTCATTAAGCTAATGTCATCAGCTGGAATTCATTTAAATCATGTCATCAGCCTGCATTAATTAAGCTGGGCTGTTGTCATCAGCCTGCATTCATTAAGCTGATGTCATCAGCCTGCATTAATTAAGCTGAGCTGATGTCATCAGCCTGCATTCATTAAGATGACGTCATCAGCCTGCATTCATTTAGCTGATCTGATGTCATCAGCCTGCATTCATTAAGCTAATGTCATCAGCTGGAATTCATTTAAATGATGTCATCAGCCTGAATTAATTAAGCTGGGCTGATGTCATCAGCCTGCATTCATTAAGCTGATGTCATCAGCCTGCATTCATTAAGCTGATTTCATGAGCCTTGGTTCATTAAGCTGATGTCATCAGGCTGCATTCATAAAGCTGATGTCATCAGCCTGCATTAATTAAGCTGAGCTGATGTCATCAGCCTGCATTCATTAAGATGACGTCATCAGCCTGCATTCATTTAGCTGATCTGATGTCATCAGCCTGCATTCATTAAGCTAATGTCATCAGCTGGAATTCATTTAAATGATGTCATCAGCCTGCATTAATTAAGCTGAGCTGATGTCATCAGCCTGCATTCATTAAGATGACGTCATCAGCCTGCATTCATTTAGCTGATCTGATGTCATCAGCCTGCATTCATTAAGCTAATGTCATCAGCTGGAATTCATTTAAATGATGTCATCAGCCTGCATTAATTAAGCTGAGCTGATGTCATCAGCCTGCATTCATTAAGCTGATGTCATCAGCCTGCATTAATTAAGCTGAGCTGACGTCATCAGCCTGCATTCATTAAGCTGATGTCATCAGCCTTGATTCATTAAGCTGATGTCATCAGCTTGAATTCATTAAGCTGATGTCATCAGCTTGAATTCATTAAGCTGATGTCATCAGCTTGAATTCATTAAGCTGATATCATCAGCCTGCATTAATTAAGCTGAGCTGATGTCATCATCCTGCATTAATTAAGCTGATGTCATCAGCCTGCATTCATTTAGCTAAGCTGATGTCATCAGCCTGCATTCATTAAGCTGATGTCATCAGCTTGAACTCATTAAGCTGATGTCATCAGCCTGCATTAATTAAGCTGAGCTGATGTCATCAGTCTGCATTCATTAAGCTGATGTCATCAGCCTGCATTCATTTAGCTGATCTGATGTCATCAGCCTGCATTCATTAAGCTAATGTCATCAGCTGGAATTCATTTAAATGATGTCATCAGCCTGCATTAATTAAGCTGAGCTGACGTCATCAGCCTGCATTCATCAAGCTGATTTCATCAGCCATTAATCATTAAGCTGATGTCATCAGCTGGAATTCATTTAAATGATGTCATCAGCCTGCATTAATTAAGCTGGGCTGATGTCATCAGCCTGCATTCATTAAGCTGATGTCATCAGCCTGCATTAATTAAGCTGAGCTGACGTCATCAGCCTGGATTCATTAAGCTGATGTCATCAGCCTTGATTCATTAAGCTGATGTCATCAGCTTGAATTCATTAAGCTGATATCATCAGCCTGCATTAATTAAGCTGAGCTGATGTCATCATCCTGCATTAATTAAGCTGATGTCATCAGCCTGCATTCATTTAGCTAAGCTGATGTCATCAGCCTGCATTCATTAAGCTGATGTCATCAGCTTGAACTCATTAAGCTGATGTCATCAGCCTGCATTAATTAAGCTGAGCTGATGTCATCAGTCTGCATTCATTAAGCTGATGTCATCAGCCTGCATTCATTAAGATGACGTCATCAGCCTGCATTCATTAAGCTAATGTCATCAGCTGGAATTCATTTAAATGATGTCATCAGCCTGCATTAATTAAGCTGAGCTGATGTCATCAGCCTTCATTCATTAAGCTGATGTCATCAGCTGGAATTCATTTAAATGATGTCATCAGCCTGCATTAATTAAGCTGGGCTTATGTCATCAGCCTGCATTCATTAAGCTGATGTCATCAGCCTGCATTCATTAAGCTGATTTCATCAGCCATTAATCATTAAGCTGATGTCATCAGCTGGAATTCATTTAAATTATGTCATCAGCCTGCATTAATTAAGCTGGGCTGATGTCATCAGCCTGCATTCATTAAGCTGATGTCATCAGCCTGCATTAATTAAGCTGAGCTGACGTCATCAGCCTGCATTCATTAAGCTGATGTCATCAGCCTTGATTCATTAAGCTGATGTCATCAGTTTGAATTCATTAAGCTGATGTCATCAGCTTGAATTCATTAAGCTGATATCATCAGCCTGCATTAATTAAGCTGAGCTGATGTCATCATCCTGCATTAATTAAGCTGATGTCATCAGCCTGCATTCATTTAGCTAAGCTGATGTCATCAGCCTGCATTCATTAAGCTGATGTCATCAGCTTGAACTCATTAAGCTGATGTCATCAGCCTGCATTAATTAAGCTGAGCTGATGTCATCAGTCTGCATTCATTAAGCTGATGTCATCAGCCTGCATTCATTTAGCTGATCTGATGTCATCAGCCTGCATTCATTAAGCTAATGTCATCAGCTGGAATTCATTTAAATGATGTCATCAGCCTGCATTAATTAAGCTGACGTCATCAGCCTGCATTCATCAAGCTGATTTCATCAGCCATTAATCATTAAGCTGATGTCATCAGCTGGAATTCATTTAAATGATGTCATCAGCCTGCATTAATTAAGCTGGGCTGATGTCATCAGCCTGCATTCATTAAGCTGATGTCATCAGCCTGCATTAATTAAGCTGAGCTGACGTCATCAGCCTGGATTCATTAAGCTGATGTCATCAGCCTTGATTCATTAAGCTGATGTCATCAGCTTGAATTCATTAAGCTGATATCATCAGCCTGCATTAATTAAGCTGAGCTGATGTCATCATCCTGCATTAATTAAGCTGATGTCATCAGCCTGCATTCATTAAGCTGATGTCATCAGCTTGAACTCATTAAGCTGATGTCATCAGCCTGCATTAATTAAGCTGAGCTGATGTCATCAGTCTGCATTCATTAAGCTGATGTCATCAGCCTGCATTCATTAAGATGACGTCATCAGCCTGCATTCATTAAGCTAATGTCATCAGCTGGAATTCATTTAAATGATGTCATCAGCCTGCATTAATTAAGCTGGGCTGTTGTCATCAGCCTGCATTCATTAAGCTGATGTCATCAGCCTGCATTAATTAAGCTGAAATGATGTCATCAGCCTGCATTCATTAAGATGACGTCATCAGCCTGCATTCATTTAGCTGATCTGATGTCATCAGCCTGCATTCATTAAGCTAATGTCATCAGCTGGAATTCATTTAAATGATGTCATCAGCCTGAATTAATTAAGCTGGGCTGATGTCATCAGCCTGCATTCATTAAGCTGGTGTCATCAGCCTGCATTCATTAAGCTGATTTCATGAGCCTTGGTTCATTAAGCTGATGTCATCAGGCTGCATTCATAAAGCTGATGTCATCAGCCTGCATTAATTAAGCTGAGCTGATGTCATCAGCCTGCATTCATTAAGATGACGTCATCAGCCTGCATTCATTTAGCTGATCTGATGTCATCAGCCTGCATTCATTAAGCTAATGTCATCAGCTGGAATTCATTTAAATGATGTCATCAGCCTGCATTAATTAAGCTGAGCTGATGTCATCAGCCTGCATTCATTAAGCTGATGTCATCAGCTGGAATTCATTTAAATGATGTCATCAGCCTACATTAATTAAGCTGGGCTTATGTCATCAGCCTGCATTCATTAAGCTGATGTCATCAGCCTGCATTCATTAAGCTGATTTCATCAGCCATTAATCATTAAGCTGATGTCATCAGCTGGAATTCATTTAAATTATGTCATCAGCCTGCATTAATTAAGCTGGGCTGATGTCATCAGCCTGCATTCATTAAGCTGATGTCATCAGCCTGCATTAATTAAGCTGAGCTGACGTCATCAGCCTGCATTCATTAAGCTGATGTCATCAGCCTTGATTCATTAAGCTGATGTCATCAGCTTGAATTCATTAAGCTGATGTCATCAGCTTGAATTCATTAAGCTGATGTCATCAGCTTGAATTCATTAAGCTGATATCATCAGCCTGCATTAATTAAGCTGAGCTGATGTCATCATCCTGCATTAATTAAGCTGATGTCATCAGCTTGAACTCATTAAGCTGATGTCATCAGCCTGCATTAATTAAGCTGAGCTGATGTCATCAGTCTGCATTCATTAAGCTGATGTCATCAGCCTGCATTCATTAAGATGACGTCATCAGCCTGCATTCATTAAGCTAATGTCATCAGCTGGAATTCATTTAAATGATGTCATCAGCCTGCATTAATTAAGCTGGGCTGTTGTCATCAGCCTGCATTCATTAAGCTGATGTCATCAGCCTGCATTAATTAAGCTGAGCTGATGTCATCAGCCTGCATTCATTAAGATGACGTCATCAGCCTGCATTCATTTAGCTGATCTGATGTCATCAGCCTGCATTCATTAAGCTAATGTCATCAGCTGGAATTCATTTAAATGATGTCATCAGCCTGAATTAATTAAGCTGGGCTGATGTCATCAGCCTGCATTCATTAAGCTGATGTCATCAGCCTGCATTCATTAAGCTGATTTCATGAGCCTTGGTTCATTAAGCTGATGTCATCAGGCTGCATTCATAAAGCTGATGTCATCAGCCTGCATTAATTAAGCTGAGCTGATGTCATCAGCCTGCATTCATTAAGATGACGTCATCAGCCTGCATTCATTTAGCTGATCTGATGTCATCAGCCTGCATTCATTAAGCTAATGTCATCAGCTGGAATTCATTTAAATGATGTCATCAGCCTGCATTAATTAAGCTGAGCTGATGTCATCAGCCTGCATTCATTAAGCTGATGTCATCAGCTGGAATTAATTTAAATGATGTCATCAGCCTGCATTAATTAAGCTGGGCTTATGTCATCAGCCTGCATTCATTAAGCTGATGTCATCAGCCTCAGTTCATTAAGCTGATTTCATCAGCCATTAATCATTAAGCTGATGTCATCAGCTGGAATTCATTTAAATGATGTCATCAGCCTGCTTTAATTAAGCTGGGCTGATGTCATCAGCCTGCATTCATTAAGCTGATGTCATCAGCCTGCATTAATTAAGCTGAGCTGACGTCATCAGCCTGCATTCATTAAGCTGATGTCATCAGCCTTGATTCATTAAGCTGATGTCATCAGCTTGAATTCATTAAGCTGATATCATAAGCCTGCATTAATTAAGCTGAGCTGATGTCATCATCCTGCATTAATTAAGCTGAGGTCTTCAGCCTGCATTCATTTAGCTAAGCTGATGTCATCAGCCTTGATTCATTAAGCTGATGTCATCAGTTTGAATTCATTAAGCTGATGTCATCAGCTTGAATTCATTAAGCTGATATCATCAGCCTGCATTAATTAAGCTGAGCTGATGTCATCATCCTGCATTAATTAAGCTGATGTCATCAGCCTGCATTCATTTAGCTAAGCTGATGTCATCAGCCTGCATTCATTAAGCTGATGTCATCAGCTTGAACTCATTAAGCTGATGTCATCAGCCTGCATTAATTAAGCTGAGCTGATGTCATCAGTCTGCATTCATTAAGCTGATGTCATCAGCCTGCATTCATTTAGCTGATCTGATGTCATCAGCCTGCATTCATTAAGCTAATGTCATCAGCTGGAATTCATTTAAATGATGTCATCAGCCTGCATTAATTAAGCTGACGTCATCAGCCTGCATTCATCAAGCTGATTTCATCAGCCATTAATCATTAAGCTGATGTCATCAGCTGGAATTCATTTAAATGATGTCATCAGCCTGCATTAATTAAGCTGGGCTGATGTCATCAGCCTGCATTCATTAAGCTGATGTCATCAGCCTGCATTAATTAAGCTGAGCTGACGTCATCAGCCTGGATTCATTAAGCTGATGTCATCAGCCTTGATTCATTAAGCTGATGTCATCAGCTTGAATTCATTAAGCTGATATCATCAGCCTGCATTAATTAAGCTGAGCTGATGTCATCATCCTGCATTAATTAAGCTGATGTCATCAGCCTGCATTCATTAAGCTGATGTCATCAGCTTGAACTCATTAAGCTGATGTCATCAGCCTGCATTAATTAAGCTGAGCTGATGTCATCAGTCTGCATTCATTAAGCTGATGTCATCAGCCTGCATTCATTAAGATGACGTCATCAGCCTGCATTCATTAAGCTAATGTCATCAGCTGGAATTCATTTAAATGATGTCATCAGCCTGCATTAATTAAGCTGGGCTGTTGTCATCAGCCTGCATTCATTAAGCTGATGTCATCAGCCTGCATTAATTAAGCTGAAATGATGTCATCAGCCTGCATTCATTAAGATGACGTCATCAGCCTGCATTCATTTAGCTGATCTGATGTCATCAGCCTGCATTCATTAAGCTAATGTCATCAGCTGGAATTCATTTAAATGATGTCATCAGCCTGAATTAATTAAGCTGGGCTGATGTCATCAGCCTGCATTCATTAAGCTGGTGTCATCAGCCTGCATTCATTAAGCTGATTTCATGAGCCTTGGTTCATTAAGCTGATGTCATCAGGCTGCATTCATAAAGCTGATGTCATCAGCCTGCATTAATTAAGCTGAGCTGATGTCATCAGCCTGCATTCATTAAGATGACGTCATCAGCCTGCATTCATTTAGCTGATCTGATGTCATCAGCCTGCATTCATTAAGCTAATGTCATCAGCTGGAATTCATTTAAATGATGTCATCAGCCTGCATTAATTAAGCTGAGCTGATGTCATCAGCCTGCATTCATTAAGCTGATGTCATCAGCTGGAATTCATTTAAATGATGTCATCAGCCTACATTAATTAAGCTGGGCTTATGTCATCAGCCTGCATTCATTAAGCTGATGTCATCAGCCTGCATTCATTAAGCTGATTTCATCAGCCATTAATCATTAAGCTGATGTCATCAGCTGGAATTCATTTAAATTATGTCATCAGCCTGCATTAATTAAGCTGGGCTGATGTCATCAGCCTGCATTCATTAAGCTGATGTCATCAGCCTGCATTAATTAAGCTGAGCTGACGTCATCAGCCTGCATTCATTAAGCTGATGTCATCAGCCTTGATTCATTAAGCTGATGTCATCAGCTTGAATTCATTAAGCTGATGTCATCAGCTTGAATTCATTAAGCTGATGTCATCAGCTTGAATTCATTAAGCTGATATCATCAGCCTGCATTAATTAAGCTGAGCTGATGTCATCATCCTGCATTAATTAAGCTGATGTCATCAGCTTGAACTCATTAAGCTGATGTCATCAGCCTGCATTAATTAAGCTGAGCTGATGTCATCAGTCTGCATTCATTAAGCTGATGTCATCAGCCTGCATTCATTAAGATGACGTCATCAGCCTGCATTCATTAAGCTAATGTCATCAGCTGGAATTCATTTAAATGATGTCATCAGCCTGCATTAATTAAGCTGGGCTGTTGTCATCAGCCTGCATTCATTAAGCTGATGTCATCAGCCTGCATTAATTAAGCTGAGCTGATGTCATCAGCCTGCATTCATTAAGATGACGTCATCAGCCTGCATTCATTTAGCTGATCTGATGTCATCAGCCTGCATTCATTAAGCTAATGTCATCAGCTGGAATTCATTTAAATGATGTCATCAGCCTGAATTAATTAAGCTGGGCTGATGTCATCAGCCTGCATTCATTAAGCTGATGTCATCAGCCTGCATTCATTAAGCTGATTTCATGAGCCTTGGTTCATTAAGCTGATGTCATCAGGCTGCATTCATAAAGCTGATGTCATCAGCCTGCATTAATTAAGCTGAGCTGATGTCATCAGCCTGCATTCATTAAGATGACGTCATCAGCCTGCATTCATTTAGCTGATCTGATGTCATCAGCCTGCATTCATTAAGCTAATGTCATCAGCTGGAATTCATTTAAATGATGTCATCAGCCTGCATTAATTAAGCTGGGCTGTTGTCATCAGCCTGCATTCATTAAGCTGATGTCATCAGCCTGCATTAATTAAGCTGAAATGATGTCATCAGCCTGCATTCATTAAGATGACGTCATCAGCCTGCATTCATTTAGCTGATCTGATGTCATCAGCCTGCATTCATTAAGCTAATGTCATCAGCTGGAATTCATTTAAATGATGTCATCAGCCTGAATTAATTAAGCTGGGCTGATGTCATCAGCCTGCATTCATTAAGCTGGTGTCATCAGCCTGCATTCATTAAGCTGATTTCATGAGCCTTGGTTCATTAAGCTGATGTCATCAGGCTGCATTCATAAAGCTGATGTCATCAGCCTGCATTAATTAAGCTGAGCTGATGTCATCAGCCTGCATTCATTAAGATGACGTCATCAGCCTGCATTCATTTAGCTGATCTGATGTCATCAGCCTGCATTCATTAAGCTAATGTCATCAGCTGGAATTCATTTAAATGATGTCATCAGCCTGCATTAATTAAGCTGAGCTGATGTCATCAGCCTGCATTCATTAAGCTGATGTCATCAGCTGGAATTCATTTAAATGATGTCATCAGCCTACATTAATTAAGCTGGGCTTATGTCATCAGCCTGCATTCATTAAGCTGATGTCATCAGCCTGCATTCATTAAGCTGATTTCATCAGCCATTAATCATTAAGCTGATGTCATCAGCTGGAATTCATTTAAATTATGTCATCAGCCTGCATTAATTAAGCTGGGCTGATGTCATCAGCCTGCATTCATTAAGCTGATGTCATCAGCCTGCATTAATTAAGCTGAGCTGACGTCATCAGCCTGCATTCATTAAGCTGATGTCATCAGCCTTGATTCATTAAGCTGATGTCATCAGCTTGAATTCATTAAGCTGATGTCATCAGCTTGAATTCATTAAGCTGATGTCATCAGCTTGAATTCATTAAGCTGATATCATCAGCCTGCATTAATTAAGCTGAGCTGATGTCATCATCCTGCATTAATTAAGCTGATGTCATCAGCTTGAACTCATTAAGCTGATGTCATCAGCCTGCATTAATTAAGCTGAGCTGATGTCATCAGTCTGCATTCATTAAGCTGATGTCATCAGCCTGCATTCATTAAGATGACGTCATCAGCCTGCATTCATTAAGCTAATGTCATCAGCTGGAATTCATTTAAATGATGTCATCAGCCTGCATTAATTAAGCTGGGCTGTTGTCATCAGCCTGCATTCATTAAGCTGATGTCATCAGCCTGCATTAATTAAGCTGAGCTGATGTCATCAGCCTGCATTCATTAAGATGACGTCATCAGCCTGCATTCATTTAGCTGATCTGATGTCATCAGCCTGCATTCATTAAGCTAATGTCATCAGCTGGAATTCATTTAAATGATGTCATCAGCCTGAATTAATTAAGCTGGGCTGATGTCATCAGCCTGCATTCATTAAGCTGATGTCATCAGCCTGCATTCATTAAGCTGATTTCATGAGCCTTGGTTCATTAAGCTGATGTCATCAGGCTGCATTCATAAAGCTGATGTCATCAGCCTGCATTAATTAAGCTGAGCTGATGTCATCAGCCTGCATTCATTAAGATGACGTCATCAGCCTGCATTCATTTAGCTGATCTGATGTCATCAGCCTGCATTCATTAAGCTAATGTCATCAGCTGGAATTCATTTAAATGATGTCATCAGCCTGCATTAATTAAGCTGAGCTGATGTCATCAGCCTGCATTCATTAAGCTGATGTCATCAGCTGGAATTAATTTAAATGATGTCATCAGCCTGCATTAATTAAGCTGGGCTTATGTCATCAGCCTGCATTCATTAAGCTGATGTCATCAGCCTCAGTTCATTAAGCTGATTTCATCAGCCATTAATCATTAAGCTGATGTCATCAGCTGGAATTCATTTAAATGATGTCATCAGCCTGCTTTAATTAAGCTGGGCTGATGTCATCAGCCTGCATTCATTAAGCTGATGTCATCAGCCTGCATTAATTAAGCTGAGCTGACGTCATCAGCCTGCATTCATTAAGCTGATGTCATCAGCCTTGATTCATTAAGCTGATGTCATCAGCTTGAATTCATTAAGCTGATATCATAAGCCTGCATTAATTAAGCTGAGCTGATGTCATCATCCTGCATTAATTAAGCTGAGGTCTTCAGCCTGCATTCATTTAGCTAAGCTGATGTCATCAGCATGCATTCATTAAGCTGACGTCATCAGCCTGCATTCATTAAGCTGATGTCATCAGCTTGAATTCATTAAGCCGATGTCATCAACCTGCATTAATTAAGCTGAGCTGATGTCATCAGTCTGCATTCATTAAGCTAATGTCATCAGCTGGAATTCATTTAAATGATGTCATCAGCCTGCATTAATTAAGCTGGGCTGATGTCATCAGCCTGCATTCATTAAGCTGATGTCATCAGCCTGCATTAATTAAGCTGAGCTGACGTCATCAGCCTGCATTCATTAAGCTGATGTCATCAGCCTTGATTCATTAAGCTGATGTCATCAGTTTGAATTCATTAAGCTGATGTCATCAGCTTGAATTCATTAAGCTGATATCATCAGCCTGCATTAATTAAGCTGAGCTGATGTCATCATCCTGCATTAATTAAGCTGATGTCATCAGCCTGCATTCATTTAGCTAAGCTGATGTCATCAGCCTGCATTCATTAAGCTGATGTCATCAGCTTGAACTCATTAAGCTGATGTCATCAGCCTGCATTAATTAAGCTGAGCTGATGTCATCAGTCTGCATTCATTAAGCTGATGTCATCAGCCTGCATTCATTTAGCTGATCTGATGTCATCAGCCTGCATTCATTAAGCTAATGTCATCAGCTGGAATTCATTTAAATGATGTCATCAGCCTGCATTAATTAAGCTGACGTCATCAGCCTGCATTCATCAAGCTGATTTCATCAGCCATTAATCATTAAGCTGATGTCATCAGCTGGAATTCATTTAAATGATGTCATCAGCCTGCATTAATTAAGCTGGGCTGATGTCATCAGCCTGCATTCATTAAGCTGATGTCATCAGCCTGCATTAATTAAGCTGAGCTGACGTCATCAGCCTGGATTCATTAAGCTGATGTCATCAGCCTTGATTCATTAAGCTGATGTCATCAGCTTGAATTCATTAAGCTGATATCATCAGCCTGCATTAATTAAGCTGAGCTGATGTCATCATCCTGCATTAATTAAGCTGATGTCATCAGCCTGCATTCATTTAGCTAAGCTGATGTCATCAGCCTGCATTCATTAAGCTGATGTCATCAGCTTGAACTCATTAAGCTGATGTCATCAGCCTGCATTAATTAAGCTGAGCTGATGTCATCAGTCTGCATTCATTAAGCTGATGTCATCAGCCTGCATTCATTAAGATGACGTCATCAGCCTGCATTCATTAAGCTAATGTCATCAGCTGGAATTCATTTATATGATGTCATCAGCCTGCATTAATTAAGCTGGGCTGTTGTCATCAGCCTGCATTCATTAAGCTGATGTCATCAGCCTGCATTAATTAAGCTGAAATGATGTCATCAGCCTGCATTCATTAAGATGACGTCATCAGCCTGCATTAATTAAGCTGAGCTGATGTCATCAGCCTTCATTCATTAAGCTGATGTCATCAGCTGGAATTCATTTAAATGATGTCATCAGCCTGCATTAATTAAGCTGGGCTTATGTCATCAGCCTGCATTCATTAAGCTGATGTCATCAGCCTGCATTCATTAAGCTGATTTCATCAGCCATTAATCATTAAGCTGATGTCATCAGCTGGAATTCATTTAAATTATGTCATCAGCCTGCATTAATTAAGCTGGGCTGATGTCATCAGCCTGCATTCATTAAGCTGATGTCATCAGCCTGCATTAATTAAGCTGAGCTGACGTCATCAGCCTGCATTCATTAAGCTGATGTCATCAGCCTTGATTCATTAAGCTGATGTCATCAGTTTGAATTCATTAAGCTGATGTCATCAGCTTGAATTCATTAAGCTGATATCATCAGCCTGCATTAATTAAGCTGAGCTGATGTCATCATCCTGCATTAATTAAGCTGATGTCATCAGCCTGCATTCATTTAGCTAAGCTGATGTCATCAGCCTGCATTCATTAAGCTGATGTCATCAGCTTGAACTCATTAAGCTGATGTCATCAGCCTGCATTAATTAAGCTGAGCTGATGTCATCAGTCTGCATTCATTAAGCTGATGTCATCAGCCTGCATTCATTTAGCTGATCTGATGTCATCAGCCTGCATTCATTAAGCTAATGTCATCAGCTGGAATTCATTTAAATGATGTCATCAGCCTGCATTAATTAAGCTGACGTCATCAGCCTGCATTCATCAAGCTGATTTCATCAGCCATTAATCATTAAGCTGATGTCATCAGCTGGAATTCATTTAAATGATGTCATCAGCCTGCATTAATTAAGCTGGGCTGATGTCATCAGCCTGCATTCATTAAGCTGATGTCATCAGCCTGCATTAATTAAGCTGAGCTGACGTCATCAGCCTGGATTCATTAAGCTGATGTCATCAGCCTTGATTCATTAAGCTGATGTCATCAGCTTGAATTCATTAAGCTGATATCATCAGCCTGCATTAATTAAGCTGAGCTGATGTCATCATCCTGCATTAATTAAGCTGATGTCATCAGCCTGCATTCATTAAGCTGATGTCATCAGCTTGAACTCATTAAGCTGATGTCATCAGCCTGCATTAATTAAGCTGAGCTGATGTCATCAGTCTGGATTCATTAAGCTGATGTCATCAGCCTGCATTCATTAAGATGACGTCATCAGCCTGCATTCATTAAGCTAATGTCATCAGCTGGAATTCATTTAAATGATGTCATCAGCCTGCATTAATTAAGCTGGGCTGTTGTCATCAGCCTGCATTCATTAAGCTGATGTCATCAGCCTGCATTAATTAAGCTGAAATGATGTCATCAGCCTGCATTCATTAAGATGACGTCATCAGCCTGCATTCATTTAGCTGATCTGATGTCATCAGCCTGCATTCATTAAGCTAATGTCATCAGCTGGAATTCATTTAAATGATGTCATCAGCCTGAATTAATTAAGCTGGGCTGATGTCATCAGCCTGCATTCATTAAGCTTGTGTCATCAGCCTGCATTCATTAAGCTGATTTCATGAGCCTTGGTTCATTAAGCTGATGTCATCAGGCTGCATTCATAAAGCTGATGTCATCAGCCTGCATTAATTAAGCTGAGCTGATGTCATCAGCCTGCATTCATTAAGATGACGTCATCAGCCTGCATTCATTTAGCTGATCTGATGTCATCAGCCTGCATTCATTAAGCTAATGTCATCAGCTGGAATTCATTTAAATGATGTCATCAGCCTGCATTAATTAAGCTGAGCTGATGTCATCAGCCTGCATTCATTAAGCTGATGTCATCAGCTGGAATTCATTTAAATGATGTCATCAGCCTACATTAATTAAGCTGGGCTTATGTCATCAGCCTGCATTCATTAAGATGATGTCATCAGCCTGCATTCATTAAGCTGATTTCATCAGCCATTAATCATTAAGCTGATGTCATCAGCTGGAATTCATTTAAATTATGTCATCAGCCTGCATTAATTAAGCTGGGCTGATGTCATCAGCCTGCATTCAGTAAGCTGATGTCATCAGCCTGCATTAATTAAGCTGAGCTGACGTCATCAGCCTGCATTCATTAAGCTGATGTCATCAGCCTTGATTCATTAAGCTGATGTCATCAGCTTGAATTCATTAAGCTGATGTCATCAGCTTGAATTCATTAAGCTGATGTCATCAGCTTGAATTCATTAAGCTGATATCATCAGCCTGCATTAATTAAGCTGAGCTGATGTCATCATCCTGCATTAATTAAGCTGATGTCATCAGCCTGCATTCATTTAGCTAAGCTGATGTCATCAGCCTGCATTCATTAAGCTGATGTCATCAGCTTGAACTCATTAAGCTGATTTCATCAGCCTGCATTAATTAAGCTGAGCTGATGTCATCAGTCTGCATTCATTAAGCTGATGTCATCAGCCTGCATTCATTTAGCTGATCTGATGTCATCAGCCTGCATTCATTAAGCTAATGTCATCAGCTGGAATTCATTTAAATGATGTCATCAGCCTGCATTAATTAAGCTGAGCTGACGTCATCAGCCTGCATTCATCAAGCTGATTTCATCAGCCATTAATCATTAAGCTGATGTCATCAGCTGGAATTCATTTAAATGATGTCATCAGCCTGCATTAATTAAGCTGGGCTGATGTCATCAGCCTGCATTCATTAAGCTGATGTCATCAGCCTGCATTAATTAAGCTGAGCTGACGTCATCAGCCTGGATTCATTAAGCTGATGTCATCAGCCTTGATTCATTAAGCTGATGTCATCAGCTTGAATTCATTAAGCTGATATCATCAGCCTGCATTAATTAAGCTAAGCTGATGTCATCATCCTGCATTAATTAAGCTGATGTCATCAGCCTGCATTCATTTAGCTAAGCTGATGTCATCAGCCTGCATTCATTAAGCTGATGTCATCAGCTTGAACTCATTAAGCTGATGTCATCAGCCTGCATTAATTAAGCTGAGCTGATGTCATCAGTCTGCATTCATTAAGCTGATGTCATCAGCCTGCATTCATTAAGATGACGTCATCAGCCTGCATTCATTAAGCTAATGTCATCAGCTGGAATTCATTTAAATGATGTCATCAGCCTGCATTAATTAAGCTGGGCTGTTGTCATCAGCCTGCATTCATTAAGCTGATGTCATCAGCCTGCATTAATTAAGCTGAGCTGATGTCATCAGCCTGCATTCATTAAGATGACGTCATCAGCCTGCATTCATTTAGCTGATCTGATGTCATCAGCCTGCATTCATTAAGCTAATGTCATCAGCTGGAATTCATTTAAATGATGTCATCAGCCTGAATTAATTAAGCTGGGCTGATGTCATCAGCCTGCATTAATTAAGCTGATGTCATCAGCCTGCATTCATTAAGCTGATTTCATGAGCCTTGGTTCATTAAGCTGATGTCATCAGGCTGCATTCATAAAGCTGATGTCATCAGCCTGCATTAATTAAGCTGAGCTGATGTCATCAGCCTGCATTCATTAAGATGACGTCATCAGCCTGCATTCATTTAGCTGATCTGATGTCATCAGCCTGCATTCATTAAGCTAATGTCATCAGCTGGAATTCATTTAAATGATGTCATCAGCCTGCATTAATTAAGCTGAGCTGATGTCATCAGCCTGCATTCATTAAGCTGATGTCATCAGCTGGAATTCATTTAAATGATGTCATCAGCCTACATTAATTAAGCTGGGCTGATGTCATCAGCCTGCATTCATTAAGCTGATGTCATCAGCCTGCATTAATTAAGCTGAGCTGACGTCATCAGCCTGGATTCATTAAGCTGATGTCATCAGCCTTGATTCATTAAGCTGATGTCATCAGCTTGAATTCATTAAGCTGATATCATCAGCCTGCATTAATTAAGCTGAGCTGATGTCATCATCCTGCATTAATTAAGCTGATGTCATCAGCCTGCATTCATTTAGCTAAGCTGATGTCATCAGCCTGCATTCATTAAGCTGATGTCATCAGCTTGAACTCATTAAGCTGATGTCATCAGCCTGCATTAATTAAGCTGAGCTGATGTCATCAGTCTGCATTCATTAAGCTGATGTCATCAGCCTGCATTCATTAAGATGACGTCATCAGCCTGCATTCATTAAGCTAATGTCATCAGCTGGAATTCATTTAAATGATGTCATCAGCCTGCATTAATTAAGCTGGGCTGTTGTCATCAGCCTGCATTCATTAAGCTGATGTCATCAGCCTGCATTAATTAAGCTGAGCTGATGTCATCAGCCTGCATTCATTAAGATGACGTCATCAGCCTGCATTCATTTAGCTGATCTGATGTCATCAGCCTGCATTCATTAAGCTAATGTCATCAGCTGGAATTCATTTAAATGATGTCATCAGCCTGAATTAATTAAGCTGGGCTGATGTCATCAGCCTGCATTCATTAAGCTGATGTCATCAGCCTGCATTCATTAAGCTGATTTCATGAGCCTTGGTTCATTAAGCTGATGTCATCAGGCTGCATTCATAAAGCTGATGTCATCAGCCTGCATTAATTAAGCTGAGCTGATGTCATCAGCCTGCATTCATTAAGATGACGTCATCAGCCTGCATTCATTTAGCTGATCTGATGTCATCAGCCTGCATTCATTAAGCTAATGTCATCAGCTGGAATTCATTTAAATGATGTCATCAGCCTGCATTAATTAAGCTGAGCTGATGTCATCAGCCTGCATTCATTAAGCTGATGTCATCAGCTGGAATTCATTTAAATGATGTCATCAGCCTACATTAATTAAGCTGGGCTGATGTCATCAGCCTGCATTCATTAAGCTGATGTCATCAGCCTGCATTAATTAAGTCGAGCTGATGTCTTCAGCCTGCATTCATTAAGATGACTTCATCAGCCTGCATTCATTTAGCTGATCTGATGTCATCAGCCTGCATTCATTAAGCTAATGTCATCAGCTGGAATTCATTTAAATGATGTCATCAGCCTGCATTAATTAAGCTGAGCTGATGTCATCAGCCTTCATTCATTAAGCTGATGTCATCAGCTGGAATTAATTTAAATGATGTCATCAGCCTGCATTAATTAAGCTGGGCTTATGTCATCAGCCTGCATTCATTAAGCTGATGTCATCAGCCTGCATTCATTAAGCTGATTTCATCAGCCATTAATCATTAAGCTGATGTCATCAGCTGGAATTCATTTAAATGATGTCATCAGCCTGCTTTAATTAAGCTGGGCTGATGTCATCAGCCTGCATTCATTAAGCTGATGTCATCAGCCTGCATTAATTAAGCTGAGCTGACGTCATCAGCCTGCATTCATTAAGCTGATGTCATCAGCCTTGATTCATTAAGCTGATGTCATCAGCTTGAATTCATTAAGCTGATATCATAAGCCTGCATTAATTAAGCTGAGCTGATGTCATCATCCTGCATTAATTAAGCTGAGGTCTTCAGCCTGCATTCATTTAGCTAAGCTGATGTCATCAGCATGCATTCATTAAGCTGACGTCATCAGCCTGCATTCATTAAGCTGATGTCATCAGCTTGAATTCATTAAGCCGATGTCATCAACCTGCATTAATTAAGCTGAGCTGATGTCATCAGTCTGCATTCATTAAGCTGACGTCATCAGCCTGCATTCATTAAGCTAATGTCATCAGCTGGAATTCATTTAAATGATGTCATCAGCCTGCATTAATTAAGCTGGGCTGATGTCATCAGCCTGCATTCATTAAGCTGATGTCATCAGCCTGCATTAATTAAGCTGAGCTGACGTCATCAGCCTGCATTCATTAAGCTGATGTCATCAGCCTTGATTCATTAAGCTGATGTCATCAGTTTGAATTCATTAAGCTGATGTCATCAGCTTGAATTCATTAAGCTGATATCATCAGCCTGCATTAATTAAGCTGAGCTGATGTCATCATCCTGCATTAATTAAGCTGATGTCATCAGCCTGCATTCATTTAGCTAAGCTGATGTCATCAGCCTGCATTCATTAAGCTGATGTCATCAGCTTGAACTCATTAAGCTGATGTCATCAGCCTGCATTAATTAAGCTGAGCTGATGTCATCAGTCTGCATTCATTAAGCTGATGTCATCAGCCTGCATTCATTTAGCTGATCTGATGTCATCAGCCTGCATTCATTAAGCTAATGTCATCAGCTGGAATTCATTTAAATGATGTCATCAGCCTGCATTAATTAAGCTGACGTCATCAGCCTGCATTCATCAAGCTGATTTCATCAGCCATTAATCATTAAGCTGATGTCATCAGCTGGAATTCATTTAAATGATGTCATCAGCCTGCATTAATTAAGCTGGGCTGATGTCATCAGCCTGCATTCATTAAGCTGATGTCATCAGCCTGCATTAATTAAGCTGAGCTGACGTCATCAGCCTGGATTCATTAAGCTGATGTCATCAGCTTGAATTCATTAAGCTGATATCATCAGCCTGCATTAATTAAGCTGAGCTGATGTCATCATCCTGCATTAATTAAGCTGATGTCATCAGCCTGCATTCATTTAGCTAAGCTGATGTCATCAGCCTGCATTCATTAAGCTGATGTCATCAGCTTGAACTCATTAAGCTGATGTCATCAGCCTGCATTAATTAAGCTGAGCTGATGTCATCAGTCTGCATTCATTAAGCTGATGTCATCAGCCTGCATTCATTAAGATGACGTCATCAGCCTGCATTCATTAAGCTAATGTCATCAGCTGGAATTCATTTATATGATGTCATCAGCCTGCATTAATTAAGCTGGGCTGTTGTCATAAGCCTGCAATCATTAAGCTGATGTCATCAGCCTGCATTAATTAAGCTGAAATGATGTCATCAGCCTGCATTCATTAAGATGACGTCATCAGCCTGCATTCATTTAGCTGATCTGATGTCATCAGCCTGCATTCATTAAGCTAATGTCATCAGCTGGAATTCATTTAAATGATGTCATCAGCCTGAATTAATTAAGCTGGGCTGATGTCATCAGCCTGCATTCATTAAGCTGGTGTCATCAGCCTGCATTCATTAAGCTGATTTCATGAGCCTTGGTTCATTAAGCTGATGTCATCAGCCTGCATTAATTAAGCTGAGCTGATGTCATCAGTCTGCATTCATTAAGCTGATGTCATCAGCCTGCATTCATTTAGCTGATCTGATGTCATCAGCCTGCATTCATTAAGCTAATGTCATCAGCTGGAATTCATTTAAATGATGTCATCAGCCTGCATTAATTAAGCTGACGTCATCAGCCTGCATTCATCAAGCTGATTTCATCAGCCATTAATCATTAAGCTGATGTCATCAGCTGGAATTCATTTAAATGATGTCATCAGCCTGCATTAATTAAGCTGGGCTGACGTCATCAGCCTGCATTCATTAAGCTGATGTCATCAGCCTGCATTAATTAAGCTGAGCTGACGTCATCAGCCTGCATTCATTAAGCTGATGTCATCAGCCTGCATTCATTTAGCTGATCTGATGTCATCAGCCTGCATTCATTAAGCTAATGTCATCAGCTGGAATTCATTTAAATGATGTCATCAGCCTGCATTAATTAAGCTGACGTCATCAGCCTGCATTCATCAAGCTGATTTCATCAGCCATTAATCATTAAGCTGATGTCATCAGCTGGAATTCATTTAAATGATGTCATCAGCCTGCATTAATTAAGCTGGGCTGATGTCATCAGCCTGCATTCATTAAGCTGATGTCATCAGCCTGCATTAATTAAGCTGAGCTGACGTCATCAGCCTGGATTCATTAAGCTGATGTCATCAGCCTTGATTCATTAAGCTGATGTCATCAGCTTGAATTCATTAAGCTGATATCATCAGCCTGCATTAATTAAGCTGAGCTGATGTCATCATCCTGCATTAATTAAGCTGATGTCATCAGCCTGCATTCATTAAGATGACGTCATCAGCCTGCATTCATTTAGCTGATCTGATGTCATCAGCCTGCATTCATTAAGCTAATGTCATCAGCTGGAATTCATTTAAATGATGTCATCAGCCTGAATTAATTAAGCTGGGCTGATGTCATCAGCCTGCATTCATTAAGCTGGTGTCATCAGCCTGCATTCATTAAGCTGATGTCATCAGCTTGAACTCATTAAGCTGATGTCATCAGCCTGCATTAATTAAGCTGAGCTGATGTCATCAGCCTGCATTCATTAAGCTGACGTCATCAGCCTGCATTCATTAAGATGACGTCATCAGCCTGCATTCATTAAGCTAATGTCATCAGCTGGAATTCATTTATATGACGTCATCAGCCTGCATTAATTAAGCTGGGCTGTTGTCATAAGCCTGCAATCATTAAGCTAATGTCATCAGCTGGAATTCATTTAAATGATGTCATCAGCCTGCATTAATTAAGCTGAGCTGACGTCATCAGCCTGCATTCATTAAGCTGATGTCATCAGCTGGAATTCATTTAAATGATGTCATCAGCCTGCATTAATTAAGCTGAGCTGACGTCATCAGCCTGCATTCATTAAGCTGATGTCATCAGCCTTGATTCATTAAGCTGATGTCATCAGCCTGCATTCATTAAGCTGGTGTCATCAGCCTGCATTCATTAAGCTGATTTCATGAGCCTTGGTTCATTAAGCTGATGTCATCAGCCTGCATTAATTAAGCTGAGCTGATGTCATCAGCCTGCATTCATTAAGATGACGTCAACAGCCTGCATTCATTTAGCTGATCTGATGTCATCAGCCTGCATTCATTAAGCTAATGTCATCAGCTGGAATTCATTTAAATGATGTCATCAGCCTGCATTAATTAAGCTGAGCTGATGTCATCAGCCTGCATTCATTAAGCTGATGTCATCAGCTGGAATTCATTTAAATGATGTCATCAGCCTGCATTAATTAAGCTGAGCTGACGTCATCAGCCTGCATTCATTAAGCTGATGTCATCAGCCTTGATTCATTAAGCTGATCTCATCAGCCATTAATCATTAAGCTGATGTCATCAGCTTGAATTCATTAAGCTGATGTCATCAGCTTGAATTCATTAAGCTGATATCATCAGCCTGCATTAATTAAGCTGAGCTGATGTCATCATCCTGCATTAATTAAGCTGATGTCATCAGCCTGCATTCATTTAGCTAAGCTGATGTCATCAGCCTGCATTCATTAAGCTGATGTCATCAGCTTGAACTCATTAAGCTGATGTCATCAGCCTGCATTAATTAAGCTGAGCTGATGTCATCAGTCTGCATTCATTAAGCTGATGTCATCAGCCTGCATTCATTTAGCTGATCTGATGTCATCAGCCTGCATTCATTAAGCTAATGTCATCAGCTGGAATTCATTTAAATGATGTCATCAGCCTGCATTAATTAAGCTGAGCTGACGTCATCAGCCTGCATTCATCAAGCTGATTTCATCAGCCATTAATCATTAAGCTGATGTCATCAGCTGGAATTCATTTAAATGATGTCATCAGCCTGCATTAATTAAGCTGGGCTGATGTCATCAGCCTGCATTCATTAAGCTGATGTCATCAGCCTGCATTAATTAAGCTGAGCTGACGTCATCAGCCTGGATTCATTAAGCTGATGTCATCAGCCTTGATTCATTAAGCTGATGTCATCAGCTTGAATTCATTAAGCTGATATCATCAGCCTGCATTAATTAAGCTGAGCTGATGTCATCATCCTGCATTAATTAAGCTGATGTCATCAGCCTGCATTCATTTAGCTAAGCTGATGTCATCAGCCTGCATTCATTAAGCTGATGTCATCAGCTTGAACTCATTAAGCTGATGTCATCAGCCTGCATTAATTAAGCTGAGCTGATGTCATCAGTCTGCATTCATTAAGCTGATGTCATCAGCCTGCATTCATTAAGATGACGTCATCAGCCTGCATTCATTAAGCTAATGTCATCAGCTGGAATTCATTTAAATGATGTCATCAGCCTGCATTAATTAAGCTGGGCTGTTGTCATCAGCCTGCATTCATTAAGCTGATGTCATCAGCCTGCATTAATTAAGCTGAGCTGATGTCATCAGCCTGCATTCATTAAGATGACGTCATCAGCCTGCATTCATTTAGCTGATCTGATGTCATCAGCCTGCATTCATTAAGCTAATGTCATCAGCTGGAATTCATTTAAATGATGTCATCAGCCTGAATTAATTAAGCTGGGCTGATGTCATCAGCCTGCATTCATTAAGCTGATGTCATCAGCCTGCATTCATTAAGCTGATTTCATGAGCCTTGGTTCATTAAGCTGATGTCATCAGGCTGCATTCATAAAGCTGATGTCATCAGCCTGCATTAATTAAGCTGAGCTGATGTCATCAGCCTGCATTCATTAAGATGACGTCATCAGCCTGCATTCATTTAGCTGATCTGATGTCATCAGCCTGCATTCATTAAGCTAATGTCATCAGCTGGAATTCATTTAAATGATGTCATCAGCCTGCATTAATTAAGCTGAGCTGATGTCATCAGCCTGCATTCATTAAGCTGATGTCATCAGCTGGAATTCATTTAAATGATGTCATCAGCCTACATTAATTAAGCTGGGCTGATGTCATCAGCCTGCATTCATTAAGCTGATGTCATCAGCCTGCATTAATTAAGTCGAGCTGATGTCTTCAGCCTGCATTCATTAAGATGACGTCATCAGCCTGCATTCATTTAGCTGATCTGATGTCATCAGCCTGCATTCATTAAGCTAATGTCATCAGCTGGAATTCATTTAAATGATGTCATCAGCCTGCATTAATTAAGCTGAGCTGATGTCATCAGCCTTCATTCATTAAGCTGATGTCATCAGCTGGAATTAATTTAAATGATGTCATCAGCCTGCATTAATTAAGCTGGGCTTATGTCATCAGCCTGCATTCATTAAGCTAATGTCATCAGCTGGAATTCATTTAAATGATGTCATCAGCCTGCATTAATTAAGCTGACGTCATCAGCCTGCATTCATCAAGCTGATTTCATCAGCCATTAATCATTAAGCTGATGTCATCAGCTGGAATTCATTTAAATGATGTCATCAGCCTGCATTAATTAAGCTGGGCTGATGTCATCAGCCTGCATTCATTAAGCTGATGTCATCAGCCTGCATTAATTAAGCTGAGCTGACGTCATCAGCCTGGATTCATTAAGCTGATGTCATCAGCCTTGATTCATTAAGCTGATGTCATCAGCTTGAATTCATTAAGCTGATATCATCAGCCTGCATTAATTAAGCTGAGCTGATGTCATCATCCTGCATTAATTAAGCTGATGTCATCAGCCTGCATTCATTTAGCTAAGCTGATGTCATCAGCCTGCATTCATTAAGCTGATGTCATCAGCTTGAACTCATTAAGCTGATGTCATCAGCCTGCATTAATTAAGCTGAGCTGATGTCATCAGTCTGCATTCATTAAGCTGATGTCATCAGCCTGCATTCATTAAGATGACGTCATCAGCCTGCATTCATTAAGCTAATGTCATCAGCTGGAATTCATTTATATGATGTCATCAGCCTGCATTAATTAAGCTGGGCTGTTGTCATCAGCCTGCATTCATTAAGCTGATGTCATCAGCCTGCATTAATTAAGCTGAAATGATCTCATCAGCCTGCATTCATTAAGATGACGTCATCAGCCTGCATTCATTTAGCTGATCTGATGTCATCAGCCTGCATTCATTAAGCTAATGTCATCAGCTGGAATTCATTTAAATGATGTCATCAGCCTGAATTAATTAAGCTGGGCTGATGTCATCAGCCTGCATTCATTAAGCTGGTGTCATCAGCCTGCATTCATTAAGCTGATTTCATGAGCCTTGGTTCATTAAGCTGATGTCATCAGGCTGCATTCATAAAGCTGATGTCATCAGCCTGCATTAATTAAGCTGAGCTGATGTCATCACCCTGCATTCATTAATATGACGTCATCAGCCTGCATTCATTTAGCTGATCTGATGTTATCAGCCTGCATTCATTAAGCTAATGTCATCAGCTGGAATTCATTTAAATGATGTCATCAGCCTGCATTAATTAAGCTGAGCTGATGTCATCAGCCTGCATTCATTAAGCTGATGTCATCAGCTGGAATTCATTTAAATGATGTCATCAGCCTACATTAATTAAGCTGGGCTTATGTCATCAGCCTGCATTCATTAAGCTGATGTCATCAACCTGCATTCATTAAGCTGATTTCATCAGCCATTAATCATTAAGCTGATGTCATCAGCTGGAATTCATTTAAATGATGTCATCAGCCTACATTAATTAAGCTGGGCTTATGTCATCAGCCTGCATTCATTAAGCTGATGTCATCAGCCTGCATTAATTAAGCTGAGCTGACGTCATCAGCCTGGATTCATTAAGCTGATGTCATCAGCCTTGATTCATTAAGCTGATGTCATCAGCTTGAATTCATTAAGCTGATATCATCAGCCTGCATTAATTAAGCTGAGCTGATGTCATCATCCTGCATTAATTAAGCTGATGTCATCAGCCTGCATTCATTTAGCTAAGCTGATGTCATCAGCCTGCATTCATTAAGCTGATGTCATCAGCTTGAACTCATTAAGCTGATGTCATCAGCCTGCATTAATTAAGCTGAGCTGATGTCATCAGTCTGCATTCATTAAGCTGATGTCATCAGCCTGCATTCATTAAGATGACGTCATCAGCCTGCATTCATTAAGCTAATGTCATCAGCTGGAATTCATTTATATGATGTCATCAGCCTGCATTAATTAAGCTGGGCTGTTGTCATCAGCCTGCATTCATTAAGCTGATGTCATCAGCCTGCATTAATTAAGCTGAAATGATCTCATCAGCCTGCATTCATTAAGATGACGTCATCAGCCTGCATTCATTTAGCTGATCTGATGTCATCAGCCTGCATTCATTAAGCTAATGTCATCAGCTGGAATTCATTTAAATGATGTCATCAGCCTGAATTAATTAAGCTGGGCTGATGTCATCAGCCTGCATTCATTAAGCTGGTGTCATCAGCCTGCATTCATTAAGCTGATTTCATGAGCCTTGGTTCATTAAGCTGATGTCATCAGGCTGCATTCATAAAGCTGATGTCATCAGCCTGCATTAATTAAGCTGAGCTGATGTCATCACCCTGCATTCATTAATATGACGTCATCAGCCTGCATTCATTTAGCTGATCTGATGTTATCAGCCTGCATTCATTAAGCTAATGTCATCAGCTGGAATTCATTTAAATGATGTCATCAGCCTGCATTAATTAAGCTGAGCTGATGTCATCAGCCTGCATTCATTAAGCTGATGTCATCAGCTGGAATTCATTTAAATGATGTCATCAGCCTACATTAATTAAGCTGGGCTTATGTCATCAGCCTGCATTCATTAAGCTGATGTCATCAACCTGCATTCATTAAGCTGATTTCATCAGCCATTAATCATTAAGCTGATGTCATCAGCTGGAATTCATTTAAATTATGTCATCAGCCTGCATTAATTAAGCTGGGCTGATGTCATCAGCCTGCATTCATTAAGCTGATGTCATCAGCCTACATTAATTAAGCTGAGCTGACGTCATCAGCCTGCATTCATTAAGCTGATGTCATCAGCCTTGATTCATTAAGCTGATGTCATCAGCTTGAATTCATTAAGCTGATGTCATCAGCTTGAATTCATTAAGCTGATATCACCAGCCTGCATTAATTAAGCTGAGCTTATGTCATCATCCTGCATTAATTAAGCTGATGTCATCAGCCTGCATTCATTTAGCTAAGCTGATGTCATCAGCCTGCATTCATTAAGCTGATGTCATCAGCTTGAACTCATTAAGCTGATGTCATCAGCCTGCATTAATTAAGCTGAGCTGATGTCATCAGTCTGCATTCATTAAGCTGATGTCATCAGCCTGCATTCATTTAGCTGATCTGATGTCATCAGCCTGCATTCATTAAGCTAATGTCATCAGCTGGAATTCATTTAAATGATGTCATCAGCCTGCATTAATTAAGCTGAGCTGACGTCATCAGCCTGCATTCATCAAGCTGATTTCATCAGCCATTAATCATTAAGCTGATGTCATCAGCTGGAATTCATTTAAATGATGTCATCAGCCTGCATTAATTAAGCTGGGCTGATGTCATCAGCCTGCATTCATTAAACTGATGTCAACAGCCTGCATTAATTAAGCTGAGCTGACGTCATCAGCCTGGATTCATTAAGCTGATGTCATCAGCCTTGATTCATTAAGCTGATGTCATCAGCTTGAATTCATTAAGCTGATATCATCAGCCTGCATTAATTAAGCTGAGCTGATGTCATCATCCTGCATTAATTAAGCTGATGTCATCAGCCTGCATTCATTTAGCTAAGCTGATGTCATCAGCCTGCATTCATTAAGCTGATGTCATCAGCTTGAACTCATTAAGCTGATGTCATCAGCCTGCATTAATTAAGCTGAGCTGATGTCATCAGCCTGCATTCATTAAGATGACGTCATCAGCCTGCATTCATTAAGCTAATGTCATCAGCTGGAATTCATTTAAATGATGTCATCAGCCTGCATTAATTAAGCTGGGCTGTTGTCATCAGCCTGCATTCATTAAGCTGATGTCATCAGCCTGCATTAATTAAGCTGAGCTGATGTCATCAGCCTGCATTCATTAAGATGACGTCATCAGCCTGCATTCATTTAGCTGATCTGATGTCATCAGCCTGCATTCATTAAGCTGAGCTGATGTCATCAGCCTGCATTCATTAAGATGACGTCATCAGCCTGCATTCATTTAGCTGATCTGATGTCATCAGCCTGCATTCATTAAGCTAATGTCATCAACTGGAATTCATTTAAATGATGTCATCAGCCTGCATTAATTAAGCTGAGCTGATGTCATCAGCCTGCATTCATTAAGCTGATGTCATCAGCTGGAATTCATTTAAATGATGTCATCAGCCTGCATTAATTAAGCTGAGCTGACGTCATCAGCCTGCATTCATTAAGCTGATGTCATCAGCCTTGATTCATTAAGCTGATGTCATCAGCTTGAATTCATTAAGCTGATGTCATCAGCTTGAATTCATTAAGCTGATGTCATCAGCTTGAATTCATTAAGCTGATATCATCAGCCTGCATTAATTAAGCTGAGCTGATGTCATCATCCTGCATTCATTAAGCTAATGTCATCAGCTGGAATTCATTTAAATGATGTCATCAGCCTGCATT
This sequence comes from Cyprinodon diabolis, assembly GCA_030533445.1. Lineage (NCBI taxonomy): Eukaryota > Metazoa > Chordata > Actinopteri > Cyprinodontiformes > Cyprinodontidae > Cyprinodon > Cyprinodon diabolis. Next base: position 90,567 of record JARPUW010000637.1, on the reverse strand, counting down.
AATTAAGCTGACGTCATCAGCCTGCATTCATCAAGCTGATTTCATCAGCCATTAATCATTAAGCTGATGTCATCAGCTGGAATTCATTTAAATGATGTCATCAGCCTGCATTAATTAAGCTGGGCTGATGTCATCAGCCTGCATTCATTAAGCTGATGTCATCAGCCTGCATTAATTAAGCTGAGCTGACGTCATCAGCCTGGATTCATTAAGCTGATGTCATCAGCCTTGATTCATTAAGCTGATGTCATCAGCTTGAATTCATTAAGCTGATATCATCAGCCTGCATTAATTAAGCTGAGCTGATGTCATCATCCTGCATTAATTAAGCTGATGTCATCAGCCTGCATTCATTTAGCTAAGCTGATGTCATCAGCCTGCATTCATTAAGCTGATGTCATCAGCTTGAACTCATTAAGCTGATGTCATCAGCCTGCATTAATTAAGCTGAGCTGATGTCATCAGTCTGCATTCATTAAGCTGATGTCATCAGCCTGCATTCATTAAGATGACGTCATCAGCCTGCATTCATTAAGCTAATGTCATCAGCTGGAATTCATTTATATGATGTCATCAGCCTGCATTAATTAAGCTGGGCTGTTGTCATCAGCCTGCATTCATTAAGCTGATGTCATCAGCCTGCATTAATTAAGCTGAAATGATGTCATCAGCCTGCATTCATTAAGATGACGTCATCAGCCTGCATTAATTAAGCTGAGCTGATGTCATCAGCCTTCATTCATTAAGCTGATGTCATCAGCTGGAATTCATTTAAATGATGTCATCAGCCTGCATTAATTAAGCTGGGCTTATGTCATCAGCCTGCATTCATTAAGCTGATGTCATCAGCCTGCATTCATTAAGCTGATTTCATCAGCCATTAATCATTAAGCTGATGTCATCAGCTGGAATTCATTTAAATTATGTCATCAGCCTGCATTAATTAAGCTGGGCTGATGTCATCAGCCTGCATTCATTAAGCTGATGTCATCAGCCTGCATTAATTAAGCTGAGCTGACGTCATCAGCCTGCATTCATTAAGCTGATGTCATCAGCCTTGATTCATTAAGCTGATGTCATCAGTTTGAATTCATTAAGCTGATGTCATCAGCTTGAATTCATTAAGCTGATATCATCAGCCTGCATTAATTAAGCTGAGCTGATGTCATCATCCTGCATTAATTAAGCTGATGTCATCAGCCTGCATTCATTTAGCTAAGCTGATGTCATCAGCCTGCATTCATTAAGCTGATGTCATCAGCTTGAACTCATTAAGCTGATGTCATCAGCCTGCATTAATTAAGCTGAGCTGATGTCATCAGTCTGCATTCATTAAGCTGATGTCATCAGCCTGCATTCATTTAGCTGATCTGATGTCATCAGCCTGCATTCATTAAGCTAATGTCATCAGCTGGAATTCATTTAAATGATGTCATCAGCCTGCATTAATTAAGCTGACGTCATCAGCCTGCATTCATCAAGCTGATTTCATCAGCCATTAATCATTAAGCTGATGTCATCAGCTGGAATTCATTTAAATGATGTCATCAGCCTGCATTAATTAAGCTGGGCTGATGTCATCAGCCTGCATTCATTAAGCTGATGTCATCAGCCTGCATTAATTAAGCTGAGCTGACGTCATCAGCCTGGATTCATTAAGCTGATGTCATCAGCCTTGATTCATTAAGCTGATGTCATCAGCTTGAATTCATTAAGCTGATATCATCAGCCTGCATTAATTAAGCTGAGCTGATGTCATCATCCTGCATTAATTAAGCTGATGTCATCAGCCTGCATTCATTAAGCTGATGTCATCAGCTTGAACTCATTAAGCTGATGTCATCAGCCTGCATTAATTAAGCTGAGCTGATGTCATCAGTCTGGATTCATTAAGCTGATGTCATCAGCCTGCATTCATTAAGATGACGTCATCAGCCTGCATTCATTAAGCTAATGTCATCAGCTGGAATTCATTTAAATGATGTCATCAGCCTGCATTAATTAAGCTGGGCTGTTGTCATCAGCCTGCATTCATTAAGCTGATGTCATCAGCCTGCATTAATTAAGCTGAAATGATGTCATCAGCCTGCATTCATTAAGATGACGTCATCAGCCTGCATTCATTTAGCTGATCTGATGTCATCAGCCTGCATTCATTAAGCTAATGTCATCAGCTGGAATTCATTTAAATGATGTCATCAGCCTGAATTAATTAAGCTGGGCTGATGTCATCAGCCTGCATTCATTAAGCTTGTGTCATCAGCCTGCATTCATTAAGCTGATTTCATGAGCCTTGGTTCATTAAGCTGATGTCATCAGGCTGCATTCATAAAGCTGATGTCATCAGCCTGCATTAATTAAGCTGAGCTGATGTCATCAGCCTGCATTCATTAAGATGACGTCATCAGCCTGCATTCATTTAGCTGATCTGATGTCATCAGCCTGCATTCATTAAGCTAATGTCATCAGCTGGAATTCATTTAAATGATGTCATCAGCCTGCATTAATTAAGCTGAGCTGATGTCATCAGCCTGCATTCATTAAGCTGATGTCATCAGCTGGAATTCATTTAAATGATGTCATCAGCCTACATTAATTAAGCTGGGCTTATGTCATCAGCCTGCATTCATTAAGCTGATGTCATCAGCCTGCATTCATTAAGCTGATTTCATCAGCCATTAATCATTAAGCTGATGTCATCAGCTGGAATTCATTTAAATTATGTCATCAGCCTGCATTAATTAAGCTGGGCTGATGTCATCAGCCTGCATTCAGTAAGCTGATGTCATCAGCCTGCATTAATTAAGCTGAGCTGACGTCATCAGCCTGCATTCATTAAGCTGATGTCATCAGCCTTGATTCATTAAGCTGATGTCATCAGCTTGAATTCATTAAGCTGATGTCATCAGCTTGAATTCATTAAGCTGATGTCATCAGCTTGAATTCATTAAGCTGATATCATCAGCCTGCATTAATTAAGCTGAGCTGATGTCATCATCCTGCATTAATTAAGCTGATGTCATCAGCCTGCATTCATTTAGCTAAGCTGATGTCATCAGCCTGCATTCATTAAGCTGATGTCATCAGCTTGAACTCATTAAGCTGATTTCATCAGCCTGCATTAATTAAGCTGAGCTGATGTCATCAGTCTGCATTCATTAAGCTGATGTCATCAGCCTGCATTCATTTAGCTGATCTGATGTCATCAGCCTGCATTCATTAAGCTAATGTCATCAGCTGGAATTCATTTAAATGATGTCATCAGCCTGCATTAATTAAGCTGAGCTGACGTCATCAGCCTGCATTCATCAAGCTGATTTCATCAGCCATTAATCATTAAGCTGATGTCATCAGCTGGAATTCATTTAAATGATGTCATCAGCCTGCATTAATTAAGCTGGGCTGATGTCATCAGCCTGCATTCATTAAGCTGATGTCATCAGCCTGCATTAATTAAGCTGAGCTGACGTCATCAGCCTGGATTCATTAAGCTGATGTCATCAGCCTTGATTCATTAAGCTGATGTCATCAGCTTGAATTCATTAAGCTGATATCATCAGCCTGCATTAATTAAGCTAAGCTGATGTCATCATCCTGCATTAATTAAGCTGATGTCATCAGCCTGCATTCATTTAGCTAAGCTGATGTCATCAGCCTGCATTCATTAAGCTGATGTCATCAGCTTGAACTCATTAAGCTGATGTCATCAGCCTGCATTAATTAAGCTGAGCTGATGTCATCAGTCTGCATTCATTAAGCTGATGTCATCAGCCTGCATTCATTAAGATGACGTCATCAGCCTGCATTCATTAAGCTAATGTCATCAGCTGGAATTCATTTAAATGATGTCATCAGCCTGCATTAATTAAGCTGGGCTGTTGTCATCAGCCTGCATTCATTAAGCTGATGTCATCAGCCTGCATTAATTAAGCTGAGCTGATGTCATCAGCCTGCATTCATTAAGATGACGTCATCAGCCTGCATTCATTTAGCTGATCTGATGTCATCAGCCTGCATTCATTAAGCTAATGTCATCAGCTGGAATTCATTTAAATGATGTCATCAGCCTGAATTAATTAAGCTGGGCTGATGTCATCAGCCTGCATTAATTAAGCTGATGTCATCAGCCTGCATTCATTAAGCTGATTTCATGAGCCTTGGTTCATTAAGCTGATGTCATCAGGCTGCATTCATAAAGCTGATGTCATCAGCCTGCATTAATTAAGCTGAGCTGATGTCATCAGCCTGCATTCATTAAGATGACGTCATCAGCCTGCATTCATTTAGCTGATCTGATGTCATCAGCCTGCATTCATTAAGCTAATGTCATCAGCTGGAATTCATTTAAATGATGTCATCAGCCTGCATTAATTAAGCTGAGCTGATGTCATCAGCCTGCATTCATTAAGCTGATGTCATCAGCTGGAATTCATTTAAATGATGTCATCAGCCTACATTAATTAAGCTGGGCTGATGTCATCAGCCTGCATTCATTAAGCTGATGTCATCAGCCTGCATTAATTAAGCTGAGCTGACGTCATCAGCCTGGATTCATTAAGCTGATGTCATCAGCCTTGATTCATTAAGCTGATGTCATCAGCTTGAATTCATTAAGCTGATATCATCAGCCTGCATTAATTAAGCTGAGCTGATGTCATCATCCTGCATTAATTAAGCTGATGTCATCAGCCTGCATTCATTTAGCTAAGCTGATGTCATCAGCCTGCATTCATTAAGCTGATGTCATCAGCTTGAACTCATTAAGCTGATGTCATCAGCCTGCATTAATTAAGCTGAGCTGATGTCATCAGTCTGCATTCATTAAGCTGATGTCATCAGCCTGCATTCATTAAGATGACGTCATCAGCCTGCATTCATTAAGCTAATGTCATCAGCTGGAATTCATTTAAATGATGTCATCAGCCTGCATTAATTAAGCTGGGCTGTTGTCATCAGCCTGCATTCATTAAGCTGATGTCATCAGCCTGCATTAATTAAGCTGAGCTGATGTCATCAGCCTGCATTCATTAAGATGACGTCATCAGCCTGCATTCATTTAGCTGATCTGATGTCATCAGCCTGCATTCATTAAGCTAATGTCATCAGCTGGAATTCATTTAAATGATGTCATCAGCCTGAATTAATTAAGCTGGGCTGATGTCATCAGCCTGCATTCATTAAGCTGATGTCATCAGCCTGCATTCATTAAGCTGATTTCATGAGCCTTGGTTCATTAAGCTGATGTCATCAGGCTGCATTCATAAAGCTGATGTCATCAGCCTGCATTAATTAAGCTGAGCTGATGTCATCAGCCTGCATTCATTAAGATGACGTCATCAGCCTGCATTCATTTAGCTGATCTGATGTCATCAGCCTGCATTCATTAAGCTAATGTCATCAGCTGGAATTCATTTAAATGATGTCATCAGCCTGCATTAATTAAGCTGAGCTGATGTCATCAGCCTGCATTCATTAAGCTGATGTCATCAGCTGGAATTCATTTAAATGATGTCATCAGCCTACATTAATTAAGCTGGGCTGATGTCATCAGCCTGCATTCATTAAGCTGATGTCATCAGCCTGCATTAATTAAGTCGAGCTGATGTCTTCAGCCTGCATTCATTAAGATGACTTCATCAGCCTGCATTCATTTAGCTGATCTGATGTCATCAGCCTGCATTCATTAAGCTAATGTCATCAGCTGGAATTCATTTAAATGATGTCATCAGCCTGCATTAATGAAGCTGAGCTGATGTCATCAGCCTTCATTCATTAAGCTGATGTCATCAGCTGGAATTAATTTAAATGATGTCATCAGCCTGCATTAATTAAGCTGGGCTTATGTCATCAGCCTGCATTCATTAAGCTGATGTCATCAGCCTGCATTCATTAAGCTGATTTCATCAGCCATTAATCATTAAGCTGATGTCATCAGCTGGAATTCATTTAAATGATGTCATCAGCCTGCTTTAATTAAGCTGGGCTGATGTCATCAGCCTGCATTCATTAAGCTGATGTCATCAGCCTGCATTAATTAAGCTGAGCTGACGTCATCAGCCTGCATTCATTAAGCTGATGTCATCAGCCTTGATTCATTAAGCTGATGTCATCAGCTTGAATTCATTAAGCTGATATCATAAGCCTGCATTAATTAAGCTGAGCTGATGTCATCATCCTGCATTAATTAAGCTGAGGTCTTCAGCCTGCATTCATTTAGCTAAGCTGATGTCATCAGCATGCATTCATTAAGCTGACGTCATCAGCCTGCATTCATTAAGCTGATGTCATCAGCTTGAATTCATTAAGCCGATGTCATCAACCTGCATTAATTAAGCTGAGCTGATGTCATCAGTCTGCATTCATTAAGCTGACGTCATCAGCCTGCATTCATTAAGCTAATGTCATCAGCTGGAATTCATTTAAATGATGTCATCAGCCTGCATTAATTAAGCTGGGCTGATGTCATCAGCCTGCATTCATTAAGCTGATGTCATCAGCCTGCATTAATTAAGCTGAGCTGACGTCATCAGCCTGCATTCATTAAGCTGATGTCATCAGCCTTGATTCATTAAGCTGATGTCATCAGTTTGAATTCATTAAGCTGATGTCATCAGCTTGAATTCATTAAGCTGATATCATCAGCCTGCATTAATTAAGCTGAGCTGATGTCATCATCCTGCATTAATTAAGCTGATGTCATCAGCCTGCATTCATTTAGCTAAGCTGATGTCATCAGCCTGCATTCATTAAGCTGATGTCATCAGCTTGAACTCATTAAGCTGATGTCATCAGCCTGCATTAATTAAGCTGAGCTGATGTCATCAGTCTGCATTCATTAAGCTGATGTCATCAGCCTGCATTCATTTAGCTGATCTGATGTCATCAGCCTGCATTCATTAAGCTAATGTCATCAGCTGGAATTCATTTAAATGATGTCATCAGCCTGCATTAATTAAGCTGACGTCATCAGCCTGCATTCATCAAGCTGATTTCATCAGCCATTAATCATTAAGCTGATGTCATCAGCTGGAATTCATTTAAATGATGTCATCAGCCTGCATTAATTAAGCTGGGCTGATGTCATCAGCCTGCATTCATTAAGCTGATGTCATCAGCCTGCATTAATTAAGCTGAGCTGACGTCATCAGCCTGGATTCATTAAGCTGATGTCATCAGCCTTGATTCATTAAGCTGATGTCATCAGCTTGAATTCATTAAGCTGATATCATCAGCCTGCATTAATTAAGCTGAGCTGATGTCATCATCCTGCATTAATTAAGCTGATGTCATCAGCCTGCATTCATTTAGCTAAGCTGATGTCATCAGCCTGCATTCATTAAGCTGATGTCATCAGCTTGAACTCATTAAGCTGATGTCATCAGCCTGCATTAATTAAGCTGAGCTGATGTCATCAGTCTGCATTCATTAAGCTGATGTCATCAGCCTGCATTCATTAAGATGACGTCATCAGCCTGCATTCATTAAGCTAATGTCATCAGCTGGAATTCATTTATATGATGTCATCAGCCTGCATTAATTAAGCTGGGCTGTTGTCATAAGCCTGCAATCATTAAGCTGATGTCATCAGCCTGCATTAATTAAGCTGAAATGATGTCATCAGCCTGCATTCATTAAGATGACGTCATCAGCCTGCATTCATTTAGCTGATCTGATGTCATCAGCCTGCATTCATTAAGCTAATGTCATCAGCTGGAATTCATTTAAATGATGTCATCAGCCTGAATTAATTAAGCTGGGCTGATGTCATCAGCCTGCATTCATTAAGCTGGTGTCATCAGCCTGCATTCATTAAGCTGATTTCATGAGCCTTGGTTCATTAAGCTGATGTCATCAGCCTGCATTAATTAAGCTGAGCTGATGTCATCAGTCTGCATTCATTAAGCTGATGTCATCAGCCTGCATTCATTTAGCTGATCTGATGTCATCAGCCTGCATTCATTAAGCTAATGTCATCAGCTGGAATTCATTTAAATGATGTCATCAGCCTGCATTAATTAAGCTGACGTCATCAGCCTGCATTCATCAAGCTGATTTCATCAGCCATTAATCATTAAGCTGATGTCATCAGCTGGAATTCATTTAAATGATGTCATCAGCCTGCATTAATTAAGCTGGGCTGACGTCATCAGCCTGCATTCATTAAGCTGATGTCATCAGCCTGCATTAATTAAGCTGAGCTGACGTCATCAGCCTGCATTCATTAAGCTGATGTCATCAGCCTGCATTCATTTAGCTGATCTGATGTCATCAGCCTGCATTCATTAAGCTAATGTCATCAGCTGGAATTCATTTAAATGATGTCATCAGCCTGCATTAATTAAGCTGACGTCATCAGCCTGCATTCATCAAGCTGATTTCATCAGCCATTAATCATTAAGCTGATGTCATCAGCTGGAATTCATTTAAATGATGTCATCAGCCTGCATTAATTAAGCTGGGCTGATGTCATCAGCCTGCATTCATTAAGCTGATGTCATCAGCCTGCATTAATTAAGCTGAGCTGACGTCATCAGCCTGGATTCATTAAGCTGATGTCATCAGCCTTGATTCATTAAGCTGATGTCATCAGCTTGAATTCATTAAGCTGATATCATCAGCCTGCATTAATTAAGCTGAGCTGATGTCATCATCCTGCATTAATTAAGCTGATGTCATCAGCCTGCATTCATTAAGATGACGTCATCAGCCTGCATTCATTTAGCTGATCTGATGTCATCAGCCTGCATTCATTAAGCTAATGTCATCAGCTGGAATTCATTTAAATGATGTCATCAGCCTGAATTAATTAAGCTGGGCTGATGTCATCAGCCTGCATTCATTAAGCTGGTGTCATCAGCCTGCATTCATTAAGCTGATGTCATCAGCTTGAACTCATTAAGCTGATGTCATCAGCCTGCATTAATTAAGCTGAGCTGATGTCATCAGCCTGCATTCATTAAGCTGACGTCATCAGCCTGCATTCATTAAGATGACGTCATCAGCCTGCATTCATTAAGCTAATGTCATCAGCTGGAATTCATTTATATGACGTCATCAGCCTGCATTAATTAAGCTGGGCTGTTGTCATAAGCCTGCAATCATTAAGCTAATGTCATCAGCTGGAATTCATTTAAATGATGTCATCAGCCTGCATTAATTAAGCTGAGCTGACGTCATCAGCCTGCATTCATTAAGCTGATGTCATCAGCTGGAATTCATTTAAATGATGTCATCAGCCTGCATTAATTAAGCTGAGCTGACGTCATCAGCCTGCATTCATTAAGCTGATGTCATCAGCCTTGATTCATTAAGCTGATGTCATCAGCCTGCATTCATTAAGCTGGTGTCATCAGCCTGCATTCATTAAGCTGATTTCATGAGCCTTGGTTCATTAAGCTGATGTCATCAGCCTGCATTAATTAAGCTGAGCTGATGTCATCAGCCTGCATTCATTAAGATGACGTCAACAGCCTGCATTCATTTAGCTGATCTGATGTCATCAGCCTGCATTCATTAAGCTAATGTCATCAGCTGGAATTCATTTAAATGATGTCATCAGCCTGCATTAATTAAGCTGAGCTGATGTCATCAGCCTGCATTCATTAAGCTGATGTCATCAGCTGGAATTCATTTAAATGATGTCATCAGCCTGCATTAATTAAGCTGAGCTGACGTCATCAGCCTGCATTCATTAAGCTGATGTCATCAGCCTTGATTCATTAAGCTGATCTCATCAGCCATTAATCATTAAGCTGATGTCATCAGCTTGAATTCATTAAGCTGATGTCATCAGCTTGAATTCATTAAGCTGATATCATCAGCCTGCATTAATTAAGCTGAGCTGATGTCATCATCCTGCATTAATTAAGCTGATGTCATCAGCCTGCATTCATTTAGCTAAGCTGATGTCATCAGCCTGCATTCATTAAGCTGATGTCATCAGCTTGAACTCATTAAGCTGATGTCATCAGCCTGCATTAATTAAGCTGAGCTGATGTCATCAGTCTGCATTCATTAAGCTGATGTCATCAGCCTGCATTCATTTAGCTGATCTGATGTCATCAGCCTGCATTCATTAAGCTAATGTCATCAGCTGGAATTCATTTAAATGATGTCATCAGCCTGCATTAATTAAGCTGAGCTGACGTCATCAGCCTGCATTCATCAAGCTGATTTCATCAGCCATTAATCATTAAGCTGATGTCATCAGCTGGAATTCATTTAAATGATGTCATCAGCCTGCATTAATTAAGCTGGGCTGATGTCATCAGCCTGCATTCATTAAGCTGATGTCATCAGCCTGCATTAATTAAGCTGAGCTGACGTCATCAGCCTGGATTCATTAAGCTGATGTCATCAGCCTTGATTCATTAAGCTGATGTCATCAGCTTGAATTCATTAAGCTGATATCATCAGCCTGCATTAATTAAGCTGAGCTGATGTCATCATCCTGCATTAATTAAGCTGATGTCATCAGCCTGCATTCATTTAGCTAAGCTGATGTCATCAGCCTGCATTCATTAAGCTGATGTCATCAGCTTGAACTCATTAAGCTGATGTCATCAGCCTGCATTAATTAAGCTGAGCTGATGTCATCAGTCTGCATTCATTAAGCTGATGTCATCAGCCTGCATTCATTAAGATGACGTCATCAGCCTGCATTCATTAAGCTAATGTCATCAGCTGGAATTCATTTAAATGATGTCATCAGCCTGCATTAATTAAGCTGGGCTGTTGTCATCAGCCTGCATTCATTAAGCTGATGTCATCAGCCTGCATTAATTAAGCTGAGCTGATGTCATCAGCCTGCATTCATTAAGATGACGTCATCAGCCTGCATTCATTTAGCTGATCTGATGTCATCAGCCTGCATTCATTAAGCTAATGTCATCAGCTGGAATTCATTTAAATGATGTCATCAGCCTGAATTAATTAAGCTGGGCTGATGTCATCAGCCTGCATTCATTAAGCTGATGTCATCAGCCTGCATTCATTAAGCTGATTTCATGAGCCTTGGTTCATTAAGCTGATGTCATCAGGCTGCATTCATAAAGCTGATGTCATCAGCCTGCATTAATTAAGCTGAGCTGATGTCATCAGCCTGCATTCATTAAGATGACGTCATCAGCCTGCATTCATTTAGCTGATCTGATGTCATCAGCCTGCATTCATTAAGCTAATGTCATCAGCTGGAATTCATTTAAATGATGTCATCAGCCTGCATTAATTAAGCTGAGCTGATGTCATCAGCCTGCATTCATTAAGCTGATGTCATCAGCTGGAATTCATTTAAATGATGTCATCAGCCTACATTAATTAAGCTGGGCTGATGTCATCAGCCTGCATTCATTAAGCTGATGTCATCAGCCTGCATTAATTAAGTCGAGCTGATGTCTTCAGCCTGCATTCATTAAGATGACGTCATCAGCCTGCATTCATTTAGCTGATCTGATGTCATCAGCCTGCATTCATTAAGCTAATGTCATCAGCTGGAATTCATTTAAATGATGTCATCAGCCTGCATTAATTAAGCTGAGCTGATGTCATCAGCCTTCATTCATTAAGCTGATGTCATCAGCTGGAATTAATTTAAATGATGTCATCAGCCTGCATTAATTAAGCTGGGCTTATGTCATCAGCCTGCATTCATTAAGCTAATGTCATCAGCTGGAATTCATTTAAATGATGTCATCAGCCTGCATTAATTAAGCTGACGTCATCAGCCTGCATTCATCAAGCTGATTTCATCAGCCATTAATCATTAAGCTGATGTCATCAGCTGGAATTCATTTAAATGATGTCATCAGCCTGCATTAATTAAGCTGGGCTGATGTCATCAGCCTGCATTCATTAAGCTGATGTCATCAGCCTGCATTAATTAAGCTGAGCTGACGTCATCAGCCTGGATTCATTAAGCTGATGTCATCAGCCTTGATTCATTAAGCTGATGTCATCAGCTTGAATTCATTAAGCTGATATCATCAGCCTGCATTAATTAAGCTGAGCTGATGTCATCAGCCTGCATTCATTAAGATGACGTCAACAGCCTGCATTCATTTAGCTGATCTGATGTCATCAGCCTGCATTCATTAAGCTAATGTCATCAGCTGGAATTCATTTAAATGATGTCATCAGCCTGCATTAATTAAGCTGAGCTGATGTCATCAGCCTGCATTCATTAAGCTGATGTCATCAGCTGGAATTCATTTAAATGATGTCATCAGCCTGCATTAATTAAGCTGAGCTGACGTCATCAGCCTGCATTCATTAAGCTGATGTCATCAGCCTTGATTCATTAAGCTGATCTCATCAGCCATTAATCATTAAGCTGATGTCATCAGCTTGAATTCATTAAGCTGATGTCATCAGCTTGAATTCATTAAGCTGATATCATCAGCCTGCATTAATTAAGCTGAGCTGATGTCATCATCCTGCATTAATTAAGCTGATGTCATCAGCCTGCATTCATTTAGCTAAGCTGATGTCATCAGCCTGCATTCATTAAGCTGATGTCATCAGCTTGAACTCATTAAGCTGATGTCATCAGCCTGCATTAATTAAGCTGAGCTGATGTCATCAGTCTGCATTCATTAAGCTGATGTCATCAGCCTGCATTCATTTAGCTGATCTGATGTCATCAGCCTGCATTCATTAAGCTAATGTCATCAGCTGGAATTCATTTAAATGATGTCATCAGCCTGCATTAATTAAGCTGAGCTGACGTCATCAGCCTGCATTCATCAAGCTGATTTCATCAGCCATTAATCATTAAGCTGATGTCATCAGCTGGAATTCATTTAAATGATGTCATCAGCCTGCATTAATTAAGCTGGGCTGATGTCATCAGCCTGCATTCATTAAGCTGATGTCATCAGCCTGCATTAATTAAGCTGAGCTGACGTCATCAGCCTGGATTCATTAAGCTGATGTCATCAGCCTTGATTCATTAAGCTGATGTCATCAGCTTGAATTCATTAAGCTGATATCATCAGCCTGCATTAATTAAGCTGAGCTGATGTCATCATCCTGCATTAATTAAGCTGATGTCATCAGCCTGCATTCATTTAGCTAAGCTGATGTCATCAGCCTGCATTCATTAAGCTGATGTCATCAGCTTGAACTCATTAAGCTGATGTCATCAGCCTGCATTAATTAAGCTGAGCTGATGTCATCAGTCTGCATTCATTAAGCTGATGTCATCAGCCTGCATTCATTAAGATGACGTCATCAGCCTGCATTCATTAAGCTAATGTCATCAGCTGGAATTCATTTAAATGATGTCATCAGCCTGCATTAATTAAGCTGGGCTGTTGTCATCAGCCTGCATTCATTAAGCTGATGTCATCAGCCTGCATTAATTAAGCTGAGCTGATGTCATCAGCCTGCATTCATTAAGATGACGTCATCAGCCTGCATTCATTTAGCTGATCTGATGTCATCAGCCTGCATTCATTAAGCTAATGTCATCAGCTGGAATTCATTTAAATGATGTCATCAGCCTGAATTAATTAAGCTGGGCTGATGTCATCAGCCTGCATTCATTAAGCTGATGTCATCAGCCTGCATTCATTAAGCTGATTTCATGAGCCTTGGTTCATTAAGCTGATGTCATCAGGCTGCATTCATAAAGCTGATGTCATCAGCCTGCATTAATTAAGCTGAGCTGATGTCATCAGCCTGCATTCATTAAGATGACGTCATCAGCCTGCATTCATTTAGCTGATCTGATGTCATCAGCCTGCATTCATTAAGCTAATGTCATCAGCTGGAATTCATTTAAATGATGTCATCAGCCTGCATTAATTAAGCTGAGCTGATGTCATCAGCCTGCATTCATTAAGCTGATGTCATCAGCTGGAATTCATTTAAATGATGTCATCAGCCTACATTAATTAAGCTGGGCTGATGTCATCAGCCTGCATTCATTAAGCTGATGTCATCAGCCTGCATTAATTAAGTCGAGCTGATGTCTTCAGCCTGCATTCATTAAGATGACGTCATCAGCCTGCATTCATTTAGCTGATCTGATGTCATCAGCCTGCATTCATTAAGCTAATGTCATCAGCTGGAATTCATTTAAATGATGTCATCAGCCTGCATTAATTAAGCTGAGCTGATGTCATCAGCCTTCATTCATTAAGCTGATGTCATCAGCTGGAATTAATTTAAATGATGTCATCAGCCTGCATTAATTAAGCTGGGCTTATGTCATCAGCCTGCATTCATTAAGCTAATGTCATCAGCTGGAATTCATTTAAATGATGTCATCAGCCTGCATTAATTAAGCTGACGTCATCAGCCTGCATTCATCAAGCTGATTTCATCAGCCATTAATCATTAAGCTGATGTCATCAGCTGGAATTCATTTAAATGATGTCATCAGCCTGCATTAATTAAGCTGGGCTGATGTCATCAGCCTGCATTCATTAAGCTGATGTCATCAGCCTGCATTAATTAAGCTGAGCTGACGTCATCAGCCTGGATTCATTAAGCTGATGTCATCAGCCTTGATTCATTAAGCTGATGTCATCAGCTTGAATTCATTAAGCTGATATCATCAGCCTGCATTAATTAAGCTGAGCTGATGTCATCATCCTGCATTAATTAAGCTGATGTCATCAGCCTGCATTCATTTAGCTAAGCTGATGTCATCAGCCTGCATTCATTAAGCTGATGTCATCAGCTTGAACTCATTAAGCTGATGTCATCAGCCTGCATTAATTAAGCTGAGCTGATGTCATCAGTCTGCATTCATTAAGCTGATGTCATCAGCCTGCATTCATTAAGATGACGTCATCAGCCTGCATTCATTAAGCTAATGTCATCAGCTGGAATTCATTTATATGATGTCATCAGCCTGCATTAATTAAGCTGGGCTGTTGTCATCAGCCTGCATTCATTAAGCTGATGTCATCAGCCTGCATTAATTAAGCTGAAATGATCTCATCAGCCTGCATTCATTAAGATGACGTCATCAGCCTGCATTCATTTAGCTGATCTGATGTCATCAGCCTGCATTCATTAAGCTAATGTCATCAGCTGGAATTCATTTAAATGATGTCATCAGCCTGAATTAATTAAGCTGGGCTGATGTCATCAGCCTGCATTCATTAAGCTGGTGTCATCAGCCTGCATTCATTAAGCTGATTTCATGAGCCTTGGTTCATTAAGCTGATGTCATCAGGCTGCATTCATAAAGCTGATGTCATCAGCCTGCATTAATTAAGCTGAGCTGATGTCATCACCCTGCATTCATTAATATGACGTCATCAGCCTGCATTCATTTAGCTGATCTGATGTTATCAGCCTGCATTCATTAAGCTAATGTCATCAGCTGGAATTCATTTAAATGATGTCATCAGCCTGCATTAATTAAGCTGAGCTGATGTCATCAGCCTGCATTCATTAAGCTGATGTCATCAGCTGGAATTCATTTAAATGATGTCATCAGCCTACATTAATTAAGCTGGGCTTATGTCATCAGCCTGCATTCATTAAGCTGATGTCATCAACCTGCATTCATTAAGCTGATTTCATCAGCCATTAATCATTAAGCTGATGTCATCAGCTGGAATTCATTTAAATGATGTCATCAGCCTACATTAATTAAGCTGGGCTTATGTCATCAGCCTGCATTCATTAAGCTGATGTCATCAGCCTGCATTAATTAAGCTGAGCTGACGTCATCAGCCTGGATTCATTAAGCTGATGTCATCAGCCTTGATTCATTAAGCTGATGTCATCAGCTTGAATTCATTAAGCTGATATCATCAGCCTGCATTAATTAAGCTGAGCTGATGTCATCATCCTGCATTAATTAAGCTGATGTCATCAGCCTGCATTCATTTAGCTAAGCTGATGTCATCAGCCTGCATTCATTAAGCTGATGTCATCAGCTTGAACTCATTAAGCTGATGTCATCAGCCTGCATTAATTAAGCTGAGCTGATGTCATCAGTCTGCATTCATTAAGCTGATGTCATCAGCCTGCATTCATTAAGATGACGTCATCAGCCTGCATTCATTAAGCTAATGTCATCAGCTGGAATTCATTTATATGATGTCATCAGCCTGCATTAATTAAGCTGGGCTGTTGTCATCAGCCTGCATTCATTAAGCTGATGTCATCAGCCTGCATTAATTAAGCTGAAATGATCTCATCAGCCTGCATTCATTAAGATGACGTCATCAGCCTGCATTCATTTAGCTGATCTGATGTCATCAGCCTGCATTCATTAAGCTAATGTCATCAGCTGGAATTCATTTAAATGATGTCATCAGCCTGAATTAATTAAGCTGGGCTGATGTCATCAGCCTGCATTCATTAAGCTGGTGTCATCAGCCTGCATTCATTAAGCTGATTTCATGAGCCTTGGTTCATTAAGCTGATGTCATCAGGCTGCATTCATAAAGCTGATGTCATCAGCCTGCATTAATTAAGCTGAGCTGATGTCATCACCCTGCATTCATTAATATGACGTCATCAGCCTGCATTCATTTAGCTGATCTGATGTTATCAGCCTGCATTCATTAAGCTAATGTCATCAGCTGGAATTCATTTAAATGATGTCATCAGCCTGCATTAATTAAGCTGAGCTGATGTCATCAGCCTGCATTCATTAAGCTGATGTCATCAGCTGGAATTCATTTAAATGATGTCATCAGCCTACATTAATTAAGCTGGGCTTATGTCATCAGCCTGCATTCATTAAGCTGATGTCATCAACCTGCATTCATTAAGCTGATTTCATCAGCCATTAATCATTAAGCTGATGTCATCAGCTGGAATTCATTTAAATTATGTCATCAGCCTGCATTAATTAAGCTGGGCTGATGTCATCAGCCTGCATTCATTAAGCTGATGTCATCAGCCTGCATTAATTAAGCTGAGCTGACGTCATCAGCCTGCATTCATTAAGCTGATGTCATCAGCCTTGATTCATTAAGCTGATGTCATCAGCTTGAATTCATTAAGCTGATGTCATCAGCTTGAATTCATTAAGCTGATATCACCAGCCTGCATTAATTAAGCTGAGCTTATGTCATCATCCTGCATTAATTAAGCTGATGTCATCAGCCTGCATTCATTTAGCTAAGCTGATGTCATCAGCCTGCATTCATTAAGCTGATGTCATCAGCTTGAACTCATTAAGCTGATGTCATCAGCCTGCATTAATTAAGCTGAGCTGATGTCATCAGTCTGCATTCATTAAGCTGATGTCATCAGCCTGCATTCATTTAGCTGATCTGATGTCATCAGCCTGCATTCATTAAGCTAATGTCATCAGCTGGAATTCATTTAAATGATGTCATCAGCCTGCATTAATTAAGCTGAGCTGACGTCATCAGCCTGCATTCATCAAGCTGATTTCATCAGCCATTAATCATTAAGCTGATGTCATCAGCTGGAATTCATTTAAATGATGTCATCAGCCTGCATTAATTAAGCTGGGCTGATGTCATCAGCCTGCATTCATTAAACTGATGTCAACAGCCTGCATTAATTAAGCTGAGCTGACGTCATCAGCCTGGATTCATTAAGCTGATGTCATCAGCCTTGATTCATTAAGCTGATGTCATCAGCTTGAATTCATTAAGCTGATATCATCAGCCTGCATTAATTAAGCTGAGCTGATGTCATCATCCTGCATTAATTAAGCTGATGTCATCAGCCTGCATTCATTTAGCTAAGCTGATGTCATCAGCCTGCATTCATTAAGCTGATGTCATCAGCTTGAACTCATTAAGCTGATGTCATCAGCCTGCATTAATTAAGCTGAGCTGATGTCATCAGCCTGCATTCATTAAGATGACGTCATCAGCCTGCATTCATTAAGCTAATGTCATCAGCTGGAATTCATTTAAATGATGTCATCAGCCTGCATTAATTAAGCTGGGCTGTTGTCATCAGCCTGCATTCATTAAGCTGATGTCATCAGCCTGCATTAATTAAGCTGAGCTGATGTCATCAGCCTGCATTCATTAAGATGACGTCATCAGCCTGCATTCATTTAGCTGATCTGATGTCATCAGCCTGCATTCATTAAGCTGAGCTGATGTCATCAGCCTGCATTCATTAAGATGACGTCATCAGCCTGCATTCATTTAGCTGATCTGATGTCATCAGCCTGCATTCATTAAGCTAATGTCATCAGCTGGAATTCATTTAAATGATGTCATCAGCCTGAATTAATTAAGCTGGGCTGATGTCATCAGCCTGCATTCATTAAGCTGGTGTCATCAGCCTGCATTCATTAAGCTGATTTCATGAGCCTTGGTTCATTAAGCTGATGTCATCAGGCTGCATTCATAAAGCTGATGTCATCAGCCTGCATTAATTAAGCTGAGCTGATGTCATCAGCCTGCATTCATTAAGATGACGTCATCAGCCTGCATTCATTTAGCTGATCTGATGTCATCAGCCTGCATTCATTAAGCTAATGTCATCAACTGGAATTCATTTAAATGATGTCATCAGCCTGCATTAATTAAGCTGAGCTGATGTCATCAGCCTGCATTCATTAAGCTGATGTCATCAGCTGGAATTCATTTAAATGATGTCATCAGCCTGCATTAATTAAGCTGAGCTGACGTCATCAGCCTGCATTCATTAAGCTGATGTCATCAGCCTTGATTCATTAAGCTGATGTCATCAGCTTGAATTCATTAAGCTGATGTCATCAGCTTGAATTCATTAAGCTGATGTCATCAGCTTGAATTCATTAAGCTGATATCATCAGCCTGCATTAATTAAGCTGAGCTGATGTCATCATCCTGCATTAATTAAGCTGATGTCATCAGCCTGCATTCATTTAGCTAAGCTGATGTCATCAGCCTGCATTCATTAAGCTGATGTCATCAGCTTGAACTCATTAAGCTGATGTCATCAGCCTGCATTAATTAAGCTGAGCTGATGTCATCAGTCTGCATTCATTAAGCTGATGTCATCAGCCTGCATTCATTTAGCTGATCTGATGTCATCAGCCTGCATTCATTAAGCTAATGTCATCAGCTGGAATTCATTTAAATGATGTCATCAGCCTGCATTAATTAAGCTGAGCTGACGTCATCAGCCTGCATTCATCAAGCTGATTTCATCAGCCATTAATCATTAAGCTGATGTCATCAGCTGGAATTCATTTAAATGATGTCATCAGCCTGCATTAATTAAGCTGGGCTGATGTCATCAGCCTGCATTCATTAAGCTGATGTCATCAGCCTGCATTAATTAAGCTGAGCTGACGTCATCAGCCTGGATTCATTAAGCTGATGTCATCAGCCTTGATTCATTAAGCTGATGTCATCAGCTTGAATTCATTAAGCTGATATCATCAGCCTGCATTAATTAAGCTGAGCTGATGTCATCATCCTGCATTAATTAAGCTGATGTCATCAGCCTGCATTCATTTAGCTAAGCTGATGTCATCAGCCTGCATTCATTAAGCTGATGTCATCAGCTTGAACTCATTAAGCTGATGTCATCAGCCTGCATTAATTAAGCTGAGCTGATGTCATCAGTCTGCATTCATTAAGCTGATGTCATCAGCCTGCATTCATTAAGATGACGTCATCAGCCTGCATTCATTAAGCTAATGTCATCAGCTGGAATTCATTTAAATGATGTCATCAGCCTGCATTAATTAAGCTGGGCTGTTGTCATCAGCCTGCATTCATTAAGCTGATGTCATCAGCCTGCATTAATTAAGCTGAGCTGATGTCATCAGCCTGCATTCATTAAGATGACGTCATCAGCCTGCATTCATTTAGCTGATCTGATGTCATCAGCCTGCATTCATTAAGCTAATGTCATCAGCTGGAATTCATTTAAATGATGTCATCAGCCTGAATTAATTAAGCTGGGCTGATGTCATCAGCCTGCATTCATTAAGCTGATGTCATCAGCCTGCATTCATTAAGCTGATTTCATGAGCCTTGGTTCATTAAGCTGATGTCATCAGGCTGCATTCATAAAGCTGATGTCATCAGCCTGCATTAATTAAGCTGAGCTGATGTCATCAGCCTGCATTCATTAAGATGACGTCATCAGCCTGCATTCATTTAGCTGATCTGATGTCATCAGCCTGCATTCATTAAGCTAATGTCATCAGCTGGAATTCATTTAAATGATGTCATCAGCCTGCATTAATTAAGCTGAGCTGATGTCATCAGCCTGCATTCATTAAGCTGATGTCATCAGCTGGAATTCATTTAAATGATGTCATCAGCCTACATTAATTAAGCTGGGCTGATGTCATCAGCCTGCATTCATTAAGCTGATGTCATCAGCCTGCATTAATTAAGTCGAGCTGATGTCTTCAGCC
The DNA here is from genome assembly GCA_030533445.1 of Cyprinodon diabolis. Classification (NCBI taxonomy): domain Eukaryota; kingdom Metazoa; phylum Chordata; class Actinopteri; order Cyprinodontiformes; family Cyprinodontidae; genus Cyprinodon; species Cyprinodon diabolis. Next base: position 70,247 of record JARPUW010000637.1, on the reverse strand, counting down.
TGCATTCATTAAGATGACGTCATCAGCCTGCATTCATTTAGCTGATCTGATGTCATCAGCCTGCATTCATTAAGCTAATGTCATCAGCTGGAATTCATTTAAATGATGTCATCAGCCTGCATTAATTAAGCTTAGCTGATGTCATCAGCCTTCATTCATTAAGCTGATGTCATCAGCTGGAATTAATTTAAATGATGTCATCAGCCTGCATTAATTAAGCTGGGCTTATGTCATCAGCCTGCATTCATTAAGCTGATGTCATCAGCCTGCATTCATTAAGCTGATTTCATCAGCCATTAATCATTAAGCTGATGTCATCAGCTGGAATTCATTTAAATGTTGTCATCAGCCTGCATTAATTAAGCTGGGCTGATGTCATCAGCCTGCATTCATTAAGCTGATGTCATCAGCCTGCATTAATTAAGCTGAGCTGACGTCATCAGCCTGCATTCATTAAGCTGATGTCATCAGCCTTGATTCATTAAGCTGATGTCATCAGCTTGAATTCATTAAGCTGATATCATAAGCCTGCATTAATTAAGCTGAGCTGATGTCATCATCCTGCATTAATTAAGCTGAGGTCTTCAGCCTGCATTCATTTAGCTAAGCTGATGTCATCAGCATGCATTCATTAAGCTGACGTCATCAGCCTGCATTCATTAAGCTGATGTCATCAGCTTGAATTCATTAAGCCGATGTCATCAGCCTGCATTAATTAAGCTGAGCTGATGTCATCAGTCTGCATTCATTAAGCTGACGTCATCAGCCTGCATTCATTAAGCTAATGTCATCAGCTGGAATTCATTTAAATGATGTCATCAGCCTGCATTAATTAAGCTGGGCTGATGTCATCAGCCTGCATTCATTAAGCTGATGTCATCAGCCTGCATTAATTAAGCTGAGCTGACGTCATCAGCCTGCATTCATTAAGCTGATGTCATCAGCCTTGATTCATTAAGCTGATGTCATCAGTTTGAATTCATTAAGCTGATGTCATCAGCTTGAATTCATTAAGCTGATATCATCAGCCTGCATTAATTAAGCTGAGCTGATGTCATCATCCTGCATTAATTAAGCTGATGTCATCAGCCTGCATTCATTTAGCTAAGCTGATGTCATCAGCCTGCATTCATTAAGCTGATGTCATCAGCTTGAACTCATTAAGCTGATGTCATCAGCCTGCATTAATTAAGCTGAGCTGATGTCATCAGTCTGCATTCATTAAGCTGATGTCATCAGCCTGCATTCATTTAGCTGATCTGATGTCATCAGCCTGCATTCATTAAGCTAATGTCATCAGCTGGAATTCATTTAAATGATGTCATCAGCCTGCATTAATTAAGCTGACGTCATCAGCCTGCATTCATCAAGCTGATTTCATCAGCCATTAATCATTAAGCTGATGTCATCAGCTGGAATTCATTTAAATGATGTCATCAGCCTGCATTAATTAAGCTGGGCTGATGTCATCAGCCTGCATTCATTAAGCTGATGTCATCAGCCTGCATTAATTAAGCTGAGCTGACGTCATCAGCCTGGATTCATTAAGCTGATGTCATCAGCCTTGATTCATTAAGCTGATGTCATCAGCTTGAATTCATTAAGCTGATATCATCAGCCTGCATTAATTAAGCTGAGCTGATGTCATCATCCTGCATTAATTAAGCTGATGTCATCAGCCTGCATTCATTTAGCTAAGCTGATGTCATCAGCCTGCATTCATTAAGCTGATGTCATCAGCTTGAACTCATTAAGCTGATGTCATCAGCCTGCATTAATTAAGCTGAGCTGATGTCATCAGTCTGCATTCATTAAGCTGATGTCATCAGCCTGCATTCATTAAGATGACGTCATCAGCCTGCATTCATTAAGCTAATGTCATCAGCTGGAATTCATTTATATGATGTCATCAGCCTGCATTAATTAAGCTGGGCTGTTGTCATCAGCCTGCATTCATTAAGCTGATGTCATCAGCCTGCATTAATTAAGCTGAAATGATGTCATCAGCCTGCATTCATTAAGATGACGTCATCAGCCTGCATTCATTTAGCTGATCTGATGTCATCAGCCTGCATTCATTAAGCTAATGTCATCAGCTGGAATTCATTTAAATGATGTCATCAGCCTGCATTAATTAAGCTGAGCTGACGTCATCAGCCTGCATTCATCAAGCTGATTTCATCAGCCATTAATCATTAAGCTGATGTCATCAGCTGGAATTCATTTAAATGATGTCATCAGCCTGCATTAATTAAGCTGGGCTGATGTCATCAGCCTGCATTCATTAAGCTGATGTCATCAGCCTGCATTAATTAAGCTGAGCTGACGTCATCAGCCTGGATTCATTAAGCTGATGTCATCAGCCTTGATTCATTAAGCTGATGTCATCAGCTTGAATTCATTAAGCTGATATCATCAGCCTGCATTAATTAAGCTGAGCTGATGTCATCATCCTGCATTAATTAAGCTGATGTCATCAGCCTGCATTCATTTAGCTAAGCTGATGTCATCAGCCTGCATTCATTAAGCTGATGTCATCAGCTTGAACTCATTAAGCTGATGTCATCAGCCTGCATTAATTAAGCTGAGCTGATGTCATCAGTCTGCATTCATTAAGCTGATGTCATCAGCCTGCATTCATTAAGATGACGTCATCAGCCTGCATTCATTAAGCTAATGTCATCAGCTGGAATTCATTTAAATGATGTCATCAGCCTGCATTAATTAAGCTGGGCTGTTGTCATCAGCCTGCATTCATTAAGCTGATGTCATCAGCCTGCATTAATTAAGCTGAGCTGATGTCATCAGCCTGCATTCATTAAGATGACGTCATCAGCCTGCATTCATTTAGCTGATCTGATGTCATCAGCCTGCATTCATTAAGCTAATGTCATCAGCTGGAATTCATTTAAATGATGTCATCAGCCTGAATTAATTAAGCTGGGCTGATGTCATCAGCCTGCATTCATTAAGCTGATGTCATCAGCCTGCATTCATTAAGCTGATTTCATGAGCCTTGGTTCATTAAGCTGATGTCATCAGGCTGCATTCATAAAGCTGATGTCATCAGCCTGCATTAATTAAGCTGAGCTGATGTCATCAGCCTGCATTCATTAAGATGACGTCATCAGCCTGCATTCATTTAGCTGATCTGATGTCATCAGCCTGCATTCATTAAGCTAATGTCATCAGCTGGAATTCATTTAAATGATGTCATCAGCCTGCATTAATTAAGCTGAGCTGATGTCATCAGCCTGCATTCATTAAGCTGATGTCATCAGCTGGAATTCATTTAAATGATGTCATCAGCCTACATTAATTAAGCTGGGCTGATGTCATCAGCCTGCATTCATTAAGCTGATGTCATCAGCCTGCATTAATTAAGTCGAGCTGATGTCTTCAGCCTGCATTCATTAAGATGACGTCATCAGCCTGCATTCATTTAGCTGATCTGATGTCATCAGCCTGCATTCATTAAGCTAATGTCATCAGCTGGAATTCATTTAAATGATGTCATCAGCCTGCATTAATTAAGCTTAGCTGATGTCATCAGCCTTCATTCATTAAGCTGATGTCATCAGCTGGAATTAATTTAAATGATGTCATCAGCCTGCATTAATTAAGCTGGGCTTATGTCATCAGCCTGCATTCATTAAGCTGATGTCATCAGCCTGCATTCATTAAGCTGATTTCATCAGCCATTAATCATTAAGCTGATGTCATCAGCTGGAATTCATTTAAATGTTGTCATCAGCCTGCATTAATTAAGCTGGGCTGATGTCATCAGCCTGCATTCATTAAGCTGATGTCATCAGCCTGCATTAATTAAGCTGAGCTGACGTCATCAGCCTGCATTCATTAAGCTGATGTCATCAGCCTTGATTCATTAAGCTGATGTCATCAGCTTGAATTCATTAAGCTGATATCATAAGCCTGCATTAATTAAGCTGAGCTGATGTCATCATCCTGCATTAATTAAGCTGAGGTCTTCAGCCTGCATTCATTTAGCTAAGCTGATGTCATCAGCATGCATTCATTAAGCTGACGTCATCAGCCTGCATTCATTAAGCTGATGTCATCAGCTTGAATTCATTAAGCCGATGTCATCAGCCTGCATTAATTAAGCTGAGCTGATGTCATCAGTCTGCATTCATTAAGCTGACGTCATCAGCCTGCATTCATTAAGCTAATGTCATCAGCTGGAATTCATTTAAATGATGTCATCAGCCTGCATTAATTAAGCTGGGCTGATGTCATCAGCCTGCATTCATTAAGCTGATGTCATCAGCCTGCATTAATTAAGCTGAGCTGACGTCATCAGCCTGCATTCATTAAGCTGATGTCATCAGCCTTGATTCATTAAGCTGATGTCATCAGTTTGAATTCATTAAGCTGATGTCATCAGCTTGAATTCATTAAGCTGATATCATCAGCCTGCATTAATTAAGCTGAGCTGATGTCATCATCCTGCATTAATTAAGCTGATGTCATCAGCCTGCATTCATTTAGCTAAGCTGATGTCATCAGCCTGCATTCATTAAGCTGATGTCATCAGCTTGAACTCATTAAGCTGATGTCATCAGCCTGCATTAATTAAGCTGAGCTGATGTCATCAGTCTGCATTCATTAAGCTGATGTCATCAGCCTGCATTCATTTAGCTGATCTGATGTCATCAGCCTGCATTCATTAAGCTAATGTCATCAGCTGGAATTCATTTAAATGATGTCATCAGCCTGCATTAATTAAGCTGACGTCATCAGCCTGCATTCATCAAGCTGATTTCATCAGCCATTAATCATTAAGCTGATGTCATCAGCTGGAATTCATTTAAATGATGTCATCAGCCTGCATTAATTAAGCTGGGCTGATGTCATCAGCCTGCATTCATTAAGCTGATGTCATCAGCCTGCATTAATTAAGCTGAGCTGACGTCATCAGCCTGGATTCATTAAGCTGATGTCATCAGCCTTGATTCATTAAGCTGATGTCATCAGCTTGAATTCATTAAGCTGATATCATCAGCCTGCATTAATTAAGCTGAGCTGATGTCATCATCCTGCATTAATTAAGCTGATGTCATCAGCCTGCATTCATTTAGCTAAGCTGATGTCATCAGCCTGCATTCATTAAGCTGATGTCATCAGCTTGAACTCATTAAGCTGATGTCATCAGCCTGCATTAATTAAGCTGAGCTGATGTCATCAGTCTGCATTCATTAAGCTGATGTCATCAGCCTGCATTCATTAAGATGACGTCATCAGCCTGCATTCATTAAGCTAATGTCATCAGCTGGAATTCATTTATATGATGTCATCAGCCTGCATTAATTAAGCTGGGCTGTTGTCATCAGCCTGCATTCATTAAGCTGATGTCATCAGCCTGCATTAATTAAGCTGAAATGATGTCATCAGCCTGCATTCATTAAGATGACGTCATCAGCCTGCATTCATTTAGCTGATCTGATGTCATCAGCCTGCATTCATTAAGCTAATGTCATCAGCTGGAATTCATTTAAATGATGTCATCAGCCTGAATTAATTAAGCTGGGCTGATGTCATCAGCCTGCATTCATTAAGCTGGTGTCATCAGCCTGCATTCATTAAGCTGATTTCATGAGCCTTGGTTCATTAAGCTGATGTCATCAGGCTGCATTCATAAAGCTGATGTCATCAGCCTGCATTAATTAAGCTGAGCTGATGTCATCACCCTGCATTCATTAATATGACGTCATCAGCCTGCATTCATTTAGCTGATCTGATGTTATCAGCCTGCATTCATTAAGCTAATGTCATCAGCTGGAATTCATTTAAATGATGTCATCAGCCTGCATTAATTAAGCTGAGCTGATGTCATCAGCCTGCATTCATTAAGCTGATGTCATCAGCTGGAATTCATTTAAATGATGTCATCAGCCTACATTAATTAAGCTGGGCTTATGTCATCAGCCTGCATTCATTAAGCTGATGTCATCAACCTGCATTCATTAAGCTGATTTCATCAGCCATTAATCATTAAGCTGATGTCATCAGCTGGAATTCATTTAAATTATGTCATCAGCCTGCATTAATTAAGCTGGGCTGATGTCATCAGCCTGCATTCATTAAGCTGATGTCATCAGCCTGCATTAATTAAGCTGAGCTGACGTCATCAGCCTGCATTCATTAAGCTGATGTCATCAGCCTTGATTCATTAAGCTGATGTCATCAGCTTGAATTCATTAAGCTGATGTCATCAGCTTGAATTCATTAAGCTGATATCACCAGCCTGCATTAATTAAGCTGAGCTTATGTCATCATCCTGCATTAATTAAGCTGATGTCATCAGCCTGCATTCATTTAGCTAAGCTGATGTCATCAGCCTGCATTCATTAAGCTGATGTCATCAGCTTGAACTCATTAAGCTGATGTCATCAGCCTGCATTAATTAAGCTGAGCTGATGTCATCAGTCTGCATTCATTAAGCTGATGTCATCAGCCTGCATTCATTTAGCTGATCTGATGTCATCAGCCTGCATTCATTAAGCTAATGTCATCAGCTGGAATTCATTTAAATGATGTCATCAGCCTGCATTAATTAAGCTGAGCTGACGTCATCAGCCTGCATTCATCAAGCTGATTTCATCAGCCATTAATCATTAAGTGAAAAAAGTGAAAGTGAAAAGCCCTTTGGGAAACTCCTCCAACTCCCATTGTCATTGTGACACAGCACACACAAGTGAACACTGCACACCATGAAATGCATTTATGCCTCACCCGTGCAAGGGGGCAGCCCTCAATGGCGCCCCAAGGGAGCAGTGTGGCGGGACGGTACCATGCTCAGGGTACCTCAGTCATGGAGGAGGATGGGGGAGAGCTGGTTAATTACTCCCCCCACCAACCTGGCGGGTCGGGAGTCGAACCGGTAACCTTTGGGATCCAAGTCTGACACCCTAACCGCTCACCCACGACTGCCTTAAGCTGATGTCATCAGCTGGAATTCATTTAAATGATGTCATCAGCCTGCATTAATTAAGCTGGGCTGATGTCATCAGCCTGCATTCATTAAACTGATGTCAACAGCCTGCATTAATTAAGCTGAGCTGACGTCATCAGCCTGGATTCATTAAGCTGATGTCATCAGCCTTGATTCATTAAGCTGATGTCATCAGCTTGAATTCATTAAGCTGATATCATCAGCCTGCATTAATTAAGCTGAGCTGATGTCATCATCCTGCATTAATTAAGCTGATGTCATCAGCCTGCATTCATTTAGCTAAGCTGATGTCATCAGCCTGCATTCATTAAGCTGATGTCATCAGCTTGAACTCATTAAGCTGATGTCATCAGCCTGCATTAATTAAGCTGAGCTGATGTCATCAGCCTGCATTCATTAAGATGACGTCATCAGCCTGCATTCATTAAGCTAATGTCATCAGCTGGAATTCATTTAAATGATGTCATCAGCCTGCATTAATTAAGCTGGGCTGTTGTCATCAGCCTGCATTCATTAAGCTGATGTCATCAGCCTGCATTAATTAAGCTGAGCTGATGTCATCAGCCTGCATTCATTAAGATGACGTCATCAGCCTGCATTCATTTAGCTGATCTGATGTCATCAGCCTGCATTCATTAAGCTAATGTCATCAGCTGGAATTCATTTAAATGATGTCATCAGCCTGAATTAATTAAGCTGGGCTGATGTCATCAGCCTGCATTCATTAAGCTGATGTCATCAGCCTGCATTCATTAAGCTGATTTCATGAGCCTTGGTTCATTAAGCTGATGTCATCAGGCTGCATTCATAAAGCTGATGTCATCAGCCTGCATTAATTAAGCTGAGCTGATGTCATCAGCCTGCATTCATTAAGATGACGTCATCAGCCTGCATTCATTTAGCTGATCTGATGTCATCAGCCTGCATTCATTAAGCTAATGTCATCAGCTGGAATTCATTTAAATGATGTCATCAGCCTGCATTAATTAAGCTGAGCTGATGTCATCAGCCTGCATTCATTAAGCTGATGTCATCAGCTGGAATTCATTTAAATGATGTCATCAGCCTACATTAATTAAGCTGGGCTGATGTCATCAGCCTGCATTCATTAAGCTGATGTCATCAGCCTGCATTAATTAAGTCGAGCTGATGTCTTCAGCCTGCATTCATTAAGATGACGTCATCAGCCTGCATTCATTTAGCTGATCTGATGTCATCAGCCTGCATTCATTAAGCTAATGTCATCAGCTGGAATTCATTTAAATGATGTCATCAGCCTGCATTAATTAAGCTGAGCTGATGTCATCAGCCTTCATTCATTAAGCTGATGTCATCAGCTGGAATTAATTTAAATGATGTCATCAGCCTGCATTAATTAAGCTGGGCTTATGTCATCAGCCTGCATTCATTAAGCTGATGTCATCAGCCTGCATTCATTAAGCTGATTTCATCAGCCATTAATCATTAAGCTGATGTCATCAGCTGGAATTCATTTAAATGATGTCATCAGCCTGCATTAATTAAGCTGGGCTGATGTCATCAGCCTGCATTCATTAAGCTGATGTCATCAGCCTGCATTAATTAAGCTGAGCTGACGTCATCAGCCTGCATTCATTAAGCTGATGTCATCAGCCTTGATTCATTAAGCTGATGTCATCAGCTTGAATTCATTAAGCTGATATCATAAGCCTGCATTAATTGAGCTGAGCTGATGTCATCATCTTGCATTAATTAAGCTGAGGTCTTCAGCCTGCATTCATTTAGCTAAGCTGATGTCATCAGCATGCATTCATTAAGCTGACGTCATCAGCCTGCATTCATTAAGCTGATGTCATCAGCTTGAATTCATTAAGCCGATGTCATCAGCCTGCATTAATTAAGCTGAGCTGATGTCATCAGTCTGCATTCATTAAGCTGACGTCATCAGCCTGCATTCATTAAGCTAATGTCATCAGCTGGAATTCATTTAAATGATGTCATCAGCCTGCATTCATTAAGATGACGTCATCAGCCTGCATTCATTTAGCTGATCTGATGTCATCAGCCTGCATTCATTAAGATGACGTCATCAGCCTGCATTCATTTAGCTGATGTCATAAGCCTGCATTCATTAAGCTGATGTCATCAGCTTGAATTAATTAAGCTGATGTCATCAGCCTGCATTAATTAAGCTGAGCTGATGTCATCATACTGCATTACTTAAGCTGATGTCATCAACCTGCATTCATTTAGCTGAGCAGACGTCATCAGCTTGAATTCATTAGGCTGATGTAACCAGCCTGCATTCATTTAGCTGAGCTGATGTCATCAGCCTGCATTCATTAAGCTGACGTCATCAGCTTGAATTCATTAATTTGATGTCATCAGCTTGCATAAATTAAGCTGAGCTGATGTCATCAGCCTGCATTCATTTAGCTGAGCTGATGTCATCAGCCTTGATTCATTAAGCTGATGACATCAGCTTGAATTCACTAAGCTGATGTCATCAGCCTGCATTAATTAAGCTTAGCTGATATCATCAGCCTGCATTAATTAAGCTGAGCTGATGTCATCATCCTGCATTAATTAAGCTGATGTCATCAGCCTGCATTCATTTAGCTAAGCTGATGTCATCAGCCTGCATTCATTAAGCTGATGTCATCAACTTGAACTCATTAAGCATATGTCATCAGCCTGCATTAATTAAGCTGAGCTGATGTCATCAGTCTGCATTCATTAAGCTGATGTCATCAGCCTGCATTCATTTAGCTGATCTGATGTCATCAGCCTGCATTCATTAAGCTAATGTCATCAGCTGGAATTCATTTAAATGATGTCATCAGCCTGCATTAATTAAGCTGACGTCATCAGCCTGCATTCATCAAGCTGATTTCATCAGCCATTAATCATTAAGCTGATGTCATCAGCTGGAATTCATTTAAATGATGTCATCAGCCTGCATTAATTAAGCTGGGCTGATGTCATCAGCCTGCATTCATTAAGCTGATGTCATCAGCCTGCATTAATTAAGCTGAGCTGACGTCATCAGCCTGCATTCATTAAGCTGATGTCATCAGCTGGAATTAATTTAAATGATGTCATCAGCCTGCATTAATTAAGCTGGGCTTATGTCATCAGCCTGCATTCATTAAGCTGATGTCATCAGCCTGCATTCATTAAGCTGATTTCATCAGCCATTAATCATTAAGCTGATGTCATCAGCTGGAATTCATTTAAATGATGTCATCAGCCTGCATTAATTAAGCTGGGCTGATGTCATCAGCCTGCATTCATTAAGCTGATGTCATCAGCCTGCATTAATTAAGCTGAGCTGACGTCATCAGCCTGCATTCATTAAGCTGATGTCATCAGCCTTGATTCATTAAGCTGATGTCATCAGCTTGAATTCATTAAGCTGATATCATAAGCCTGCATTAATTGAGCTGAGCTGATGTCATCATCCTGCATTAATTAAGCTGAGGTCTTCAGCCTGCATTCATTTAGCTAAGCTGATGTCATCAGCATGCATTCATTAAGCTGACGTCATCAGCCTGCATTCATTAAGCTGATGTCATCAGCTTGAATTCATTAAGCCGATGTCATCAGCCTGCATTAATTAAGCTGAGCTGATGTCATCAGTCTGCATTCATTAAGCTGACGTCATCAGCCTGCATTCATTAAGCTAATGTCATCAGCTGGAATTCATTTAAATGATGTCATCAGCCTGCATTCATTAAGATGACGTCATCAGCCTGCATTCATTTAGCTGATCTGATGTCATCAGCCTGCATTCATTAAGATGACGTCATCAGCCTGCATTCATTTAGCTGATGTCATCAGCCTGCATTCATTAAGCTGATGTCATCAGCTTGAATTAATTAAGCTGATGTCATCAGCCTGCATTAATTAAGCTGAGCTGATGTCATCATACTGCATTACTTAAGCTGATGTCATCAACCTGCATTCATTTAGCTGAGCAGACGTCATCAGCTTGAATTCATTAGGCTGATGTAACCAGCCTGCATTCATTTAGCTGAGCTGATGTCATCAGCCTGCATTCATTAAGCTGACGTCATCAGCTTGAATTCATTAATTTGATGTCATCAGCTTGCATAAATTAAGCTGAGCTGATGTCATCAGCCTGCATTCATTTAGCTGAGCTGATGTCATCAGCCTTGATTCATTAAGCTGATGACATCAGCTTGAATCCACTAAGCTGATGTCATCAGCCTGCATTAATTAAGCTTAGCTGATATCATCAGCCTGCATTAATTAAGCTGAGCTGATGTCATCATCCTGCATTAATTAAGCTGATGTCATCAGCCTGCATTTATTTAGCTAAGCTGATGTCATCAGCCTGCATTCATTAAGCTGATGTCATCAGCTTGAACTCATTAAGCTGATGTCATCAGCCTGCATTAATTAAGCTGAGCTGATGTCATCAGTCTGCATTCATTAAGCTGATGTCATCAGCCTGCATTCATTTAGCTGATCTGATGTCATCAGCCTGCATTCATTAAGCTAATGTCATCAGCTGGAATTCATTTAAATGATGTCATCAGCCTGCATTAATTAAGCTGACGTCATCAGCCTGCATTCATCAAGCTGATTTCATCAGCCATTAATCATTAAGCTGATGTCATCAGCTGGAATTCATTTAAATGATGTCATCAGCCTGCATTAATTAAGCTGGGCTGATGTCATCAGCCTGCATTCATTAAGCTGATGTCATCAGCCTGCATTAATTAAGCTGAGCTGACGTCATCAGCCTGCATTCATTAAGCTGATGTCATCAGCCTTGATTCATTAAGCTGATGTCATCAGCTTGAATTCATTAAGCTGATATCATCAGCCTGCATTAATTAAGCTGAGCTGATGTCATCATCCTGCATTAATTAAGCTGATGTCATCAGCCTGCATTCATTTAGCTAAGCTGATGTCATCAGCCTGCATTCATTAAGCTGATGTCATGAGCTTGAACTCATTATGCTGATGTCATCAGCCTGCATTAATTAAGCTGAGCTGATGTCATCAGTCTGCATTCATTAAGCTGATGTCATCATCCTGCATTCATTAAGATGACGTCATCAGCCTGCATTCATTAAGCTAATGTCATCAGCTGGAATTCATTTAAATGATGTCATCAGCCTGCATTAATTAAGCTGGGCTGTTGTCATCAGCCTGCATTCATTAAGCTGATGTCATCAGCCTGCATTCATTAAGCTGATTTCATGAACCTTGGTTCATTAAGCTGATGTCATCAGGCTGCATTCATAAAGCTGATGTCATCAGCCTGCATTAATTAAACTGAGCTGATGTCATCAGCCTGCATTCATTAAGATGACGTCATCAGCCTGCATTCATTTAGCTGATCTGATGTCATCAGCCTGCATTCATGAAGCTAATGTCATCAGCTGGAATTCATTTAAATGATGTCATCAGCCTGCATTAATTTAGCTGAGCTGATGTCATCAGCCTGCATTCAATAAGCTGATGTCATCAGCTGGAATTCATTTAAATGATGTCATCAGCCTACATTAATTAAGCTGGGCTGATGTCATCAGCCTGCATTCATTAAGCTGATGTCATCAGCCTGCATTAATTAAGTCGAGCTGATGTCTTCAGCCTGCATTCATTAAGATGACGTCATCAGCCTGCATTCATTTAGCTGATCTGATGTCATCAGCCTGCATTCATTAAGCTAATGTCATCAGCTGGAATTCATTTAAATGATGTCATCAGCCTGCATTAATTAAGCTGAGCTGATGTCATCAGCCTTCATTCATTAAGCTGATGTCATCAGCTGGAATTCATTTAAATGATGTCATCAGCCTGCATTAATTAAGCTGGGCTTTTGTCATCAGCGTGCATTCATTAAGCTGATGTCATCAGCCTGCATTCATTAAGCTGATTTCATCAGCCATTAATCATTAAGCTGATGTCATCAGCTGGAATTCATTTAAATGATGTCATCAGCCTGCATTAATTAAGCTGGGCTGATGTCATCAGCCTGCATTCATTAAGCTGATGTCATCAGCCTGCATTAATTAAGCTGAGCTGACGTCATCAGCCTGCATTCATTAAGCTGATGTCATCAGCCTTGATTCATTAAGCTGATGTCATCAGCTTGAATTCATTAAGCTGATATCATCAGCCTGCATTAATTAAGCTGAGCTGATGTCATCATCCTTCATTAATTAAGCTGAGGTCATCAGCCTGCATTCATTTAGCTAAGCTGATGTCATCAGCATGCATTCATTAAGCTGACGTCATCAGCCTGCATTCTTTAAGCTGATGTCATCAGCTTGAATTCATTAAGCCGATGTCATCAGCCTGCATTAATTAAGCTGAGCTGATGTCATCAGTCTGCATTCATTAAGCTGACGTCATCAGCCTGCATTCATTAAGCTAATGTCATCAGCTGGAATTCATTTAAATGATGTCATCAGCCTGCATTCATTAAGATGACGTCATCAGCCTGCATTCATTTAGCTGATCTGATGTCATCAGCCTGCATTCATTAAGATGACGTAATCAGCCTGCATTCATTTAGCTGATGTCATCAGCCTGCATTCATTAAGCTGATGTCATCAGCTTGAATTAATTAAGCTGATGTCATCAGCCTGCATTAATTAAGCTGAGCTGATGTCATCATACTGCATTAATTAAGCTGATGTCATCACCCTGCATTCATTTAGCTGAGCAGACGTCATCAGCTTGAATTCATTAGGCTGATTTAACCAGCCTGCATTCATTTAGCTGAGCTGATGTCATCAGCCTGCATTCATTAAGCTGACGTCATCAGCTTGAATTCATTAATTTGATGTCATCAGCTTGCATTAATTAAACTGAGCTGATGTCATCAGCCTGCATTCATTTAGCTGAGCTGATGTCATCAGCCTTGATTCATTAAGCTGATGACATCAGCTTGAATTCACTAAGCTGATGTCATCAGCCTGCATTAATTAAGCTTAGCTGATGTCATCATACTGCATTCATTAAGCTGATGTCATCAGCCTGCATTAATTAAGCTGAGCTGATGTCATCATTCTGCATTAATTAAGCTGATGTCATCACCCTGCATTCATTTAGCTGAGCAGACGTCATCAGCTTGAATTCATTAGGCTGATGTCATCAGCCTGCATTATTTAAGCTGAGCTGATGTCATCATACTGCATTAATTAAGCTGATGTTATCTGCCTGCATTCATTTAGCTGAGCTGATGTCATCAGCCTGCATTCATTAAGCCGACGTCATCAGCCTGTATTCATTAAGCTGATGTCATCAGCTTGAATTAATTAAGCTGATGTCATCAGCCTGCATTAATTAAGCTGAGCTGATGTCATCATACTGCATTAATTAAGCTGATGTCATCACCCTGCATTCATTTAGCTTAGCAGACGTCATCAGCTTGAATTCATTAGGCTGATGTCATCAGCCTGCATTATTTAAGCTGAGCTGATGTCATCATACTGCATTAATTAAGCTGATGTTATCTGCCTGCATTCATTTAGCTGAGCTGATGTCATCAGCCTGCATTCATTAAGCCGACGTCATCAGCCTGTATTTAATAAGCTGATGTCATCAGCTTGAATTAATTAAGCTGATGTCATCAGCCTGCATTAATTAAGCTGAGCCAATGTCATCATACTGCATTAATTAAGCTGATGTCATCACCCTGCATTCATTTAGCTGAGCAGACGTCATCAGCTTGAATTCATTAGGCTGATGTCATCAGCCTGCATTCATTTAGCTGAGCTGATGTCATCAGCCTGCATTCATTAAGCTGACGTCATCAGCTTGAATTCATTAAGCTGATGTCATCAGCTTGCATTAATTAAGCTGAGCTGATGTCATCAGCCTGCATTCATTTAGCTGAGCTGATGTCATCAGCCTGTATTCATTAAGCTGACGTCATCAGCTTGAATTCATTAAGCTGATGTCATCAGCTTGCATTAATTAAGCTGAGCTGATGTCATCAGCCTGCATTCATTTAGCTGAGCTGATGTCATCAGCCTGCATTCATTAAGCTGACATCATCAGCTTGAATTCATTAAGCTGATGTCATCAGCTTGCATTAATTAAGCTGACGTTATCAGCCTGCATTCATTTTGCTGAGCTGATGTTATCAGCCTGCATTCATTAAGCTGACGACATCAGCCTGCATTCATTAAGCTGACGTTATCAGCCTGCATTAATTGAGCTGATGTCAGCAGCCTATATTATTTTAGCTGAGCTGATGTCATCAGCCTGCATTCATTAAGCTGACGTCATCAGCCTGCATTCATTAAGCTGACGTTATCAGCCTGCATTAATTGAGCTGATGTCAGCAGCCTGCATTCATTAAGCTAATGTCATCAGCTAGAATTCATTTAAATTATGTCATCACCCTGCATTAATTAAGCTGAGCTGACGTCATCAGCCTGCATTCATTTAGCTGGACTGATGTCATCAGGCTGCATTCATTAGGCTGATGTCATCAGCCTGCATTAATTAAGCTGAGCTGATGTCATCAGCCTTGATTCATTAAGCTGATGACATCAGCTTGAATTCACTAAGCTGATGTCATCAGCCTGCATTAATTAAGCTTAGCTGATATCATCAGCCTGCATTAATTAAGCTGAGCTGATGTCATCATCCTGCATTAATTAAGCTGATGTCATCAGCCTGCATTTATTTAGCTAAGCTGATGTCATCAGCCTGCATTCATTAAGCTGATGTCATCAGCTTGAACTCATTAAGCTGATGTCATCAGCCTGCATTAATTAAGCTGAGCTGATGTCATCAGTCTGCATTCATTAAGCTGATGTCATCAGCCTGCATTCATTTAGCTGATCTGATGTCATCAGCCTGCATTCATTAAGCTAATGTCATCAGCTGGAATTCATTTAAATGATGTCATCAGCCTGCATTAATTAAGCTGACGTCATGAGCCTGCATTCATCAAGCTGATTTCATCAGCCATTAATCATTAAGCTGATGTCATCAGCTGGAATTCATTTAAATGATGTCATCAGCCTGCATTAATTAAGCTGGGCTGATGTCATCAGCCTGCATTCATTAAGCTGATGTCATCAGCCTGCATTAATTAAGCTGAGCTGACGTCATCAGCCTGCATTCATTAAGCTGATGTCATCAGCCTTGATTCATTAAGCTGATGTCATCAGCTTGAATTCATTAAGCTGATATCATCAGCCTGCATTAATTAAGCTGAGCTGATGTCATCATCCTGCATTAATTAAGCTGATGTCATCAGCCTGCATTCATTTAGCTAAGCTGATGTCATCAGCCTGCATTCATTAAGCTGATGTCATGAGCTTGAACTCATTATGCTGATGTCATCAGCCTGCATTAATTAAGCTGAGCTGATGTCATCAGTCTGCATTCATTAAGCTGATGTCATCATCCTGCATTCATTAAGATGACGTCATCAGCCTGCATTCATTATTCTAATGTCATCAGCTGGAATTCATTTAAATGATGTCATCAGCCTGCATTAATTAAGCTGGGCTGTTGTCATCAGCCTGCATTCATTAAGCTGATGTCATCAGCCTGCATTCATTAAGCTGATTTCATGAACCTTGGTTCATTAAGCTGATGTCATCAGGCTGCATTCATAAAGCTGATGTCATCAGCCTGCATTAATTAAGCTGAGCTGATGTCATCAGCCTGCATTCATTAAGATGACGTCATCAGCCTGCATTCATTTAGCTGATCTGATGTCATCAGCCTGCATTCATGAAGCTAATGTCATCAGCTGGATTTCATTTAAATGATGTCATCAGCCTGCATTAATTTAGCTGAGCTGATGTCATCAGCCTGCATTCAATAAGCTGATGTCATCAGCTGGAATTCATTTAAATGATGTCATCAGCCTACATTAATTAAGCTGGGCTGATGTCATCAGCCTGCATTCATTAAGCTGATGTCATCAGCCTGCATTAATTAAGTCGAGCTGATGTCTTCAGCCTGCATTCATTAAGATGACGTCATCAGCCTGCATTCATTTAGCTGATCTGATGTCATCAGCCTGCATTCATTAAGCTAATGTCATCAGCTGGAATTCATTTAAATGATGTCATCAGCCTGCATTAATTAAGCTGAGCTGATGTCATCAGCCTTCATTCATTAAGCTGATGTCATCAGCTGGAATTCATTTAAATGATGTCATCAGCCTGCATTAATTAAGCTGGGCTTTTGTCATCAGCGTGCATTCATTAAGCTGATGTCATCAGCCTGCATTCATTAAGCTGATTTCATCAGCCATTAATCATTAAGCTGATGTCATCAGCTGGAATTCATTTAAATGATGTCATCAGCCTGCATTAATTAAGCTGGGCTGATGTCATCAGCCTGCATTCATTAAGCTGATGTCATCAGCCTGCATTAATTAAGCTGAGCTGACGTCATCAGCCTGCATTCATTAAGCTGATGTCATCAGCCTTGATTCATTAAGCTGATGTCATCAGCTTGAATTCATTAAGCTGATATCATCAGCCTGCATTAATTAAGCTGAGCTGATGTCATCATCCTTCATTAATTAAGCTGAGGTCATCAGCCTGCATTCATTTAGCTAAGCTGATGTCATCAGCATGCATTCATTAAGCTGACGTCATCAGCCTGCATTCTTTAAGCTGATGTCATCAGCTTGAATTCATTAAGCCGATGTCATCAGCCTGCATTAATTAAGCTGAGCTGATGTCATCAGTCTGCATTCATTAAGCTGACGTCATCAGCCTGCATTCATTAAGCTAATGTCATCAGCTGGAATTCATTTAAATGATGTCATCAGCCTGCATTCATTAAGATGACGTCATCAGCCTGCATTCATTTAGCTGATCTGATGTCATCAGCCTGCATTCATTAAGATGACGTAATCAGCCTGCATTCATTTAGCTGATGTCATCAGCCTGCATTCATTAAGCTGATGTCATCAGCTTGAATTAATTAAGCTGATGTCATCAGCCTGCATTAATTAAGCTGAGCTGATGTCATCATACTGCATTAATTAAGCTGATGTCATCACCCTGCATTCATTTAGCTGAGCAGACGTCATCAGCTTGAATTCATTAGGCTGATTTAACCAGCCTGCATTCATTTAGCTGAGCTGATGTCATCAGCCTGCATTCATTAAGCTGACGTCATCAGCTTGAATTCATTAATTTGATGTCATCAGCTTGCATTAATTAAACTGAGCTGATGTCATCAGCCTGCATTCATTTAGCTGAGCTGATGTCATCAGCCTTGATTCATTAAGCTGATGACATCAGCTTGAATTCACTAAGCTGATGTCATCAGCCTGCATTAATTAAGCTTAGCTGATGTCATCATACTGCATTCATTAAGCTGATGTCATCAGCCTGCATTAATTAAGCTGAGCTGATGTCATCATTCTGCATTAATTAAGCTGATGTCATCACCCTGCATTCATTTAGCTGAGCAGACGTCATCAGCTTGAATTCATTAGGCTGATGTCATCAGCCTGCATTATTTAAGCTGAGCTGATGTCATCATACTGCATTAATTAAGCTGATGTTATCTGCCTGCATTCATTTAGCTGAGCTGATGTCATCAGCCTGCATTCATTAAGCCGACGTCATCAGCCTGTATTCATTAAGCTGATGTCATCAGCTTGAATTAATTAAGCTGATGTCATCAGCCTGCATTAATTAAGCTGAGCTGATGTCATCATACTGCATTAATTAAGCTGATGTCATCACCCTGCATTCATTTAGCTTAGCAGACGTCATCAGCTTGAATTCATTAGGCTGATGTCATCAGCCTGCATTATTTAAGCTGAGCTGATGTCATCATACTGCATTAATTAAGCTGATGTTATCTGCCTGCATTCATTTAGCTGAGCTGATGTCATCAGCCTGCATTCATTAAGCCGACGTCATCAGCCTGTATTTAATAAGCTGATGTCATCAGCTTGAATTAATTAAGCTGATGTCATCAGCCTGCATTAATTAAGCTGAGCCAATGTCATCATACTGCATTAATTAAGCTGATGTCATCACCCTGCATTCATTTAGCTGAGCAGACGTCATCAGCTTGAATTCATTAGGCTGATGTCATCAGCCTGCATTCATTTAGCTGAGCTGATGTCATCAGCCTGCATTCATTAAGCTGACGTCATCAGCTTGAATTCATTAAGCTGATGTCATCAGCTTGCATTAATTAAGCTGAGCTGATGTCATCAGCCTGCATTCATTTAGCTGAGCTGATGTCATCAGCCTGTATTCATTAAGCTGACGTCATCAGCTTGAATTCATTAAGCTGATGTCATCAGCTTGCATTAATTAAGCTGAGCTGATGTCATCAGCCTGCATTCATTTAGCTGAGCTGATGTCATCAGCCTGCATTCATTAAGCTGACATCATCAGCTTGAATTCATTAAGCTGATGTCATCAGCTTGCATTAATTAAGCTGACGTTATCAGCCTGCATTCATTTTGCTGAGCTGATGTTATCAGCCTGCATTCATTAAGCTGACGACATCAGCCTGCATTCATTAAGCTGACGTTATCAGCCTGCATTAATTGAGCTGATGTCAGCAGCCTATATTATTTTAGCTGAGCTGATGTCATCAGCCTGCATTCATTAAGCTGACGTCATCAGCCTGCATTCATTAAGCTGACGTTATCAGCCTGCATTAATTGAGCTGATGTCAGCAGCCTGCATTCATTAAGCTAATGTCATCAGCTAGAATTCATTTAAATTATGTCATCAGCCTGCATTAATTAAGCTGAGCTGACGTCATCAGCCTGCATTCATTTAGCTGGACTGATGTCATCAGGCTGCATTCATTAGGCTGATGTCATCAGCCTGCATTAATTAAGCTGAGCTGATGTCATCAGCCTGCATTCATTAAGATGACGTCATCAGCCAGCATTCATTTAGCTGATCTGATGTCATCAGCCTGCATTCATTAAGCTGATGTCATCAGCTGGAATTAATTTAAATGATGTCATCAGCCTGCATTAATTAAGCTGACGTCATCAGCCTGCATTCATTAAGCTGTTTTCATCAGCCATTAATCATTAAGCTGATGTCATCAGCTGGAATTCATTTAAATGATGCCATCAGCCTGCATTAATTAAGCTGGGCTGATGTCATCAGCCTGCATTCATTAAGCTGATGTCATCAGCCTGCATTAATTAAGCTGAGCTGACGTCATCAGCCTGCATTCATTAAGCTGATGTCATCAGCTTGAATTCATTAAGCTGATATCATCAGCCTGCATTAATTAAGCTGATGTCATAAGCCTGCATTCATTTAGCTAAGCTGTTGTCATCAGCCTGCATTCATTAAGCTGATGTCATCAGCTTGACCTCATTAAGCTGATGTCATCAGCCTGCATTAATTAAGCTGAGCTGATGTCATCAGTCTGCATTCATTAAGCTGATGTCATCAGCCTGCATTCATTAAGATGACGTCATCAGCCTGCATTCATTAAGCTAATGTCATCAGCTTGAACTCATTAAGCTGATGTCATCAGCCTGCATTAATTAAGCTGGGCTGTTGTCATCAGCCTGCATTCATTAAGCTGATGTCATCAGCCTGCATTAATTAAGCTGAGCTGATGTCATCAGCCTGCATTCATTAAGATGACGTCATCAGCCTGCATTCATTTAGCTGATCTGATGTCATCAGCCTGCATTCATTAAGCTAATTTCATCAGCTGGAATTCATTTAAATGATGTCATCAGCCTGAATTAATTAAGCTGGGCTGATGTCATCAGCCTGCATTCATTAAGCTGATGTCATCAGCCTGCATTCATTAAGCTGATTTCATGAGCCTTGGTTCATTAAGCTGATGTCATCAGGCTGCATTCATAAAGCTGATGTCATCAGCCTGCATTAATTAAGCTGAGCTGATGTCATCAGCCTGCATTCATTAAGATGACGTCATCAGCCTGCATTCATTTAGCTGATCTGATGTCATCAGCCTGCATTCATTAAGCTAATGTCATCAGCTGGAATTCATTTAAATGATGTCATCAGCCTGCATTAATTAAGCTGAGCTGATGTCATCAGCCTGCATTCATTAAGCTGATGTCATCAGCTGGAATTCATTTAAATGATGTCATCAGCCTACATTAATTAAGCTGGGCTGATGTCATCAGCCTGCATTCATTAAGCTGATGTTATCAGCCTGCATTAATTAAGTCGAGCTGATGTCTTCAGCCTGCATTCATTAAGATGACGTCATCAGCCTGCATTCATTTAGCTGATCTGATGTCATCAGCCTGCATTCATTAAGCTAATGTCATCAGCTGGAATTCATTATGCTGATGTCATCAGCCTGCATTAATTAAGCTGAGCTGATGTCATCAGTCTGCATTCATTAAGCTGATGTCATCAGCCTGCATTCATTAAGATGACGTCATCAGCCTGCATTCATTAAGCTAATGTCATCAGCTGGAATTCATTTAAATGATGTCATCAGCCTGCATTAATTAAGCTGAACTGTTGTCATCAGCCTGCATTCATTAAGCTGATGTCATCAGCCTGCATTCATTAAGCTGATTTCATGAACCTTGGTTCATTAAGCTGATGTCATCAGGCTGCATTCATAAAGCTGATGTCATCAGCCTGCATTAATTAAGCTGAGCTGATGTCATCAGCCTGCATTCATTAAGATGACGTCATCAGCCTGCATTCATTTAGCTGATCTGATGTCATCAGCCTGCATTCATGAAGCTAATGTCATCAGCTGGAATTCATTTAAATGATGTCATCAGCCTGCATTAATTTAGCTGAGCTGATGTCATCAGCCTGCATTCATTAAGCTGATGTCATCAGCCTGCATTAATTAAGTCGAGCTGATGTCTTCAGCCTGCATTCATTAAGATGACGTCATCAGCCTGCATTCATTTAGCTGATCTGATGTCATCAGCCTGCATTCATTAAGCTAATGTCATCAGCTGGAATTCATTTAAATGATGTCATCAGCCTGCATTAATTAAGCTGAGCTGATGTCATCAGCCTTCATTCATTAAGCTGATGTCATCAGCTGGAATTCATTTAAATGATGTCATCAGCCTGCATTAATTAAGCTGGGCTTATGTCATCAGCGTGCATTCATTAAGCTGATGTCATCAGCCTGCATTCATTAAGCTGATTTCATCAGCCATTAATCATTAAGCTGATGTCATCAGCTGGAATTCATTTAAATGATGTCATCAGCCTGCATTAATTAAGCTGGGCTGATGTCATCAGCCTGCATTCATTAACCTGATGTCATCAGCCTGCATTAATTAAGCTGAGCTGACGTCATCAGCCTGCATTCATTAAGCTGATGTCATCAGCCTTGATTCATTAAGCTGATGTCATCAGCTTGAATTCATTAAGCTGATATCATCAGCCTGCATTAATTAAGCTGAGCTGATGTCATCATCCTTCATTAATTAAGCTGAGGTCATCACCCTGCATTCATTTAGCTGAGCAGACGTCATCAGCTTGAATTCATTAGGCTGATTTAACCAGCCTGCATTCATTTAGCTGAGCTGATGTCATCAGCCTGCATTCATTAAGCTGACGTCATCAGCTTGAATTCATTAATTTGATGTCATCAGCTTGCATTAATTAAGCTGAGCTGATGTCATCAGCCTGCATTCATTTAGCTGAGCTGATGTCATCAGCCTTGATTCATTAAGCTGATGACATCAGCTTGAATTCACTAAGCTGATGTCATCAGCCTGCATTAATTAAGCTTAGCTGATGTCATCATACTGCATTCATTAAGCTGATGTCATCAGCCTGCATTAATTAAGCTGAGCTGATGTCATCATTCTGCATTAATTAAGCTGATGTCATCACCCTGCATTCATTTAGCTGAGCAGACGTCATCAGCTTGAATTCATTAGGCTGATGTCATCAGCCTGCATTATTTAAGCTGAGCTGATGTCATCATACTGCATTAATTAAGCTGATGTTATCTGCCTGCATTCATTTAGCTGAGCTGATGTCATCAGCCTGCATTCATTAAGCCGACGTCATCAGCCTGTATTCATTAAGCTGATGTCATCAGCTTGAATTAATTAAGCTGATGTCATCAGCCTGCATTAATTAAGCTGAGCTGATGTCATCATACTGCATTAATTAAGCTGATGTCATCACCCTGCATTCATTTAGCTTAGCAGACGTCATCAGCTTGAATTCATTAGGCTGATGTCATCAGCCTGCATTATTTAAGCTGAGCTGATGTCATCATACTGCATTAATTAAGCTGATGTTATCTGCCTGCATTCATTTAGCTGAGCTGATGTCATCAGCCTGCATTCATTAAGCCGACGTCATCAGCCTGTATTTAATAAGCTGATGTCATCAGCTTGAATTAATTAAGCTGATGTCATCAGCCTGCATTAATTAAGCTGAGCCAATGTCATCATACTGCATTAATTAAGCTGATGTCATCACCCTGCATTCATTTAGCTGAGCAGACGTCATCAGCTTGAATTCATTAGGCTGATGTCATCAGCCTGCATTCATTTAGCTGAGCTGATGTCATCAGCCTGCATTCATTAAGCTGACGTCATCAGCTTGAATTCATTAAGCTGATGTCATCAGCTTGCATTAATTAAGCTGAGCTGATGTCATCAGCCTGCATTCATTTAGCTGAGCTGATGTCATCAGCCTGTATTCATTAAGCTGACGTCATCAGCTTGAATTCATTAAGCTGATGTCATAAGCTTGCATTAATTAAGCTGAGCTGATGTCATCAGCCTGCATTCATTTAGCTGAGCTGATGTCATCAGCCTGCATTCATTAAGCTGACATCATCAGCTTGAATTCATTAAGCTGATGTCATCAGCTTGCATTAATTAAGCTGACGTTATCAGCCTGCATTCATTTTGCTGAGCTGATGTTATCAGCCTGCATTCATTAAGCTGACGACATCAGCCTGCATTCATTAAGCTGACGTTATCAGCCTGCATTAATTGAGCTGATGTCAGCAGCCTATATTATTTTAGCTGAGCTGATGTCATCAGCCTGCATTCATTAAGCTGACGTCATCAGCCTGCATTCATTAAGCTGACGTTATCAGCCTGCATTAATTGAGCTGATGTCAGCAGCCTGCATTCATTAAGCTAATGTCATCAGCTAGAATTCATTTAAATTATGTCATCAGCCTGCATTAATTAAGCTGAGCTGACGTCATCAGCCTGCATTCATTTAGCTGGACTGATGTCATCAGCCTGCATTCATTAGGCTGATGTCATCAGCCTGCATTAATTAAGCTGAGCTTATGTCATCAGCCTGCATTCATTAAGATGACGTCATCAGCCAGCATTCATTTAGCTGATCTGATGTCATCAGCCTGCATTCATTAAGCTAATGTCATCAGCTGGAATTCATTTAAATGATGTCATCAGCCTGCATTAATTAAGCTGAGCTGATGTCATCAGCCTGCATTCATTAAGCTGATGTCATCAGCTGGAATTAATTTAAATGATGTCATCAGCCTGCATTAATTAAGCTGACGTCATCAGCCTGCATTCATTAAGCTGATTTCATCAGCCATTAATCATTAAGCTGATGTCATCAGCTGGAATTCATTTAAATGATGCCATCAGCCTGCATTAATTAAGCTGGGCTGATGTCATCAGCTGGAATTCATTTAAATGATGTCATCAGCCTGCATTAATTAAGCTGGGCTGATGTCATCAGCCTGCATTCATTAAGCTGATGTCATCAGCCTGCATTAATTAAGCTGAGCTGACGTCATCAGCCTGCATTCATTAAGCTGATGTCATCAGCCTTGATTCATTAAGCTGATGTCATCAGCTTGAATTCATTAAGCTGATATCATCAGCCTGCATTAATTAAGCTGAGCTGATGTCATCATCCTTCATTAATTAAGCTGAGGTCATCAGCCTGCATTCATTTAGCTAAGCTGATGTCATCAGCATGCATTCATTAAGCTGACGTCATCAGCCTGCATTCTTTAAGCTGATGTCATCAGCTTGAATTCATTAAGCCGATGTCATCAGCCTGCATTAATTAAGCTGAGCTGATGTCATCAGTCTGCATTCATTAAGCTGACGTCATCAGCCTGCATTCATTAAGCTAATGTCATCAGCTGGAATTCATTTAAATGATGTCATCAGCCTGCATTCATTAAGATGACGTCATCAGCCTGCATTCATTTAGCTGATCTGATGTCATCAGCCTGCATTCATTAAGATGACGTAATCAGCCTGCATTCATTTAGCTGATGTCATCAGCCTGCATTCATTAAGCTGATGTCATCAGCTTGAATTAATTAAGCTGATGTCATCAGCCTGCATTAATTAAGCTGAGCTGATGTCATCATACTGCATTAATTAAGCTGATGTCATCACCCTGCATTCATTTAGCTGAGCAGACGTCATCAGCTTGAATTCATTAGGCTGATTTAACCAGCCTGCATTCATTTAGCTGAGCTGATGTCATCAGCCTGCATTCATTAAGCTGACGTCATCAGCTTGAATTCATTAATTTGATGTCATCAGCTTGCATTAATTAAGCTGAGCTGATGTCATCAGCCTGCATTCATTTAGCTGAGCTGATGTCATCAGCCTTGATTCATTAAGCTGATGACATCAGCTTGAATTCACTAAGCTGATGTCATCAGCCTGCATTAATTAAGCTTAGCTGATGTCATCATACTGCATTCATTAAGCTGATGTCATCAGCCTGCATTAATTAAGCTGAGCTGATGTCATCATTCTGCATTAATTAAGCTGATGTCATCACCCTGCATTCATTTAGCTGAGCAGACGTCATCAGCTTGAATTCATTAGGCTGATGTCATCAGCCTGCATTATTTAAGCTGAGCTGATGTCATCATACTGCATTAATTAAGCTGATGTTATCTGCCTGCATTCATTTAGCTGAGCTGATGTCATCAGCCTGCATTCATTAAGCCGACGTCATCAGCCTGTATTCATTAAGCTGATGTCATCAGCTTGAATTAATTAAGCTGATGTCATCAGCCTGCATTAATTAAGCTGAGCTGATGTCATCATACTGCATTAATTAAGCTGATGTCATCACCCTGCATTCATTTAGCTTAGCAGACGTCATCAGCTTGAATTCATTAGGCTGATGTCATCAGCCTGCATTATTTAAGCTGAGCTGATGTCATCATACTGCATTAATTAAGCTGATGTTATCTGCCTGCATTCATTTAGCTGAGCTGATGTCATCAGCCTGCATTCATTAAGCCGACGTCATCAGCCTGTATTTAATAAGCTGATGTCATCAGCTTGAATTAATTAAGCTGATGTCATCAGCCTGCATTAATTAAGCTGAGCCAATGTCATCATACTGCATTAATTAAGCTGATGTCATCACCCTGCATTCATTTAGCTGAGCAGACGTCATCAGCTTGAATTCATTAGGCTGATGTCATCAGCCTGCATTCATTTAGCTGAGCTGATGTCATCAGCCTGCATTCATTAAGCTGACGTCATCAGCTTGAATTCATTAAGCTGATGTCATCAGCTTGCATTAATTAAGCTGAGCTGATGTCATCAGCCTGCATTCATTTAGCTGAGCTGATGTCATCAGCCTGTATTCATTAAGCTGACGTCATCAGCTTGAATTCATTAAGCTGATGTCATCAGCTTGCATTAATTAAGCTGAGCTGATGTCATCAGCCTGCATTCATTTAGCTGAGCTGATGTCATCAGCCTGCATTCATTAAGCTGACATCATCAGCTTGAATTCATTAAGCTGATGTCATCAGCTTGCATTAATTAAGCTGACGTTATCAGCCTGCATTCATTTTGCTGAGCTGATGTTATCAGCCTGCATTCATTAAGCTGACGACATCAGCCTGCATTCATTAAGCTGACGTTATCAGCCTGCATTAATTGAGCTGATGTCAGCAGCCTATATTATTTTAGCTGAGCTGATGTCATCAGCCTGCATTCATTAAGCTGACGTCATCAGCCTGCATTCATTAAGCTGACGTTATCAGCCTGCATTAATTGAGCTGATGTCAGCAGCCTGCATTCATTAAGCTAATGTCATCAGCTAGAATTCATTTAAATTATGTCATCAGCCTGCATTAATTAAGCTGAGCTGACGTCATCAGCCTGCATTCATTTAGCTGGACTGATGTCATCAGCCTGCATTCATTAGGCTGATGTCATCAGCCTGCATTAATTAAGCTGAGCTGATGTCATCAGCCTGCATTCATTAAGATGACGTGATCAGCCAGCATTCATTTAGCTGATCTGATGTCATCAGCCTGCATTCATTAAGCTAATGTCATCAGCTGGAATTCATTTAAATGATGTCATCAGCCTGCATTAATTAAGCTGAGCTGATGTCATCAGCCTGCATTCATTAAGCTGATGTCATCAGCTGGAATTAATTTAAATGATGTCATCAGCCTGCATTAATTAAGCTGACGTCATCAGCCTGCATTCATTAAGCTGATTTCATCAGCCATTAATCATTAAGCTGATGTCATCAGCTGGAATTCATTTAAATGATGCCATCAGCCTGCATTAATTAAGCTGGGCTGATGTCATCAGCCTGCATTCATTAAGCTGATGTCATCAGCCTGCATTAATTAAGCTGAGCTGACGTCATCAGCCTGCATTCATTAAGCTGATGTCATCAGCCTTGATTCATTAAGCTGATGTCATCAGCTTGAATTCATTAAGCTGATATCATCAGCCTGCATTAATTAAGCTGATGTCATAAGCCTGCATTCATTTAGCTAAGCTGTTGTCATCAGCCTGCATTCATTAAGCTGATGTCATCAGCTTGAACTCATTAAGCTGATGTCATCAGCCTGCATTAATTAAGCTGAGCTGATGTCATCAGTCTGCATTCATTAAGCTGATGTCATCAGCCTGCATTCATTAAGATGACGTCATCAGCCTGCATTCATTAAGCTAATGTCATCAGCTTGAACTCATTAAGCTGATGTCATCAGCCTGCATTAATTAAGCTGGGCTGTTGTCATCAGCCTGCATTCATTAAGCTGATGTCATCAGCCTGCATTAATTAAGCTGAGCTGATGTCATCAGCCTGCATTCATTAAGATGACGTCATCAGCCTGCATTCATTTAGCTGATCTGATGTCATCAGCCTGCATTCATTAAGCTAATTTCATCAGCTGGAATTCATTTAAATGATGTCATCAGCCTGAATTAATTAAGCTGGGCTGATGTCATCAGCCTGCATTCATTAAGCTGATGTCATCAGCCTGCATTCATTAAGCTGATTTCATGAGCCTTGGTTCATTAAGCTGATGTCATCAGGCTGCATTCATAAAGCTGATGTCATCAGCCTGCATTAATTAAGCTGAGCTGATGTCATCAGCCTGCATTCATTAAGATGACGTCATCAGCCTGCATTCATTTAGCTGATCTGATGTCATCAGCCTGCATTCATTAAGCTAATGTCATCAGCTGGAATTCATTTAAATGATGTCATCAGCCTGCATTAATTAAGCTGAGCTGATGTCATCAGCCTGCATTCATTAAGCTGATGTCATCAGCTGGAATTCATTTAAATGATGTCATCAGCCTACATTAATTAAGCTGGGCTGATGTCATCAGCCTGCATTCATTAAGCTGATGTTATCAGCCTGCATTAATTAAGTCGAGCTGATGTCTTCAGCCTGCATTCATTAAGATGACGTCATCAGCCTGCATTCATTTAGCTGATCTGATGTCATCAGCCTGCATTCATTAAGCTAATGTCATCAGCTGGAATTCATTATGCTGATGTCATCAGCCTGCATTAATTAAGCTGAGCTGATGTCATCAGTCTGCATTCATTAAGCTGATGTCATCAGCCTGCATTCATTAAGATGACGTCATCAGCCTGCATTCATTAAGCTAATGTCATCAGCTGGAATTCATTTAAATGATGTCATCAGCCTGCATTAATTAAGCTGAACTGTTGTCATCAGCCTGCATTCATTAAGCTGATGTCATCAGCCTGCATTCATTAAGCTGATTTCATGAACCTTGGTTCATTAAGCTGATGTCATCAGGCTGCATTCATAAAGCTGATGTCATCAGCCTGCATTAATTAAGCTGAGCTGATGTCATCAGCCTGCATTCATTAAGATGACGTCATCAGCCTGCATTCATTTAGCTGATCTGATGTCATCAGCCTGCATTCATGAAGCTAATGTCATCAGCTGGAATTCATTTAAATGATGTCATCAGCCTGCATTAATTTAGCTGAGCTGATGTCATCAGCCTGCATTCATTAAGCTGATGTCATCAGCCTGCATTAATTAAGTCGAGCTGATGTCTTCAGCCTGCATTCATTAAGATGACGTCATCAGCCTGCATTCATTTAGCTGATCTGATGTCATCAGCCTGCATTCATTAAGCTAATGTCATCAGCTGGAATTCATTTAAATGATGTCATCAGCCTGCATTAATTAAGCTGAGCTGATGTCATCAGCCTTCATTCATTAAGCTGATGTCATCAGCTGGAATTCATTTAAATGATGTCATCAGCCTGCATTAATTAAGCTGGGCTTATGTCATCAGCGTGCATTCATTAAGCTGATGTCATCAGCCTGCATTCATTAAGCTGATTTCATCAGCCATTAATCATTAAGCTGATGTCATCAGCTGGAATTCATTTAAATGATGTCATCAGCCTGCATTAATTAAGCTGGGCTGATGTCATCAGCCTGCATTCATTAACCTGATGTCATCAGCCTGCATTAATTAAGCTGAGCTGACGTCATCAGCCTGCATTCATTAAGCTGATGTCATCAGCCTTGATTCATTAAGCTGATGTCATCAGCTTGAATTCATTAAGCTGATATCATCAGCCTGCATTAATTAAGCTGAGCTGATGTCATCATCCTTCATTAATTAAGCTGAGGTCATCACCCTGCATTCATTTAGCTGAGCAGACGTCATCAGCTTGAATTCATTAGGCTGATTTAACCAGCCTGCATTCATTTAGCTGAGCTGATGTCATCAGCCTGCATTCATTAAGCTGACGTCATCAGCTTGAATTCATTAATTTGATGTCATCAGCTTGCATTAATTAAGCTGAGCTGATGTCATCAGCCTGCATTCATTTAGCTGAGCTGATGTCATCAGCCTTGATTCATTAAGCTGATGACATCAGCTTGAATTCACTAAGCTGATGTCATCAGCCTGCATTAATTAAGCTTAGCTGATGTCATCATACTGCATTCATTAAGCTGATGTCATCAGCCTGCATTAATTAAGCTGAGCTGATGTCATCATTCTGCATTAATTAAGCTGATGTCATCACCCTGCATTCATTTAGCTGAGCAGACGTCATCAGCTTGAATTCATTAGGCTGATGTCATCAGCCTGCATTATTTAAGCTGAGCTGATGTCATCATACTGCATTAATTAAGCTGATGTTATCTGCCTGCATTCATTTAGCTGAGCTGATGTCATCAGCCTGCATTCATTAAGCCGACGTCATCAGCCTGTATTCATTAAGCTGATGTCATCAGCTTGAATTAATTAAGCTGATGTCATCAGCCTGCATTAATTAAGCTGAGCTGATGTCATCATACTGCATTAATTAAGCTGATGTCATCACCCTGCATTCATTTAGCTTAGCAGACGTCATCAGCTTGAATTCATTAGGCTGATGTCATCAGCCTGCATTATTTAAGCTGAGCTGATGTCATCATACTGCATTAATTAAGCTGATGTTATCTGCCTGCATTCATTTAGCTGAGCTGATGTCATCAGCCTGCATTCATTAAGCCGACGTCATCAGCCTGTATTTAATAAGCTGATGTCATCAGCTTGAATTAATTAAGCTGATGTCATCAGCCTGCATTAATTAAGCTGAGCCAATGTCATCATACTGCATTAATTAAGCTGATGTCATCACCCTGCATTCATTTAGCTGAGCAGACGTCATCAGCTTGAATTCATTAGGCTGATGTCATCAGCCTGCATTCATTTAGCTGAGCTGATGTCATCAGCCTGCATTCATTAAGCTGACGTCATCAGCTTGAATTCATTAAGCTGATGTCATCAGCTTGCATTAATTAAGCTGAGCTGATGTCATCAGCCTGCATTCATTTAGCTGAGCTGATGTCATCAGCCTGTATTCATTAAGCTGACGTCATCAGCTTGAATTCATTAAGCTGATGTCATCAGCTTGCATTAATTAAGCTGAGCTGATGTCATCAGCCTGCATTCATTTAGCTGAGCTGATGTCATCAGCCTGCATTCATTAAGCTGACATCATCAGCTTGAATTCATTAAGCTGATGTCATCAGCTTGCATTAATTAAGCTGACGTTATCAGCCCGCATTCATTTTGCTGAGCTGATGTTATCAGCCTGCATTCATTAAGCTGACGACATCAGCCTGCATTCATTAAGCTGACGTTATCAGCCTGCATTAATTGAGCTGATGTCAGCAGCCTATATTATTTTAGCTGAGCTGATGTCATCAGCCTGCATTCATTAAGCTGACGTCATCAGCCTGCATTCATTAAGCTGACGTTATCAGCCTGCATTAATTGAGCTGATGTCAGCAGCCTGCATTCATTAAGCTAATGTCATCAGCTAGAATTCATTTAAATTATGTCATCAGCCTGCATTAATTAAGCTGAGCTGACGTCATCAGCCTGCATTCATTTAGCTGGACTGATGTCATCAGCCTGCATTCATTAGGCTGATGTCATCAGCCTGCATTAATTAAGCTGAGCTGATGTCATCAGCCTGCATTCATTAAGATGACGTCATCAGCCAGCATTCATTTAGCTGATCTGATGTCATCAGCCTGCATTCATTAAGCTAATGTCATCAGCTGGAATTCATTTAAATGATGTCATCAGCCTGCATTAATTAAGCTGAGCTGATGTCATCAGCCTGCATTCATTAAGCTGATGTCATCAGCTGGAATTAATTTAAATGATGTCATCAGCCTGCATTAATTAAGCTGACGTCATCAGCCTGCATTCATTAAGCTGATTTCATCAGCCATTAATCATTAAGCTGATGTCATCAGCTGGAATTCATTTAAATGATGCCATCAGCCTGCATTAATTAAGCTGGGCTGATGTCATCAGCCTGCATTCATTAAGCTGATGTCATCAGCCTGCATTAATTAAGCTGAGCTGACGTCATCAGCCTGCATTCATTAAGCTGATGTCATCAGTCTTGATTCATTAAGCTGATGTCATCAGCTTGAATTCATTAAGCTGATATCATCAGCCTGCATTAATTAAGCTGATGTCATAAGCCTGCATTCATTTAGCTAAGCTGTTGTCATCAGCCTGCATTCATTAAGCTGATGTCATCAGCTTGAACTCATTAAGCTGATGTCATCAGCCTGCATTAATTAAGCTGAGCTGATGTCATCAGTCTGCATTCATTAAGCTGATGTCATCAGCCTGCATTCATTAAGATGACGTCATCAGCCTGCATTCATTAAGCTAATGTCATCAGCTTGAACTCATTAAGCTGATGTCATCAGCCTGCATTAATTAAGCTGGGCTGTTGTCATCAGCCTGCATTCATTAAGCTGATGTCATCAGCCTGCATTAATTAAGCTGAGCTGATGTCATCAGCCTGCATTCATTAAGATGACGTCATCAGCCTGCATTCATTTAGCTGATCTGATGTCATCAGCCTGCATTCATTAAGCTAATTTCATCAGCTGGAATTCATTTAAATGATGTCATCAGCCTGAATTAATTAAGCTGGGCTGATGTCATCAGCCTGCATTCATTAAGCTGATGTCATCAGCCTGCATTCATTAAGCTGATTTCATGAGCCTTGGTTCATTAAGCTGATGTCATCAGGCTGCATTCATAAAGCTGATGTCATCAGCCTGCATTAATTAAGCTGAGCTGATGTCATCAGCCTGCATTCATTAAGATGACGTCATCAGCCTGCATTCATTTAGCTGATCTGATGTCATCAGCCTGCATTCATTAAGCTAATGTCATCAGCTGGAATTCATTTAAATGATGTCATCAGCCTGCATTAATTAAGCTGAGCTGATGTCATCAGTCTGCATTCATTAAGCTGATGTCATCAGCTGGAATTCATTTAAATGATGTCATCAGCCTACATTAATTAAGCTGGGCTGATGTCATCAGCCTGCATTCATTAAGCTGATGTTATCAGCCTGCATTAATTAAGTCGAGCTGATGTCTTCAGCCTGCATTCATTAAGATGACGTCATCAGCCTGCATTCATTTAGCTGATCTGATGTCATCAGCCTGCATTCATTAAGCTAATGTCATCAGCTGGAATTCATTATGCTGATGTCATCAGCCTGCATTAATTAAGCTGAGCTGATGTCATCAGTCTGCATTCATTAAGCTGATGTCATCAGCCTGCATTCATTAAGATGACGTCATCAGCCTGCAATCATTAAGCTAATGTCATCAGCTGGAATTCATTTAAATGATGTCATCAGCCTGCATTAATTAAGCTGAACTGTTGTCATCAGCCTGCATTCATTAAGCTGATGTCATCAGCCTGCATTCATTAAGCTGATTTCATGAACCTTGGTTCATTAAGCTGATGTCATCAGGCTGCATTCATAAAGCTGATGTCATCAGCCTGCATTAATTAAGCTGAGCTGATGTCATCAGCCTGCATTCATTAAGATGACGTCATCAGCCTGCATTCATTTAGCTGATCTGATGTCATCAGCCTGCATTCATGAAGCTAATGTCATCAGCTGGAATTCATTTAAATGATGTCATCAGCCTGCATTAATTTAGCTGAGCTGATGTCATCAGCCTGCATTCATTAAGCTGATGTCATCAGCCTGCATTAATTAAGTCGAGCTGATGTCTTCAGCCTGCATTCATTAAGATGACGTCATCAGCCTGCATTCATTTAGCTGATCTGATGTCATCAGCCTGCATTCATTAAGCTAATGTCATCAGCTGGAATTCATTTAAATGATGTCATCAGCCTGCATTAATTAAGCTGAGCTGATGTCATCAGCCTTCATTCATTAAGCTGATGTCATCAGCTGGAATTCATTTAAATGATGTCATCAGCCTGCATTAATTAAGCTGGGCTTATGTCATCAGCGTGCATTCATTAAGCTGATGTCATCAGCCTGCATTCATTAAGCTGATTTCATCAGCCATTAATCATTAAGCTGATGTCATCAGCTGGAATTCATTTAAATGATGTCATCAGCCTGCATTAATTAAGCTGGGCTGATGTCATCAGCCTGCATTCATTAACCTGATGTCATCAGCCTGCATTAATTAAGCTGAGCTGACGTCATCAGCCTGCATTCATTAAGCTGATGTCATCAGCCTTGATTCATTAAGCTGATGTCATCAGCTTGAATTCATTAAGCTGATATCATCAGCCTGCATTAATTAAGCTGAGCTGATGTCATCATCCTTCATTAATTAAGCTGAGGTCATCAGCCTGCATTCATTTAGCTAAGCTGATGTCATCAGCATGCATTCATTAAGCTGACGTCATCAGCCTGCATTCATTAAGCTGATGTCATCAGCTTGAATTCATTAAGCCGATGTCATCAGCCTGCATTAATTAAGCTGAGCTGATGTCATCAGTCTGCATTCATTAAGCTGACGTCATCAGCCTGCATTCATTAAGCTAATGTCATCAGCTGGAATTCATTTAAATGATGTCATAAGCCTGCATTCATTAAGATGACGTCATCAGCCTGCATTCATTTAGCTGATCTGATGTCATCAGCCTGCATTCATTAAGATGACGTAATCAGCCTGCATTCATTTAGCTGATGTCATCAGCCTGCATTCATTAAGCTGATGTCATCAGCTTGAATTAATTAAGCTGATGTCATCAGCCTGCATTAATTAAGCTGAGCTGATGTCATCATACTGCATTAATTAAGCTGATGTCATCACCCTGCATTCATTTAGCTGAGCAGACGTCATCAGCTTGAATTCATTAGGCTGATTTAACCAGCCTGCATTCATTTAGCTGAGCTGATGTCATCAGCCTGCATTCATTAAGCTGACGTCATCAGCTTGAATTCATTAATTTGATGTCATCAGCTTGCATTAATTAAGCTGAGCTGATGTCATCAGCCTGCATTCATTTAGCTGAGCTGATGTCATCAGCCTTGATTCATTAAGCTGATGACATCAGCTTGAATTCACTAAGCTGATGTCATCAGCCTGCATTAATTAAGCTTAGCTGATGTCATCATACTGCATTCATTAAGCTGATGTCATCAGCCTGCATTAATTAAGCTGAGCTGATGTCATCATTCTGCATTAATTAAGCTGATGTCATCACCCTGCATTCATTTAGCTGAGCAGACGTCATCAGCTTGAATTCATTAGGCTGATGTCATCAGCCTGCATTATTTAAGCTGAGCTGATGTCATCATACTGCATTAATTAAGCTGATGTTATCTGCCTGCATTCATTTAGCTGAGCTGATGTCATCAGCCTGCATTCATTAAGCCGACGTCATCAGCCTGTATTCATTAAGCTGATGTCATCAGCTTGAATTAATTAAGCTGATGTCATCAGCCTGCATTAATTAAGCTGAGCTGATGTCATCATACTGCATTAATTAAGCTGATGTCATCACCCTGCATTCATTTAGCTTAGCAGACGTCATCAGCTTGAATTCATTAGGCTGATGTCATCAGCCTGCATTATTTAAGCTGAGCTGATGTCATCATACTGCATTAATTAAGCTGATGTTATCTGCCTGCATTCATTTAGCTGAGCTGATGTCATCAGCCTGCATTCATTAAGCCGACGTCATCAGCCTGTATTCAATAAGCTGATGTCATCAGCTTGAATTAATTAAGCTGATGTCATCAGCCTGCATTAATTAAGCTGAGCTGATGTCATCATACTGCATTAATTAAGCTGATGTCATCACCCTGCATTCATTTAGCTGAGCAGACGTCATCAGCTTGAATTCATTAGGCTGATGTCATCAGCCTGCATTCATTTAGCTGAGCTGATGTCATCAGCCTGCATTCATTAAGCTGACGTCATCAGCTTGAATTCATTAAGCTGATGTCATCAGCTTGCATTAATTAAGCTGAGCTGATGTCATCAGCCTGCATTCATTTAGCTGAGCTGATGTCATCAGCCTGCATTCATTAAGCTGACATCATCAGCTTGAATTCATTAAGCTGATGTCATCAGCTTGCATTAATTAAGCTGACGTTATCAGCCTGCATTCATTTTGCTGAGCTGATGTTATCAGCCTGCATTCATTAAGCTGACGATATCAGCCTGCATTCATTGAGCTGATGTCATCAGCCTATATTAATTTAGCTGAGCTGATGTCATCAGCCTGCATTCATTAAGCTGACGTCATCAGCCTGCATTCATTAAGCTGACGTTATCAGCCTGCATTAATTGAGCTGATGTCAGCAGCCTGCATTCATTAAGCTAATGTCATCAGCTAGAATTCATTTAAATTATGTCATCAGCCTGCATTAATTAAGCTGAGCTGACGTCATCAGCCTGCATTCATTTAGCTGGACTGATGTCATCAGCCTGCATTCATTAGGCTGATGTCATCAGCCTGCATTAATTAAGCTGAGCTGATGTCATCAGCCTGCATTCATTAAGATGACGTCATCAGCCTGCATTCATTTAACTGATCTGATGTCATCAGCCTGCATTCATTAAGCTAATGTCATCAGCTGGAATTCATTTAAATGATGTCATCAGCCTGCATTATTAAGCTGAGCTGATGTCATCAGCCTGCATTCATTAAGCTGATGTCATCAGCTGGAATTAATTTAAATGATGTCATCAGCCTGCATTAATTAAGCTGACGTCATCAGCCTGCATTCATTAAGCTGATTTCATCAGCCATTAATCATTAAGCTGATGTCATCAGCTGGAATTCATTTAAATGATGCCATCAGCCTGCATTAATTAAGCTGGGCTGATGTCATCAGCCTGCATTCATTAAGCTGATGTCATCAGCCTGCATTCATTAAGCTGATGTCATCAGCCTTGATTCATTAAGCTGATGTCATCAGCTTGAATTCATTAAGCTGATATCATCAGCCTGCATTAATTAAGCTGAGCTGATGTCATCATCCTGCATTAAATAAGCTGATGTCATCAGCCTGCATTCATTTAGCTAAGCTGATGTCATCAGCCTGCATTCATTAAGCTGACGTCATCAGCCTGCATTCATTAAGCTGATGTCATCAGCTTGAACTCATTAAGCTGATGTCATCAGCCTGCATTAATTAAGCTGAGATGATGTCATCAGTCTGCATTCATTAAGCTGATGTCATCAGCCTGCATTCATTAAGATGACGTCATCAGCCTGCATTCATTAAGCTAATGTCAATAGCTGGATTTCATTTAGCTGAGCTGATGTCATCAGCCTGCATTCATTAAGCTGACGTCATCAGCTTGAATTCATTAAGCTGATGTCATCAGCTTGCATTAATTAAGCTGAGCTGATGTCATCAGCCTGCATTCATTTAGCTGATCTGATGTCATCAGCCCGCATTCATTAAGCTAATGTCATCAGCTGGAATTCATTTAAATGATGTCATCAGCCTGCATTAATTAAGCTGAGCTGATGTCATCAACCTTCATTCATTAAGCTGATGTCATCAGCTGGAATTCATTTAAATGATGTCATCAGCCTGCATTAATTAAGCTGGGCTTATGTCATCAGCCTGCATTCATTAAGCTGATGTCATCAGCCTGCATTCATTAAGCTGATTTCATCAGCCATTAATCATTAAGCTGATGTCATCAGCTGGAATTCATTTAAATTATGTCATCAGCCTGCATTAATTAAGCTGGGCTGATGTCATCAGCCTGCATTCATTAAGCTGATGTCATCAGCCTGCATTAATTAAGCTGAGCTGACGTCATCAGCCTGTATTCATTAAGCTGATGTCATCAGCCTTGATTCATTAAGCTGATGTCATCAGCTTGAATTCATTAAGCTGATGTCATCAGCTTGAATTCATTAAGCTGATATCATCAGCCTGCATTAATTAAGCTGAGCTGATGTCATCATCCTGCATTAATTAAGCTGATGTCATCAGCCTGCATTCATTTAGCTAAGCTGATGTCATCAGCCTGCATTCATTAAGCTGATGTCATCAGCTTGAACTCATTAAGCTGATGTCATCAGCCTGCATTAATTAAGCTGAGCTGATGTCATCAGTCTGTATTCATTAAGCTGATGTCATCAGCCTGCATTCATTTAGCTGATCTGATGTCATCAGCCTGCATTCATTAAGCTAATGTCATCAGCTGGAATTCATTTAAATGATGTCATCAGCCTGCATTAATTAAGCTGACGTCATGAGCCTGCATTCATCAAGCTGATTTCATCAGCCATTAATCATTAAGCTGATGTCATCAGCTGGAATTCATTTAAATGATGTCATCAGCCTGCATTAATTAAGCTGGGCTGATGTCATCAGCCTGCATTCATTAAGCTGATGTCATCAGCCTGCATTAATTAAGCTGAGCTGACGTCATCAGCCTGCATTCATTAAGCTGATGTCATCAGCCTTGATTCATTAAGCTGATGTCATCAGCTTGAATTCATTAAGCTGATATCATCAGCCTGCATTAATTAAGCTGATGTCATAAGCCTGCATTCATTTAGCTAAGCTGTTGTCATCAGCCTGCATTCATTAAGCTGATGTCATCAGCTTGAACTCATTAAGCTGATGTCATCAGCCTGCATTAATTAAGCTGAGCTGATGTCATCAGTCTGCATTCATTAAGCTGATGTCATCAGCCTGCATTCATTAAGATGACGTCATCAGCCTGCATTCATTAAGCTAATGTCATCAGCTTGAACTCATTAAGCTGATGTCATCAGCCTGCATTAATTAAGCTGGGCTGTTGTCATCAGCCTGCATTCATTAAGCTGATGTCATCAGCCTGCATTAATTAAGCTGAGCTGATGTCATCAGCCTGCATTCATTAAGATGACGTCATCAGCCTGCATTCATTTAGCTGATCTGATGTCATCAGCCTGCATTCATTAAGCTAATTTCATCAGCTGGAATTCATTTAAATGATGTCATCAGCCTGAATTAATTAAGCTGGGCTGATGTCATCAGCCTGCATTCATTAAGCTGATGTCATCAGCCTGCATTCATTAAGCTGATTTCATGAGCCTTGGTTCATTAAGCTGATGTCATCAGGCTGCATTCATAAAGCTGATGTCATCAGCCTGCATTAATTAAGCTGAGCTGATGTCATCAGCCTGCATTCATTAGGATGATGTCATCAGCCTGCATTCATTTAGCTGATCTGATGTCATCAGCCTGCATTCATTAAGCTAATGTCATCAGCTGGAATTCATTTAAATGATGTCATCAGCCTGCATTAATTAAGCTGAGCTGATGTCATCTTACTGCATTAATTAAGCTGATGTCATCACCCTGCATTCATTTAGCTGAGCAGACGTCATCAGCTTGAATTCATTAGGCTGATGTAACCAGCCTGCATTCATTTAGCTGAGTTGATGTCATCAGCCTGCATTCATTAAGCTGACGTCATCAGCTTGAATTCATTAATTTGATGTCATCAGCTTGCATTAATTAAGCTGAGCTGATGTCATCAGCCTGCATTCATTTAGCTGAGCTGATGTCATCAGCCTTGATTCATTAAGCTGATGACATCAGCTTGAATTCACTAAGCTGATGTCATCAGCCTGCATTAATTAAGCTTAGCTGATGTCATCATACTGCATTCATTAAGCTGATGTCATCAGCCTGCATTAATTAAGCTGAGCTGATGTCATCATTCTGCATTAATTAAGCTGATGTCATCACCCTGCATTCATTTAGCTGAGCAGACGTCATCAGCTTGAATTCATTAGGCTGATGTCATCAGCCTGCATTATTTAAGCTGAGCTGATGTCATCATACTGCATTAATTAAGCTGATGTTATCTGCCTGCATTCATTTAGCTGAGCTGATGTCATCAGCCTGCATTCATTAAGCCGACGTCATCAGCCTGTATTCATTAAGCTGATGTCATCAGCTTGAATTAATTAAGCTGATGTCATCAGCCTGCATTAATTAAGCTGAGCTGATGTCATCATACTGCATTAATTAAGCTGATGTCATCACCCTGCATTCATTTAGCTGAGCAGACGTCATCAGCTTGAATTCATTAGGCTGATGTCATCAGCCTGCATTATTTAAGCTGAGCTGATGTCATCATACTGCATTAATTAAGCTGATGTTATCTGCCTGCATTCATTTAGCTGAGCTGATGTCATCAGCCTGCATTCATTAAGCCGACGTCATCAGCCTGTATTCATTAAGCTGATGTCATCAGCTT
Source organism: Cyprinodon diabolis (assembly GCA_030533445.1). NCBI lineage: Eukaryota > Metazoa > Chordata > Actinopteri > Cyprinodontiformes > Cyprinodontidae > Cyprinodon > Cyprinodon diabolis. The sequence continues at coordinate 30,018 of JARPUW010000637.1, read as the reverse complement.
GAATTAATTAAGCTGATGTCATCAGCCTGCATTAATTAAGCTGAGCTGATGTCATCATACTGCATTAATTAAGCTGATGTCATCACCCTGCATTCATTTAGCTGAGCAGACGTAATCAGCTTGAATTCATTAGGCTGATGTCATCAGCCTGCATTCATTTAGCTGAGCTGATGTCATCAGCCTGCATTCATTAAGCTGACGTCATCAGCTTGAATTCATTAAGCTGATGTCATCAGCTTGCATTAATTAAGCTGAGCTGATGTCATCAGCCTGCATTCATTTAGCTGAGCTGATGTCATCAGCCTGTATTCATTAAGCTGACGTCATCAGCTTGAATTCATTAAGCTGATGTCATCAGCTTGCATTAATTAAGCTGAGCTGATGTCATCAGCCTGCATTCATTTAGCTGAGCTGATGTCATCAGCCTGCATTCATTAAGCTGACGTCATCAGCTTGAATTCATTAAGCTGATGTCATCAGCTTGCATTAATTAAGCTGACGTTATCAGCCTGCATTCATTTTGCTGAGCTGATGTTATCAGCCTGCATTCATTAAGCTGACGATATCAGCCTGCATTCATTGAGCTGATGTCATCAGCCTATATTAATTTAGCTGAGCTGATGTCATCAGCCTGCATTCATTAAGCTGACGTCATCAGCCTGCATTCATTAAGCTGACGTTATCAGCCTGCATTCATTGAGCTGATGTCAGCAGCCTGCATTCATTAAGCTAATGTCATCAGCTAGAATTCATTTAAATGATGTCATCAGCCTGCATTAATTAAGCTGAGCTGACGTCATCAGCCTGCATTCATTTAGCTGGACTGATGTCATCAGCCTGCATTCATTAGGCTGATGTCATCAGCCTGCATTAATTAAGCTGAGCTGATGTCATCAGCCTGCATTCATTAAGATGACGTCATCAGCCTGCATTCATTTAGCTGATCTGATGTCATCAGCCTGCTTTCATTAAGCTAATGTCATCAGCTGGAATTCATTTAAATGATGTCATCAGCCTGCATTAATTAAGCTGAGCTGATGTCATCAGCCTGCATTCATTAAGCTGATGTCATCAGCTGGAATTAATTTAAATGATGTCATCACCCTGCATTAATTAAGCTGACGTCATCAGCCTGCATTCATTAAGCTGATTTCATCAGCCATTAATCATTAAGCTGATGTCATCAGCTGGAATTCATTTAAATGATGCCATCAGCCTGCATTAATTAAGCTGGGCTGATGTCATCAGCCTGCATTCATTAAGCTGATGTCATCAGCCTTCATTCATTAAGCTGATGTCATCAGCTGGAATTCATTTAAATGATGTCATCAGCCTGCATTAATTAAGCTGGGCTTATGTCATCAGCCTGCATTCATTAAGCTGATGTCATCAGCCTGCATTCATTAAGCTGATTTCATCAGCCATTAATCATTAAGCTGATGTCATCAGCTGGAATTCATTTAAATTATGTCATCAGCCTGCATTAATTAAGCTGGGCTGATGTCATCAGCCTGCATTCATTAAGCTGATGTCATCAGCCTGCATTAATTAAGCTGAGCTGACGTCATCAGCCTGCATTCATTAAGCTGATGTCATCAGCCTTGATTCATTAAGCTGATGTCATCAGCTTGAATTCATTAAGCTGATGTCATCAGCTTGAATTCATTAAGTTGATATCATCAGCCTGCATTAATTAAGCTGATGGCATCAGCCTGCATTCATTTAGCTAAGCTGATGTCATCAGCCTGCATTCATTAAGCTGATGTCATCAGCTTGAACTCATTAAGCTGATGTCATCAGCCTGCATTAATTAAGCTGAGCTGATGTCATCAGTCTGTATTCATTAAGCTGATGTCATCAGCCTGCATTCATTTAGCTGATCTGATGTCATCAGCCTGCATTCATTAAGCTAATGTCATCAGCTGGAATTCATTTAAATGATGTCATCAGCCTGCATTAATTAAGCTGACGTCATGAGCCTGCATTCATCAAGCTGATTTCATCAGCCATTAATCATTAAGCTGATGTCATCAGCTGGAATTCATTTAAATGATGTCATCAGCCTGCATTAATTAAGCTGGGCTGATGTCATCAGCCTGCATTCATTAAGCTGATGTCATCAGCCTGCATTAATTAAGCTGAGCTGACGTCATCACTCTGCATTCATTAAGCTGATGTCATCAGCCTTGATTCATTAAGCTGATGTCATCAGCTTGAATTCATTAAGCTGATATCATCAGCCTGCATTAATTAAGCTGATGTCATAAGCCTGCATTCATTTAGCTAAGCTGTTGTCATCAGCCTGCATTCATTAAGCTGATGTCATCAGCTTGAACTCATTAAGCTGATGTCATCAGCCTGCATTAATTAAGCTGAGCTGATGTCATCAGTCTGCATTCATTAAGCTGATGTCATCAGCCTGCATTCATTAAGATGACATCATCAGCCTGCATTCATTAAGCTAATGTCATCAGCTTGAACTCATTAAGCTGACGTCATCAGCCTGCATTAATTAAGCTGGGCTGTTGTCATCAGCCTGCATTCATTAAGCTGATGTCATCAGCCTGCATTAATTAAGCTGAGCTGATGTCATCAGCCTGCATTCATTAAGATGACGTCATCAGCCTGCATTCATTTAGCTGATCTGATGTCATCAGCCTGCATTCATTAAGCTAATTTCATCAGCTGGAATTCATTTAAATGATGTCATCAGCCTGAATTAATTAAGCTGGGCTGATGTCATCAGCCTGCATTCATTAAGCTGATGTCATCAGCCTGCATTCATTAAGCTGATTTCATGAGCCTTGGTTCATTAAGCTGATGTCATCAGGCTGCATTCATAAAGCTGATGTCATCAGCCTGCATTAATTAAGCTGAGCTGATGTCATCAGCCTGCATTCATTAAGATGACGTCATCAGCCTGCATTCATTTAGCTGATCTGATGTCATCAGCCTGCATTCATTAAGCTAATGTCATCAGCTGGAATTCATTTAAATGATGTCATCAGCCTGCATTAATTAAGCTGAGCTGATGTCATCAGCCTGCATTCATTAAGCTGATGTCATCAGCTGGAATTCATTTAAATGATGTCATCAGCCTACATTAATTAAGCTGGGCTGATGTCATCAGCCTGCATTCATTAAGCTGATGTTATCAGCCTGCATTAATTAAGTCGAGCTGATGTCTTCAGCCTGCATTCATTAAGATGACGTCATCAGCCTGCATTCATTTAGCTGATCTGATGTCATCAGCCTGCATTCATTAAGCTAATGTCATCAGCTGGAATTCTTTTAAATGATGTCATCAGCCTGCATTAATTAAGCTGAGCTGATGTCATCAGCCTTCATTCATTAAGCTGATGTCATCAGCTGGAATTAATTTAAATGATGTCATCAGCCTGCATTAATTAAGCTGGGCTTATGTCATCAGCCTGCATTCATTAAGCTGATGTCATCAGCCTGCATTCATTAAGCTGATTTCATCAGCCATTAATCATTAACCTGATGTCATCAGCTGGAATTCATTTAAATGATGTCATCAGCCTGCATTAATTAAGCTGGGCTGATGTCATCAGCCTGCATTCATTAAGCTGATGTCATCAGCCTGCATTAATTAAGCTGAGCTGACGTCATCAGCCTGCATTCATTAAGCTGATGTCATCAGCCTTGATTCATTAAGCTGATGTCATCAGCTTGAATTCATTAAGCTGATATCATCAGCCTGCATTAATTAAGCTGAGCTGATGTCATCATCCTGCATTAATTAAGCTGAGGTCTTCAGCCTGCATTCATTTAGCTAAGCTGATGTCATCAGCATGCATTCATTAAGCTGACGTCATCAGCCTGCATTCATTAAGCTGATGTCATCAGCTTGAATTCATTAAGCCGATGTCATCAGCCTGCATTAATTAAGCTGAGCTGATGTCATCAGTCTGCATTCATTAAGCTGACGTCATCAGCCTGCATTCATTAAGCTAATGTCATCAGCTGGAATTCATTTAAATAATGTCATCAGCCTGCATTCATTAAGATGACGTCATCAGCCTGCATTCATTTAGCTGATCTGATGTCATCAGCCTGCATTCATTAAGATGACGTCATCAGCCTGCATTCATTTAGCTGATGTCATCAGCCTGCATTCATTAAGCTGATGTCATCAGCTTGAATTAATTAAGCTGATGTCATCAGCCTGCATTAATTAAGCTGAGCTGATGTCATCATACTGCATTAATTAAGCTGATGTCATCAACCTGCATTCATTTAGCTGAGCAGACGTCATCAGCTTGAATTCATTAGGCTGATGTAACCAGCCTGCATTCATTTAGCTGAGCTGATGTCATCAGCCTGCATTCATTAAGCTGACGTCATCAGCTTGAATTCATTAATTTGATGTCATCAGCTTGTATTAATTAAGCTGAGCTGATGTCATCAGCCTGCATTAATTAAGCTTAGCTGATATCATCAGCTTGCATTAATTAAGCTGAGCTGATGTCATCATCCTGCATTAATTAAGCTGATGTCATAAGCCTGCATTCATTTAGCTAAGCTGATGTCATCAGCCTGCATTCATTAAGCTGATGTCATCAGCTTGAACTCATTAAGCTGATGTCATCAGCCTGCATTAATTAAGCTGAGCTGATGTCATCAGTCTGCATTCATTAAGCTGATGTCATCAGCCTGCATTCATTTAGCTGATCTGATGTCATCAGCCTGCATTCATTAAGCTAATGTCATCAGCTGGAATTCATTTAAATGATGTCATCAGCCTGCATTAATTAAGCTGACGTCATCAGCCTGCATTCATCAAGCTGATTTCATCAGCCATTAATCATTAAGCTGATGTCATCAGCTGGAATTCATTTAAATGATGTCATCAGCCTGCATTAATTAAGCTGGGCTGATGTCATCAGCCTGCATTCATTAAGCTGATGTCATCAGCCTGCATTAATTAAGCTGAGCTGACGTCATCAGCCTGCATTCATTAAGCTGATGTCATCAGCCTTGATTCATTAAGATGATGTCATCAGCTTGAATTCATTAAGCTGATATCATCAGCCTGCATTAATTAAGCTGAGCTGATGTCATCATCCTGCATTAATTAAGCTGATGTCATCAGCCTGCATTCATTTAGCTAAGCTGATGTCATCAGCCTGCATTCATTAAGCTGATGTCATCAGCTTGAACTCATTATGCTGATGTCATCAGCCTGCATTCATTAAGCTGACGTTATCAGCCTGCATTCATTGAGCTGATGTCAGCAGCCTGCATTCATTAAGCTAATGTCATCAGCTAGAATTCATTTAAATGATGTCATCAGCCTGCATTAATTAAGCTTAGCTGACGTCATCAGCCTGCATTCATTTAGCTGGACTGATGTCATCAGCCTGCATTCATTAGGCTGATGTCATCAGCCTGCATTAATTAAGCTGAGCTGATGTCATCAGCCTGCATTCATTAAGATGACGTCATCAGCCTGCATTCATTTAGCTGATCTGATGTCATCAGCCTGCATTCATTAAGCTAATGTCATCAGCTGGAATTCATTTAAATGATGTCATCAGCCTGCATTAATTAAGCTGAGCTGATGTCATCAGCCTGCATTCATTAAGCTGATGTCATCAGCTGGAATTAATTTAAATGATGTCATCAGCCTGCATTAATTAAGCTGACGTCATCAGCCTGCATTCATTAAGCTGATTTCATCAGCCATTAATCATTAAGCTGATGTCATCAGCTGGAATTCATTTAAATGATGCCATCAGCCTGCATTAATTAAGCTGGGCTGATGTCATCAGCCTGCATTCATTAAGCTGATGTCATCAGCCTGCATTAATTAAGCTGAGCTGACGTCATCAGCCTGCATTCATTAAGCTGATGTCATCAGCCTTGATTCATTAAGCTGATGTCATCAGCTTGAATTCATTAAGCTGATATCATCAGCCTGCATTAATTAAGCTGAGCTGATGTCATCAGCCTGCATTAAATAAGCTGATGTCATCAGCCTGCATTCATTTAGCTAAGCTGATGTCATCAGCCTGCATTCATTAAGCTGACGTCATCAGCCTGCATTCATTAAGCTGATGTCATCAGCTTGAACTCATTAAGCTGATGTCATCAGCCTGCATTAATTAAGCTGAGATGATGTCATCAGTCTGCATTCATTAAGCTGATGTCATCAGCCTGCATTCATTAAGATGACGTCATCAGCCTGCATTCATTAAGCTAATGTCATCAGCTGGAATTCATTTAGCTGAGCTGATGTCATCAGCCTGCATTCATTAAGCTGACGTCATCAGCTTGAATTCATTAAGCTGATGTCATCAGCTTGCATTAATTAAGCTGAGCTGATGTCATCAGCCTGCATTCATTTAGCTGAGCTGATGTCATCAGCCTGTATTCATTAAGCTGACCTCATCAGCCTGCATTCATTAAGCTGATGTCATCAGCCTTGATTCATTAAGCTGATATCATCAGCTTGAATTCATTAAGCTGATGTCATCAGCTTGAATTCATTAAGCTGATGTCATCAGCTGGCATTAATTAAGCTGAGCTGATGTCATCAGCCTGCATTCATTTTGCTGAGCTGATGTCATCAGCCTGCATTCATTAAGCTGACGTTATCAGCCTGCATTCATTGAGCTGATGTCATCACCCTATATTAATTTAGCTGAGCTGATGTCATCAGCCTGTATTCATTAAGCTGACGCCATCAGCCTGCATTCATTAAGCTGACGTTATCAGCCCGCATTCATTGAGCTGATGTCATCAGCCTGCATTCATTAAGCTAATGTCATCAGCTAGAATTCATTTAAATGATGTCATCAGCCTGCATTAATTAAGCTGAGCTGACGTCATCGGCCTGCATTCATTAAGCTGGGCTGATGTCATAAGCCTGCATTCATTAGGCTGATGTCATCAGCCTGCATTAATTAAGCTGAGCTGATGTCATCAGCCTGCATTCATTAAGATGACGTCATCAGCCTGCATTCATTTAGCTGATCTGATGTCATCAGCCTGCAGTCATTAAGCTAATGTCATCAGCTGGAATTCATTTAAATGATGTCATCAGCCTGCATTAATTAAGCTGACGTGATCAGCCTGCATTCATTAAGCTGATGTCATCAGCCTGCATTCATTAAGATGATGTCATCAGCCTGCATCCATTAAGCTAATGTCATCAGCTGGAATTCATTTAAATCATGTCATCAGCCTGCATTAATTAAGCTGGGCTGTTGTCATCAGCCTGCATTCATTAAGCTGATGTCATCAGCCTGCATTAATTAAGCTGAGCTGATGTCATCAGCCTGCATTCATTAAGCTGATGTCATCAGCTGGAATTCATTTAAATGATGTCATCAGCCTACATTAATTAAGCTGGGCTGATGTCATCAGCCTGCATTCATTAAGCTGATGTTATCAGCCTGCATTAATTAAGTCGAGCTGATGTCTTCAGCCTGCATTCATTAAGATGACGTCATCAGCCTGCATTCATTTAGCTGATCTGATGTCATCAGCCTGCATTCATTAAGCTAATGTCATCAGCTGGAATTCATTTAAATGATGTCATCAGCCTGCATTAATTAAGCTGAGCTGATGTCATCAGCCTTCATTCATTAAGCTGATGTCATCAGCTGGAATTAATTTAAATGATGTCATCAGCCTGCATTAATTAAGCTGGGCTTATGTCATCAGCCTGCATTCATTAAGCTGATGTCATCAGCCTGCATTCATTAAGCTGATTTCATCAGCCATTAATCATTAAGCTGATGTCATCAGCTGGAATTCATTTAAATGATGTCATCAGCCTGCATTAATTAAGCTGGGCTGATGTCATCAGCCTGCATTCATTAAGCTGATGTCATCAGCCTGCATTAATTAAGCTGAGCTGACGTCATCAGCCTGAAATCATTAAGCTGATGTCATCAGCCTTGATTCATTAAGCTGATGTCATCAGCTTGAATTCATTAAGCTGATATCATCAGCCTGCATTAATTAAGCTGAGCTGATGTCATCATCCTGCATTAATTAAGCTGAGGTCTTCAGCCTGCATTCATTTAGCTAAGCTGATGTCATCAGCATGCATTCATTAAGCTGACGTCATCAGCCTGCATTCATTAAGCTGATGTCATCAGCTTGAATTCATTAAGCCGATGTCATCAGCCTGCATTAATTAAGCTGAGCTGATGTCATCAGTCTGCATTCATTAAGCTGACGTCATCAGCCTGCATTCATTAAGCTAATGTCATCAGCTGGAATTCATTTAAATAATGTCATCAGCCTGCATTCATTAAGATGACGTCATCAGCCTGCATTCATTTAGCTGATCTGATGTCATCAGCCTGCATTCATTAAGATGACGTCATCAGCCTGCATTCATTTAGCTGATGTCATCAGCCTGCATTCATTAAGCTGATGTCATCAGCTTGAATTAATTAAGCTGATGTCATCAGCCTGCATTAATTAAGCTGAGCTGATGTCATCATACTGCATTAATTAAGCTGATGTCATCAACCTGCATTCATTTAGCTGAGCAGACGTCATCAGCTTGAATTCATTAGGCTGATGTAACCAGCCTGCATTCATTTAGCTGAGCTGATGTCATCAGCCTGCATTCATTAAGCTGACGTCATCAGCTTGAATTCATTAATTTGATGTCATCAGCTTGTATTAATTAAGCTGAGCTGATGTCATCAGCCTGCATTAATTAAGCTTAGCTGATATCATCAGCTTGCATTAATTAAGCTGAGCTGATGTCATCATCCTGCATTAATTAAGCTGATGTCATAAGCCTGCATTCATTTACCTAAGCTGATGTCATCAGCCTGCATTCATTAAGCTGATGTCATCAGCTTGAACTCATTAAGCTGATGTCATCAGCCTGCATTAATTAAGCTGAGCTGATGTCATCAGTCTGCATTCATTAAGCTGATGTCATCAGCCTGCATTCATTTAGCTGATCTGATGTCATCAGCCTGCATTCATTAAGCTAATGTCATCAGCTGGAATTCATTTAAATGATGTCATCAGCCTGCATTAATTAAGCTGACGTCATCAGCCTGCATTCATCAAGCTGATTTCATCAGCCATTAATCATTAAGCTGATGTCATCAGCTGGAATTCATTTAAATGATGTCATCAGCCTGCATTAATTAAGCTGGGCTGATGTCATCAGCCTGCATTCATTAAGCTGATGTCATCAGCCTGCATTAATTAAGCTGAGCTGACGTCATCAGCCTGCATTCATTAAGCTGATGTCATCAGCCTTGATTCATTAAGATGATGTCATCAGCTTGAATTCATTAAGCTGATATCATCAGCCTGCATTAATTAAGCTGAGCTGATGTCATCATCCTGCATTAATTAAGCTGATGTCATCAGCCTGCATTCATTTAGCTAAGCTGATGTCATCAGCCTGCATTCATTAAGCTGATGTCATCAGCTTGAACTCATTATGCTGATGTCATCAGCCTGCATTCATTAAGCTGACGTTATCAGCCTGCATTCATTGAGCTGATGTCAGCAGCCTGCATTCATTAAGCTAATGTCATCAGCTAGAATTCATTTAAATGATGTCATCAGCCTGCATTAATTAAGCTTAGCTGACGTCATCAGCCTGCATTCATTTAGCTGGACTGATGTCATCAGCCTGCATTCATTAGGCTGATGTCATCAGCCTGCATTAATTAAGCTGAGCTGATGTCATCAGCCTGCATTCATTAAGATGACGTCATCAGTCTGCATTCATTTAGCTGATCTGATGTCATCAGCCTGCATTCATTAAGCTAATGTCATCAGCTGGAATTCATTTAAATGATGTCATCAGCCTGCATTAATTAAGCTGAGCTGATGTCATCAGCCTGCATTCATTAAGCTGATGTCATCAGCTGGAATTAATTTAAATGATGTCATCAGCCTGCATTAATTAAGCTGACGTCATCAGCCTGCATTCATTAAGCTGATTTCATCAGCCATTAATCATTAAGCTGATGTCATCAGCTGGAATTCATTTAAATGATGCCATCAGCCTGCATTAATTAAGCTGGGCTGATGTCATCAGCCTGCATTCATTAAGCTGATGTCATCAGCCTGCATTAATTAAGCTGAGCTGACGTCATCAGCCTGCATTCATTAAGCTGATGTCATCAGCCTTGATTCATTAAGCTGATGTCATCAGCTTGAATTCATTAAGCTGATATCATCAGCCTGCATTAATTAAGCTGAGCTGATGTCATCATCCTGCATTAAATAAGCTGATGTCATCAGCCTGCATTCATTTAGCTAAGCTGATGTCATCAGCCTGCATTCATTAAGCTGACGTCATCAGCCTGCATTCATTAAGCTGATGTCATCAGCTTGAACTCATTAAGCTGATGTCATCAGCCTGCATTAATTAAGCTGAGATGATGTCATCAGTCTGCATTCATTAAGCTGATGTCATCAGCCTGCATTCATTAAGATGACGTCATCAGCCTGCATTCATTAAGCTAATGTCATCAGCTGGAATTCATTTAGCTGAGCTGATGTCATCAGCCTGCATTCATTAAGCTGACGTCATCAGCTTGAATTCATTAAGCTGATGTCATCAGCTTGCATTAATTAAGCTGAGCTGATGTCATCAGCCTGCATTCATTTAGCTGAGCTGATGTCATCAGCCTGTATTCATTAAGCTGACCTCATCAGCCTGCATTCATTAAGCTGATGTCATCAGCCTTGATTCATTAAGCTGATATCATCAGCTTGAATTCATTAAGCTGATGTCATCAGCTTGAATTCATTAAGCTGATGTCATCAGCTTGCATTAATTAAGCTGAGCTGATGTCATCAGCCTGCATTCATTTTGCTGAGCTGATGTCATCAGCCTGCATTCATTAAGCTGACGTTATCAGCCTGCATTCATTGAGCTGATGTCATCACCCTATATTAATTTAGCTGAGCTGATGTCATCAGCCTGTATTCATTAAGCTGACGCCATCAGCCTGCATTCATTAAGCTGACGTTATCAGCCCGCATTCATTGAGCTGATGTCATCAGCCTGCATTCATTAAGCTAATGTCATCAGCTAGAATTCATTTAAATGATGTCATCAGCCTGCATTAATTAAGCTGAGCTGACGTCATCGGCCTGCATTCATTAAGCTGGGCTGATGTCATAAGCCTGCATTCATTAGGCTGATGTCATCAGCCTGCATTAATTAAGCTGAGCTGATGTCATCAGCCTGCATTCATTAAGATGACGTCATCAGCCTGCATTCATTTAGCTGATCTGATGTCATCAGCCTGCAGTCATTAAGCTAATGTCATCAGCTGGAATTCATTTAAATGATGTCATCAGCCTGCATTAATTAAGCTGACGTGATCAGCCTGCATTCATTAAGCTGATGTCATCAGCCTGCATTCATTAAGATGATGTCATCAGCCTGCATCCATTAAGCTAATGTCATCAGCTGGAATTCATTTAAATCATGTCATCAGCCTGCATTAATTAAGCTGGGCTGTTGTCATCAGCCTGCATTCATTAAGCTGATGTCATCAGCCTGCATTAATTAAGCTGAGCTGATGTCATCAGCCTGCATTCATTAAGATGACGTCATCAGCCTGCATTCATTTAGCTGATCTGATGTCATCAGCCTGCATTCATTAAGCTAATGTCATCAGCTGGAATTCATTTAAATGATGTCATCAGCCTGAATTAATTAAGCTGGGCTGATGTCATCAGCCTGCATTCATTAAGCTGATGTCATCAGCTGGAATTCATTTAAATGATGTCATCAGCCTACATTAATTAAGCTGAGCTGATGTCATCAGCCTGCATTCATTAAGATGACGTCGTCAGCCTGCATTCATTTAGCTGATCTGATGTCATCAGCCTGCATTCATTAAGCTAATGTCATCAGCTGGAATTCATTTAAATGATGTCATCAGCCTGCATTAATTAAGCTGAGCTGATGTCATCAGCCTGCATTCATTAAGCTGATGTCATCAGCTGGAATTCATTTAAATGATGTCATCAGCCTACATTAATTAAGCTGGGCTGATGTCATCAGCCTGCATTCATTAAGCTGATGTCATCAGCCTGCATTAATTAAGTCGAGCTGATGTCTTCAGCCTGCATTCATTAAGATGACGTCATCAGCCTGCATTCATTTAGCTGATCTGATGTCATCAGCCTGCATTCATTAAGCTAATGTCATCAGCTGGAATTCATTTAAATGATGTCATCAGCCTGCATTAATTAAGCTGAGCTGATGTCATCAGCCTTCATTCATTAAGCTGATGTCATCAGCTGGAATTCATTTAAATGATGTCATCAGCCTGCATTAATTAAGCTGGGCTTATGTCATCAGCCTGCATTCATTAAGCTGATGTCATCAGCCTGCATTCATTAAGCTGATTTCATCAGCCATTAATCATTAAGCTGATGTCATCAGCTGGAATTCATTTAAATTATGTCATCAGCCTGCATTAATTAAGCTGGGCTGATGTCATCAGCCTGCATTCATTAAGCTGATGTCATCAGCCTGCATTAATTAAGCTGAGCTGACGTCATCAGCCTGCATTCATTAAGCTGATGTCATCAGCCTTGATTCATTAAGCTGATGTCATCAGCTTGAATTCATTAAGCTGATGTCATCAGCTTGAATTCATTAAGCTGATATCATCAGCCTGCATTAATTAAGCTGAGCTGATGTCATCATCCTGCATTAATTAAGCTGATGTCATCAGCCTGCATTCATTTAGCTAAGCTGATGTCATCAGCCTGCATTCATTAAGCTGATGTCATCAGCTTGAACTCATTAAGCTGATGTCATCAGCCTGCATTAATTAAGCTGAGCTGATGTCATCAGTCTGCATTCATTAAGCTGATGTCATCAGCCTGCATTCATTTAGCTGATCTGATGTCATCAGCCTGCATTCATTAAGCTAATGTCATCAGCTGGAATTCATTTAAATGATGTCATCAGCCTGCATTAATTAAGCTGATGTCATCAGCCTGCATTCATCAAGCTGATTTCATCAGCCATTAATCATTAAGCTGATGTCATCAGCTGGAATTCATTTAAATGATGTCATCAGCCTGCATTAATTAAGCTGGGCTGATGTCATGAGCCTGCATTCATTAAGCTGATGTCATCAGCCTGCATTAATTAAGCTGAGCTGACGTCATCAGCCTGGATTCATTAAGCTGATGTCATCAGCCTTGATTCATTAAGCTGATGTCATCAGCTTGAATTCATTAAGCTGATATCATCAGCCTGCATTAATTAAGCTGAGCTGATGTCATCATCCTGCATTAATTAAGCTGATGTCATCAGCCTGCATTCATTAAGCTGATGTCATCAGCTTGAACTCATTACGCTGATGTCATCAGCCTGCATTAATTAAGCTGAGCTGATGTCATCAGTCTGCATTCATTAAGCTGATGTCATCAGCCTGCATTCATTAAGATGACGTCATCAGCCTGCATTCATTAAGCTAATGTCATCAGCTGGAATTCATTTAAATGATGTCATCAGCCTGCATTAATTAAGCTGGGCTGTTGTCATCAGCCTGCATTCATTAAGCTTATGTCATCAGCCTGCATTAATTAAGCTGAGCTGATGTCATCAGCCTGCATTAATTAAGATGACGTCATCAGCCTGCATTCATTTAGCTGATCTGATGTCATCAGCCTGCATTCATTAAGCTAATGTCATCAGCTGGAATTCATTTAAATGATGTCATCAGCCTGAATTAATTAAGCTGGGCTGATGTCATCAGCCTGCATTCATTAAGCTGATTTCATGAGCCTTGGTTCATTAAGCTGATGTCATCAGGCTGCATTCATAAAGCTGATGTCATCAGCCTGCATTAATTAAGCTGAGCTGATGTCATCAGCCTGCATTCATTAAGATGACGTCATCAGCCTGCATTCATTTAGCTGATCTGATGTCATCAGCCTGCATTCATTAAGCTAATGTCATCAGCTGGAATTCATTTAAATGATGTCATCAGCCTGCATTAATTAAGCTGAGCTGATGTCATCAGCCTGCATTCATTAAGCTGATGTCATCAGCTGGAATTCATTTAAATGATGTCATCAGCCTACATTAATTAAGCTGGGCTGATGTCATCAGCCTGCATTCATTAAGCTGATGTCATCAGCCGGCATTAATTAAGTCGAGCTGATGTCTTCAGCCTGCATTCATTAAGATGACGTCATCAGCCTGCATTCATTTAGCTGATCTGATGTCATCAGCCTGCATTCATTAAGCTAATGTCATCAGCTGGAATTCATTTAAATGATGTCATCAGCCTGCATTAATTAAGCTGAGCTGATGTCATCAGCCTTCATTCATTAAGCTGATGTCATCAGCTGGAATTAATTTAAATGATGTCATCAGCCTGCATTAATTAAGCTGGGCTTATGTCATCAGCCTGCATTCATTAAGTTGATGTCATCAGCCTGCATTCATTAAGCTGATTTCATCAGCCATTAATCATTAAGCTGATGTCATCAGCTGGAATTCATTTAAATGATGTCATCAGCCTGCATTAATTAAGCTGGGCGGATGTCATCAGCCTGCATTCATTAAGCTGATGTCATCAGCCTGCATTAATTAAGCTGAGCTGACGTCATCAGCCTGCATTCATTAAGCTGATGTCATCAGCCTTGATTCATTAAGCTGATGTCATCAGCTTGAATTCATTAAGCTGATATCATCAGCCTGCATTAATTAAGCTGAGCTGATGTCATCATCCTGCATTAATTAAGCTGAGGTCTTCAGCCTGCATTCATTTAGCTAAGCTGATGTCATCAGCATGCATTCATTAAGCTGACGTCATCAGCCTGCATTCATTAAGCTGATGTCATCAGCTTGAATTCATTAAGCCGATGTCATCAGCCTGCATTAATTAAGCTGAGCTGATGTCATCAGTTTGCATTCATTAAGCTGACGTCATCAGCCTGCATTCATTAAGCTAATGTCATCAGCTGGAATTCATTTAAATGATGTCATCAGCCTGCATTCATTAAGATGACGTCATCAGCCTGCATTCATTTAGCTGATCTGATGTCATCAGCCTGCATTCATTAAGATGACGTCATCAGCCTGCATTCATTTAGCTGATGTCATCAGCCTGCATTCATTAAGCTGATGTCATCAGCTTGAATTAATTAAGCTGATGTCATCAGCCTGCATTAATTAAGCTGAGCTGATGTCATCATACTGCATTAATTAAGCTGATGTCATCAACCTGCATTCATTTAGCTGAGCAGACGTCATCAGCTTGAATTCATTAGGCTGATGTAACCAGCCTGCATTCATTTAGCTGAGCTGATGTCATCAGCCTGCATTCATTAAGCTGACGTCATCAGCTTGAATTCATTAATTTGATGTCATCAGCTTGCATTAATTAAGCTGAGCTGATGTCATCAGCCTGCATTCATTTAGCTGAGCTGATGTCATCAGCCTTGATTCATTAAGCTGATGACATCAGCTTGAATTCACTAAGCTGATGTCATCAGCCTGCATTAATTAAGCTTAGCTGATATCATCAGCCTGCATTAATTAAGCTGAGCTGATGTCATCATCCTGCATTAATTAAGCTGATGTCATAAGCCTGCATTCATTTAGCTAAGCTGATGTCATCAGCCTGCATTCATTAAGCTGATGTCATCAGCTTGAACTCATTAAGCTGATGTCATCAGCCTGCATTAATTAAGCTGAGCTGATGTCATCAGTCTGCATTCATTAAGCTGATGTCATCAGCCTGCATTCATTTAGCTGATCTGATGTCATCAGCCTGCATTCATTAAGCTAATGTCATCAGCTGGAATTCATTTAAATGATGTCATCAGCCTGCATTAATTAAGCTGACGTCATCAGCCTGCATTCATCAAGCTGATTTCATCAGCCATTAATCATTAAGCTGATGTCATCAGCTGGAATTCATTTAAATGATGTCATCAGCCTGCATTAATTAAGCTGGGCTGATGTCATCAGCCTGCATTCATTAAGCTGATGTCATCAGCCTGCATTAATTAAGCTGAGCTGACGTCATCAGCCTGCATTCATTAAGCTGATGTCATCAGCCTTGATTCATTAAGATGATGTCATCAGCTTGAATTCATTAAGCTGATATCATCAGCCTGCATTAATTAAGCTGAGCTGATGTCATCATCCTGCATTAATTAAGCTGATGTCATCAGCCTGCATTCATTTAGCTAAGCTGATGTCATCAGCCTGCATTCATTAAGCTGATGTCATCAGCTTGAACTCATTATGCTGATGTCATCAGCCTGCATTAATTAAGCTGAGCTGATGTCATCAGTCTGCATTCATTAAGCTGATGTCATCAGCCTGCATTCATTAAGATGACGTCATCAGCCTGCATTCATTAAGCTAATGTCATCAGCTGGAATTCATTTAAATGATGTCATCAGCCTGCATTAATTAAGCTGGGCTGTTGTCATCAGCCTGCATTCATTAAGCTGATGTCATCAGCCTGCATTAATTAAGCTGAGCTGATGTCATCAGCCTGCATTCATTAAGATGACATCATCAGCCTGCATTCATTTAGCTGATCTGATGTCATCAGCCTGCATTCATTAAGCTAATGTCATCAGCTGGAATTCATATAAATGATGTCATCAGCCTGAATTAATTAAGCTGGGCTGATGTCATCAGCCTGCATTCATTATGCTGATGTCATCAGCCTGCATTCATTAAGCTGATTTCATGAGCCTTGGTTCATTAAGCTGATGTCATCAGGCTGCATTCATAAAGCTGATGTCATCAGCCTGCATTAATTAAGCTGAGCTGATGTCATCAGCCTGCATTCATTAAGATGATGTCATCAGCCTGCATTCATTTAGCTGATCTGATGTCATCAGCCTGCATTCATTAAGCTAATGTCATCAGCTGGAATTCATTTAAATGATGTCATCAGCCTGCATTAATTAAGCTGAGCTGATGTCATCTTACTGCATTAATTAAGCTGATGTCATCACCCTGCATTCATTTAGCTGAGCAGACGTCATCAGCTTGAATTCATTAGGCTGATGTAACCAGCCTGCATTCATTTAGCTGAGCTGATGTCATCAGCCTGCATTCATTAAGCTGACGTCATCAGCTTGAATTCATTAATTTGATGTCATCAGCTTGCATTAATTAAGCTGAGCTGATGTCATCAGCCTGCATTCATTTAGCTGAGCTGATGTCATCAGCCTTGATTCATTAAGCTGATGACATCAGCTTGAATTCACTAAGCTGATGTCATCAGCCTGCATTAATTAAGCTTAGCTGATGTCATCATACTGCATTCATTAAGCTGATGTCATCAGCCTGCATTAATTAAGCTGAGCTGATGTCATCATTCTGCATTAATTAAGCTGATGTCATCACCCTGCATTCATTTAGCTGAGCAGACGTCATCAGCTTGAATTCATTAGGCTGATGTCATCAGCCTGCATTATTTAAGCTGAGCTGATGTCATCATACTGCATTAATTAAGCTGATGTTATCTGCCTGCATTCATTTAGCTGAGCTGATGTCATCAGCCTGCATTCATTAAGCCGACGTCATCAGCCTGTATTCATTAAGCTGATGTCATCAGCTTGAATTAATTAAGCTGATGTCATCAGCCTGCATTAATTAAGCTGAGCTGATGTCATCATACTGCATTAATTAAGCTGATGTCATCACCCTGCATTCATTTAGCTGAGCAGACGTCATCAGCTTGAATTCATTAGGCTGATGTCATCAGCCTGCATTATTTAAGCTGAGCTGATGTCATCATACTGCATTAATTAAGCTGATGTTATCTGCCTGCATTCATTTAGCTGAGCTGATGTCATCAGCCTGCATTCATTAAGCCGACGTCATCAGCCTGTATTCATTAAGCTGATGTCATCAGCTTGAATTAATTAAGCTGATGTCATCAGCCTGCATTAATTAAGCTGAGCTGATGTCATCATACTGCATTAATTAAGCTGATGTCATCACCCTGCATTCATTTAGCTGAGCAGACGTAATCAGCTTGAATTCATTAGGCTGATGTCATCAGCCTGCATTCATTTAG
The DNA here is from genome assembly GCA_030533445.1 of Cyprinodon diabolis. Lineage (NCBI taxonomy): Eukaryota > Metazoa > Chordata > Actinopteri > Cyprinodontiformes > Cyprinodontidae > Cyprinodon > Cyprinodon diabolis. The sequence continues at coordinate 11,959 of JARPUW010000637.1, read as the reverse complement.
CTGACGTCATCAGCTTGAATTCATTAAGCTGATGTCATCAGCTTGCATTAATTAAGCTGAGCTGATGTCATCAGCGTGCATTCATTTAGCTGAGCTGATGTCATCAGCCTGTATTCATTAAGCTGACGTCATCAGCTTGAATTCATTAAGCTGATGTCATCAGCTTGCATTAATTAAGCTGAGCTGATGTCATCAGCCTGCATTCATTTAGCTGAGCTGATGTCATCAGCCTGCATTCATTAAGCTGACGTCATCAGCTTGAATTCATTAAGCTGATGTCATCAGCTTGCATTAATTAAGCTGACGTTATCAGCCTGCATTCATTTTGCTGAGCTGATGTTATCAGCCTGCATTCATTAAGCTGACGATATCAGCCTGCATTCATTGAGCTGATGTCATCAGCCTATATTAATTTAGCTGAGCTGATGTCATCAGCCTGCATTCATTAAGCTGACGTCATCAGCCTGCATTCATTAAGCTGACGTTATCAGCCTGCATTCATTGAGCTGATGTCAGCAGCCTGCATTCATTAAGCTAATGTCATCAGCTAGAATTCATTTAAATGATGTCATCAGCCTGCATTAATTAAGCTGAGCTGACGTCATCAGCCTGCATTCATTTAGCTGGACTGATGTCATCAGCCTGCATTCATTAGGCTGATGTCATCAGCCTGCATTAATTAAGCTGAGCTGATGTCATCAGCCTGCATTCATTAAGATGACGTCATCAGCCTGCATTCATTTAGCTGATCTGATGTCATCAGCCTGCATTCATTAAGCTAATGTCATCAGCTGGAATTCATTTAAATGATGTCATCAGCCTGCATTAATTAAGCTGAGCTGATGTCATCAGCCTGCATTCATTAAGCTGATGTCATCAGCTGGAATTAATTTAAATGATGTCATCAGCCTGCATTAATTAAGCTGACGTCATCAGCCTGCATTCATTAAGCTGATTTCATCAGCCATTAATCATTAAGCTGATGTCATCAGCTGGAATTCATTTAAATGATGCCATCAGCCTGCATTAATTAAGCTGGGCTGATGTCATCAGCCTGCATTCATTAAGCTGATGTCATCAGCCTGCATTAATTAAGCTGAGCTGACGTCATCAGCCTGCATTCATTAAGCTGATGTCATCAGCCTTGATTCATTAAGCTGATGTCATCAGCTTGAATTCATTAAGCTGATATCATCAGCCTGCATTAATTAAGCTGAGCTGATGTCATCATCCTGCATTAAATAAGCTGATGTCATCAGCCTGCATTCATTTAGCTAAGCTGATGTCATCAGCCTGCATTCATTAAGCTGACGTCATCAGCCTGCATTCATTAAGCTGATGTCATCAGCTTGAACTCATTAAGCTGATGTCATCAGCCTGCATTAATTAAGCTGAGATGATGTCATCAGTCTGCATTCATTAAGCTGATGTCATCAGCCTGCATTCATTAAGATTACGTCATCAGCCTGCATTCATTAAGCTAATGTCATCAGCTGGAATTCATTTAGCTGAGCTGATGTCATCAGCCTGCATTCATTAAGCTGACGTCATCAGCTTGAATTCATTAAGCTGATGTCATCAGCTTGCATTAATTAAGCTGAGCTGATGTCATCAGCCTGCATTCATTTAGCTGAGCTGATGTCATCAGCCTGTATTCATTAAGCTGACCTCATCAGCCTGCATTCATTAAGCTGATGTCATCAGCCTTGATTCATTAAGCTGATATCATCAGCTTGAATTCATTAAGCTGATGTCATCAGCTTGAATTCATTAAGCTGATGTCATCAGCTTGCATTAATTAAGCTGAGCTGATGTCATCAGCCTGCATTCATTTTGCTGAGCTGATGTCATCAGCCTGCATTCATTAAGCTGACGTTATCAGCCTGCATTCATTGAGCTGATGTCATCACCCTATATTAATTTAGCTGAGCTGATGTCATCAGCCTGTATTCATTAAGCTGACGCCATCAGCCTGCATTCATTAAGCTGACGTTATCAGCCCGCATTCATTGAGCTGATGTCATCAGCTAGAATTCATTTAAATGATGTCATCAGCCTGCATTAATTAAGCTGAGCTGACGTCATCGGCCTGCATTCATTAAGCTGGGCTGATGTCATAAGCCTGCATTCATTAGGCTGATGTCATCAGCCTGCATTAATTAAGCTGAGCTGATGTCATCAGCCTGCATTCATTAAGATGACGTCATCAGCCTGCATTCATTTAGCTGATCTGATGTCATCAGCTTGCAGTCATTAAGCTAATGTCATCAGCTGGAATTCATTTAAATGATGTCATCAGCCTGCATTAATTAAGCTGACGTGATCAGCCTGCATTCATTAAGCTGATGTCATCAGCCTGCATTCATTAAGATGACGTCATCAGCCTGCATCCATTAAGCTAATGTCATCAGCTGGAATTCATTTAAATCATGTCATCAGCCTGCATTAATTAAGCTGGGCTGTTGTCATCAGCCTGCATTCATTAAGCTGATGTCATCAGCCTGCATTAATTAAGCTGAGCTGATGTCATCAGCCTGCATTCATTAAGATGACGTCATCAGCCTGCATTCATTTAGCTGATCTGATGTCATCAGCCTGCATTCATTAAGCTAATGTCATCAGCTGGAATTCATTTAAATGATGTCATCAGCCTGAATTAATTAAGCTGGGCTGATGTCATCAGCCTGCATTCATTAAGCTGATGTCATCAGCCTGCATTCATTAAGCTGATTTCATGAGCCTTGGTTCATAAAGCTGATGTCATCAGGCTGCATTCATAAAGCTGATGTCATCAGCCTGCATTAATTAAGCTGAGCTGATGTCATCAGCCTGCATTCATTAAGATGACGTCGTCAGCCTGCATTCATTTAGCTGATCTGATGTCATCAGCCTGCATTCATTAAGCTGATGTCATCAGCTTGAACTCATTAAGCTGATGTCATCAGCCTGCATTAATTAAGCTGAGCTGATGTCATCAGTCTGCATTCATTAAGCTGATGTCATCAGCCTGCATTCATTTAGCTGATCTGATGTCATCAGCCTGCATTCATTAAGCTAATGTCATCAGCTGGAATTCATTTAAATGATGTCATCAGCCTGCATTAATTAAGCTGATGTCATCAGCCTGCATTCATCAAGCTGATTTCATCAGCCATTAATCATTAAGCTGATGTCATCAGCTGGAATTCATTTAAATGATGTCATCAGCCTGCATTAATTAAGCTGGGCTGATGTCATGAGCCTGCATTCATTAAGCTGATGTCATCAGCCTGCATTAATTAAGCTGAGCTGACGTCATCAGCCTGGATTCATTAAGCTGATGTCATCAGCCTTGATTCATTAAGCTGATGTCATCAGCTTGAATTCATTAAGCTGATATCATCAGCCTGCATTAATTAAGCTGAGCTGATGTCATCATCCTGCATTAATTAAGCTGATGTCATCAGCCTGCATTCATTAAGCTGATGTCATCAGCTTGAACTCATTACGCTGATGTCATCAGCCTGCATTAATTAAGCTGAGCTGATGTCATCAGTCTGCATTCATTAAGCTGATGTCATCAGCCTGCATTCATTAAGATGACGTCATCAGCCTGCATTCATTAAGCTAATGTCATCAGCTGGAATTCATTTAAATGATGTCATCAGCCTGCATTAATTAAGCTGGGCTGTTGTCATCAGCCTGCATTCATTAAGCTTATGTCATCAGCCTGCATTAATTAAGCTGAGCTGATGTCATCAGCCTGCATTAATTAAGATGACGTCATCAGCCTGCATTCATTTAGCTGATCTGATGTCATCAGCCTGCATTCATTAAGCTAATGTCATCAGCTGGAATTCATTTAAATGATGTCATCAGCCTGAATTAATTAAGCTGGGCTGATGTCATCAGCCTGCATTCATTAAGCTGATTTCATGAGCCTTGGTTCATTAAGCTGATGTCATCAGGCTGCATTCATAAAGCTGATGTCATCAGCCTGCATTAATTAAGCTGAGCTGATGTCATCAGCCTGCATTCATTAAGATGACGTCATCAGCCTGCATTCATTTAGCTGATCTGATGTCATCAGCCTGCATTCATTAAGCTAATGTCATCAGCTGGAATTCATTTAAATGATGTCATCAGCCTGCATTAATTAAGCTGAGCTGATGTCATCAGCCTGCATTCATTAAGCTGATGTCATCAGCTGGAATTCATTTAAATGATGTCATCAGCCTACATTAATTAAGCTGGGCTGATGTCATCAGCCTGCATTCATTAAGCTGATGTCATCAGCCGGCATTAATTAAGTCGAGCTGATGTCTTCAGCCTGCATTCATTAAGATGACGTCATCAGCCTGCATTCATTTAGCTGATCTGATGTCATCAGCCTGCATTCATTAAGCTAATGTCATCAGCTGGAATTCATTTAAATGATGTCATCAGCCTGCATTAATTAAGCTGAGCTGATGTCATCAGCCTTCATTCATTAAGCTGATGTCATCAGCTGGAATTAATTTAAATGATGTCATCAGCCTGCATTAATTAAGCTGGGCTTATGTCATCAGCCTGCATTCATTAAGTTGATGTCATCAGCCTGCATTCATTAAGCTGATTTCATCAGCCATTAATCATTAAGCTGATGTCATCAGCTGGAATTCATTTAAATGATGTCATCAGCCTGCATTAATTAAGCTGGGCGGATGTCATCAGCCTGCATTCATTAAGCTGATGTCATCAGCCTGCATTAATTAAGCTGAGCTGACGTCATCAGCCTGCATTCATTAAGCTGATGTCATCAGCCTTGATTCATTAAGCTGATGTCATCAGCTTGAATTCATTAAGCTGATATCATCAGCCTGCATTAATTAAGCTGAGCTGATGTCATCATCCTGCATTAATTAAGCTGAGGTCTTCAGCCTGCATTCATTTAGCTAAGCTGATGTCATCAGCATGCATTCATTAAGCTGACGTCATCAGCCTGCATTCATTAAGCTGATGTCATCAGCTTGAATTCATTAAGCCGATGTCATCAGCCTGCATTAATTAAGCTGAGCTGATGTCATCAGTTTGCATTCATTAAGCTGACGTCATCAGCCTGCATTCATTAAGCTAATGTCATCAGCTGGAATTCATTTAAATGATGTCATCAGCCTGCATTCATTAAGATGACGTCATCAGCCTGCATTCATTTAGCTGATCTGATGTCATCAGCCTGCATTCATTAAGATGACGTCATCAGCCTGCATTCATTTAGCTGATGTCATCAGCCTGCATTCATTAAGCTGATGTCATCAGCTTGAATTAATTAAGCTGATGTCATCAGCCTGCATTAATTAAGCTGAGCTGATGTCATCATACTGCATTAATTAAGCTGATGTCATCAACCTGCATTCATTTAGCTGAGCAGACGTCATCAGCTTGAATTCATTAGGCTGATGTAACCAGCCTGCATTCATTTAGCTGAGCTGATGTCATCAGCCTGCATTCATTAAGCTGACGTCATCAGCTTGAATTCATTAATTTGATGTCATCAGCTTGCATTAATTAAGCTGAGCTGATGTCATCAGCCTGCATTCATTTAGCTGAGCTGATGTCATCAGCCTTGATTCATTAAGCTGATGACATCAGCTTGAATTCACTAAGCTGATGTCATCAGCCTGCATTAATTAAGCTTAGCTGATATCATCAGCCTGCATTAATTAAGCTGAGCTGATGTCATCATCCTGCATTAATTAAGCTGATGTCATAAGCCTGCATTCATTTAGCTAAGCTGATGTCATCAGCCTGCATTCATTAAGCTGATGTCATCAGCTTGAACTCATTAAGCTGATGTCATCAGCCTGCATTAATTAAGCTGAGCTGATGTCATCAGTCTGCATTCATTAAGCTGATGTCATCAGCCTGCATTCATTTAGCTGATCTGATGTCATCAGCCTGCATTCATTAAGCTAATGTCATCAGCTGGAATTCATTTAAATGATGTCATCAGCCTGCATTAATTAAGCTGACGTCATCAGCCTGCATTCATCAAGCTGATTTCATCAGCCATTAATCATTAAGCTGATGTCATCAGCTGGAATTCATTTAAATGATGTCATCAGCCTGCATTAATTAAGCTGGGCTGATGTCATCAGCCTGCATTCATTAAGCTGATGTCATCAGCCTGCATTAATTAAGCTGAGCTGACGTCATCAGCCTGCATTCATTAAGCTGATGTCATCAGCCTTGATTCATTAAGATGATGTCATCAGCTTGAATTCATTAAGCTGATATCATCAGCCTGCATTAATTAAGCTGAGCTGATGTCATCATCCTGCATTAATTAAGCTGATGTCATCAGCCTGCATTCATTTAGCTAAGCTGATGTCATCAGCCTGCATTCATTAAGCTGATGTCATCAGCTTGAACTCATTATGCTGATGTCATCAGCCTGCATTAATTAAGCTGAGCTGATGTCATCAGTCTGCATTCATTAAGCTGATGTCATCAGCCTGCATTCATTAAGATGACGTCATCAGCCTGCATTCATTAAGCTAATGTCATCAGCTGGAATTCATTTAAATGATGTCATCAGCCTGCATTAATTAAGCTGGGCTGTTGTCATCAGCCTGCATTCATTAAGCTGATGTCATCAGCCTGCATTAATTAAGCTGAGCTGATGTCATCAGCCTGCATTCATTAAGATGACATCATCAGCCTGCATTCATTTAGCTGATCTGATGTCATCAGCCTGCATTCATTAAGCTAATGTCATCAGCTGGAATTCATATAAATGATGTCATCAGCCTGAATTAATTAAGCTGGGCTGATGTCATCAGCCTGCATTCATTATGCTGATGTCATCAGCCTGCATTCATTAAGCTGATTTCATGAGCCTTGGTTCATTAAGCTGATGTCATCAGGCTGCATTCATAAAGCTGATGTCATCAGCCTGCATTAATTAAGCTGAGCTGATGTCATCAGCCTGCATTCATTAAGATGATGTCATCAGCCTGCATTCATTTAGCTGATCTGATGTCATCAGCCTGCATTCATTAAGCTAATGTCATCAGCTGGAATTCATTTAAATGATGTCATCAGCCTGCATTAATTAAGCTGAGCTGATGTCATCTTACTGCATTAATTAAGCTGATGTCATCACCCTGCATTCATTTAGCTGAGCAGACGTCATCAGCTTGAATTCATTAGGCTGATGTAACCAGCCTGCATTCATTTAGCTGAGCTGATGTCATCAGCCTGCATTCATTAAGCTGACGTCATCAGCTTGAATTCATTAATTTGATGTCATCAGCTTGCATTAATTAAGCTGAGCTGATGTCATCAGCCTGCATTCATTTAGCTGAGCTGATGTCATCAGCCTTGATTCATTAAGCTGATGACATCAGCTTGAATTCACTAAGCTGATGTCATCAGCCTGCATTAATTAAGCTTAGCTGATGTCATCATACTGCATTCATTAAGCTGATGTCATCAGCCTGCATTAATTAAGCTGAGCTGATGTCATCATTCTGCATTAATTAAGCTGATGTCATCACCCTGCATTCATTTAGCTGAGCAGACGTCATCAGCTTGAATTCATTAGGCTGATGTCATCAGCCTGCATTATTTAAGCTGAGCTGATGTCATCATACTGCATTAATTAAGCTGATGTTATCTGCCTGCATTCATTTAGCTGAGCTGATGTCATCAGCCTGCATTCATTAAGCCGACGTCATCAGCCTGTATTCATTAAGCTGATGTCATCAGCTTGAATTAATTAAGCTGATGTCATCAGCCTGCATTAATTAAGCTGAGCTGATGTCATCATACTGCATTAATTAAGCTGATGTCATCACCCTGCATTCATTTAGCTGAGCAGACGTCATCAGCTTGAATTCATTAGGCTGATGTCATCAGCCTGCATTATTTAAGCTGAGCTGATGTCATCATACTGCATTAATTAAGCTGATGTTATCTGCCTGCATTCATTTAGCTGAGCTGATGTCATCAGCCTGCATTCATTAAGCCGACGTCATCAGCCTGTATTCATTAAGCTGATGTCATCAGCTTGAATTAATTAAGCTGATGTCATCAGCCTGCATTAATTAAGCTGAGCTGATGTCATCATACTGCATTAATTAAGCTGATGTCATCACCCTGCATTCATTTAGCTGAGCAGACGTAATCAGCTTGAATTCATTAGGCTGATGTCATCAGCCTGCATTCATTTAGCTGACGTCATCAGCTTGAATTCATTAAGCTGATGTCATCAGCTTGCATTAATTAAGCTGAGCTGATGTCATCAGCGTGCATTCATTTAGCTGAGCTGATGTCATCAGCCTGTATTCATTAAGCTGACGTCATCAGCTTGAATTCATTAAGCTGATGTCATCAGCTTGCATTAATTAAGCTGAGCTGATGTCATCAGCCTGCATTCATTTAGCTGAGCTGATGTCATCAGCCTGCATTCATTAAGCTGACGTCATCAGCTTGAATTCATTAAGCTGATGTCATCAGCTTGCATTAATTAAGCTGACGTTATCAGCCTGCATTCATTTTGCTGAGCTGATGTTATCAGCCTGCATTCATTAAGCTGACGATATCAGCCTGCATTCATTGAGCTGATGTCATCAGCCTATATTAATTTAGCTGAGCTGATGTCATCAGCCTGCATTCATTAAGCTGACGTCATCAGCCTGCATTCATTAAGCTGACGTTATCAGCCTGCATTCATTGAGCTGATGTCAGCAGCCTGCATTCATTAAGCTAATGTCATCAGCTAGAATTCATTTAAATGATGTCATCAGCCTGCATTAATTAAGCTGAGCTGACGTCATCAGCCTGCATTCATTTAGCTGGACTGATGTCATCAGCCTGCATTCATTAGGCTGATGTCATCAGCCTGCATTAATTAAGCTGAGCTGATGTCATCAGCCTGCATTCATTAAGATGACGTCATCAGCCTGCATTCATTTAGCTGATCTGATGTCATCAGCCTGCATTCATTAAGCTAATGTCATCAGCTGGAATTCATTTAAATGATGTCATCAGCCTGCATTAATTAAGCTGAGCTGATGTCATCAGCCTGCATTCATTAAGCTGATGTCATCAGCTGGAATTAATTTAAATGATGTCATCAGCCTGCATTAATTAAGCTGACGTCATCAGCCTGCATTCATTAAGCTGATTTCATCAGCCATTAATCATTAAGCTGATGTCATCAGCTGGAATTCATTTAAATGATGCCATCAGCCTGCATTAATTAAGCTGGGCTGATGTCATCAGCCTGCATTCATTAAGCTGATGTCATCAGCCTGCATTAATTAAGCTGAGCTGACGTCATCAGCCTGCATTCATTAAGCTGATGTCATCAGCCTTGATTCATTAAGCTGATGTCATCAGCTTGAATTCATTAAGCTGATATCATCAGCCTGCATTAATTAAGCTGAGCTGATGTCATCATCCTGCATTAAATAAGCTGATGTCATCAGCCTGCATTCATTAAGCTGACGTCATCAGCCTGCATTCATTAAGCTGATGTCATCAGCTTGAACTCATTAAGCTGATGTCATCAGCCTGCATTAATTAAGCTGAGATGATGTCATCAGTCTGCATTCATTAAGCTGATGTCATCAGCCTGCATTCATTAAGATTACGTCATCAGCCTGCATTCATTAAGCTAATGTCATCAGCTGGAATTCATTTAGCTGAGCTGATGTCATCAGCCTGCATTCATTAAGCTGACGTCATCAGCTTGAATTCATTAAGCTGATGTCATCAGCTTGCATTAATTAAGCTGAGCTGATGTCATCAGCCTGCATTCATTTAGCTGAGCTGATGTCATCAGCCTGTATTCATTAAGCTGACCTCATCAGCCTGCATTCATTAAGCTGATGTCATCAGCCTTGATTCATTAAGCTGATATCATCAGCTTGAATTCATTAAGCTGATGTCATCAGCTTGAATTCATTAAGCTGATGTCATCAGCTTGCATTAATTAAGCTGAGCTGATGTCATCAGCCTGCATTCATTTTGCTGAGCTGATGTCATCAGCCTGCATTCATTAAGCTGACGTTATCAGCCTGCATTCATTGAGCTGATGTCATCACCCTATATTAATTTAGCTGAGCTGATGTCATCAGCCTGTATTCATTAAGCTGACGCCATCAGCCTGCATTCATTAAGCTGACGTTATCAGCCCGCATTCATTGAGCTGATGTCATCAGCTAGAATTCATTTAAATGATGTCATCAGCCTGCATTAATTAAGCTGAGCTGACGTCATCGGCCTGCATTCATTAAGCTGGGCTGATGTCATAAGCCTGCATTCATTAGGCTGATGTCATCAGCCTGCATTAATTAAGCTGAGCTGATGTCATCAGCCTGCATTCATTAAGATGACGTCATCAGCCTGCATTCATTTAGCTGATCTGATGTCATCAGCTTGCAGTCATTAAGCTAATGTCATCAGCTGGAATTCATTTAAATGATGTCATCAGCCTGCATTAATTAAGCTGACGTGATCAGCCTGCATTCATTAAGCTGATGTCATCAGCCTGCATTCATTAAGATGACGTCATCAGCCTGCATCCATTAAGCTAATGTCATCAGCTGGAATTCATTTAAATCATGTCATCAGCCTGCATTAATTAAGCTGGGCTGTTGTCATCAGCCTGCATTCATTAAGCTGATGTCATCAGCCTGCATTAATTAAGCTGAGCTGATGTCATCAGCCTGCATTCATTAAGATGACGTCATCAGCCTGCATTCATTTAGCTGATCTGATGTCATCAGCCTGCATTCATTAAGCTAATGTCATCAGCTGGAATTCATTTAAATGATGTCATCAGCCTGAATTAATTAAGCTGGGCTGATGTCATCAGCCTGCATTCATTAAGCTGATGTCATCAGCCTGCATTCATTAAGCTGATTTCATGAGCCTTGGTTCATAAAGCTGATGTCATCAGGCTGCATTCATAAAGCTGATGTCATCAGCCTGCATTAATTAAGCTGAGCTGATGTCATCAGCCTGCATTCATTAAGATGACGTCGTCAGCCTGCATTCATTTAGCTGATCTGATGTCATCAGCCTGCATTCATTAAGCTAATGTCATCAGCTGGAATTCATTTAAATGATGTCATCAGCCTGCATTAATTAAGCTGAGCTGATGTCATCAGCCTGTATTCATTAAGCTGATGTCATCAGCTGGAATTCATTTAAATGATGTCATCAGCCTACATTAATTAAGCTGGGCTGATGTCATCAGCCTGCATTCATTAAGCTGATGTCATCAGCCTGCATTAATTAAGTCGAGCTGATGTCTTCAGCCTGCATTCATTAAGATGACGTCATCAGCCTGCATTCATTTAGCTGATCTGATGTCATCAGCCTGCATTCATTAAGCTAATGTCATCAGCTGGAATTCATTTAAATGATGTCATCAGCCTGCATTAATTAAGCTGAGCTGATGTCATCAGCCTTCATTCATTAAGCTGATGTCATCAGCTGGAATTCATTTAAATGATGTCATCAGCCTGCATTAATTAAGCTGGGCTTATGTCATCAGCCTGCATTCATTAAGCTGATGTCATCAGCCTGCATTCATTAAGCTGATTTCATCAGCCATTAATCATTAAGCTGATGTCATCAGCTGGAATTCATTTAAATTATGTCATCAGCCTGCATTAATTAAGCTGGGCTGATGTCATCAGCCTGCATTCATTAAGCTGATGTCATCAGCCTGCATTAATTAAGCTGAGCTGACGTCATCAGCCTGCATTCATTAAGCTGATGTCATCAGCCTTGATTCATTAAGCTGATGTCATCAGCTTGAATTCATTAAGCTGATGTCATCAGCTTGAATTCATTAAGCTGATATCATCAGCCTGCATTAATTAAGCTGAGCTGATGTCATCATCCTGCATTAATTAAGCTGATGTCATCAGCCTGCATTCATTTAGCTAAGCTGATGTCATCAGCCTGCATTCATTAAGCTGAT
>JARPUW010000635.1:0-112535 GCA_030533445.1 Cyprinodon diabolis | reverse complement strand
TTAGCAAAGGTTGTAGGAAAGTAGTTTGTCTTAATTAAAGAATATAGATGTTGTCCTCGTTACTTTTCCTGTTGGAACACTGTAGATTGACCCTGAAGTTCTGGCGCCTATCCACTTTGGGCCAGCCCTCAGTGTACATTGGTTATCGCCTGGCCACCCTTTTAAAAAATTTCTGGCTACGCCTCTGATTGGGAACCTGAAGGAAAATATAGTTTTCACTTTTTTTTTTCTTTTTTCATTTACAAAGAACAGCCTTCAGTCCATCATCCTTCTGCGTTTAACTCAGTCGCCTTTAAATCAAAGGAACTTAACACTATCTTAACTGTTCAGACAGAGAATTTAACAGCTTAGTATAAAACTGCTGATGTTGCTTGCTTATTGGGGTCCTGGGCTGTAATTACTATAAAAAAACTTTAATGATCTTTAATGATTCAGACAAATGTTGCTTCATATTCTGAGAGCCCTCTGTACCAAACAGCTGGGATTTCTGGCATTTGTTCTGGGTTAGTATTGGGAGAGTCTGGGTGAGGGCTCAGTAATACATAGGGCAGGAGAATAGTGGTGATTAGGTCAGATGTTGATGACGTCTTTTCATTTTATCCGTTTGACATGTTTATTTGTGCAGGCTGCATTGAAATACTGGCTCGGTCTCGACCATTACATCACATCATTCAGGCAGACGTTGGAGGGCTTCGACTCAACAATATCGGCACTGCTGGGTTCCACATCTCCTGCAGGGGTGGTCCCAGGAGTGAAGGTGAGCGACATCACCTTCGCCGGTGTCCCAGTGAGAGTTTACGAGCCGCCAGCTGGAGGAGAGGGTCACCTGAGGAGAGGCTTGATGTATTTCCACGGAGGTGGCTGGGCCTTCGGCAGAGGCAGTGAGCACAGATTTGTTATTTTATGTAGAATAAATAACGATTTGCTTCTTCAGACATCGTCTTTATTAGGAGTATATATTTTAGCTGGGAAATGTTTTTATTACTGTTCTCCCTTATTTTTCTTCAGAGATGGGTGCCTATAATAAAATGACTCAGATGATTTCAGATGAACTGAACACCGTTGTCGTCTCTGTTGAGTGAGTTTGACCTATTCTGTCCCTTATGTTGTTTACTTATTAACTGACGTGCTGTAAACTTTCAGTTAAAGTAATGGTGCCTTGCAGAAATATTTAAAACCCTCTGAAGTTTCTCAGATTATATTCCATTTCAACCAAACTTTAGAGTATTTTATTAATAATCTAACCAAAAGAAAACCACATAGTAGCATTTAGTTATGAAGGGGAAAGAAAATGAAACATGCTGTTCAACATTTTACACAAATATAGCTCAATAGTCAATGAGCCAAAGCAGAGCAGTTTGGATGGAACTATATTCTCTTGTTAAAACGGCCTAGTCAAAGTCCATACCAAAATGCAATAAAGAATCTTTGCGCATGTTTGAGCTATTTTTACAAAGAGATTATTAAATATGTTTATTGGTTCGTCTAGGCACACCCAGAAAGATTTGCTGCTGCAAGAAATTATTTACATCTGTTTTTTTTTCCTCCATCGTCACATTACAGCCTTATTCAAAAACCAATTGGAGGATGGCCTCCCTTTAAACAGAAAACATGATATAATGGAAGATAAGGACATGATTCAGTTTAGATTCAGATCTTCCTTGCAATTTTAGAAAATATAAACATTAGTATAACGGGTACATAAGCATTCAGACCATTTTCACTTGGCATTTGAGATACTTGAATAGTGGGCTGAAGAGCATATAATTGTCCTTGAGATCTATGTCTTGATTTGAGTCCATCACTTCTCACTACAGTCCTTTAGGTGGCAGTAGTAAGCTTAATGTGGACTTACCCTCCAGCAGTCAATTCCCATGTCAATAGACTGTGGACGAAAAAAGATTTGATGCAAACATGCTTTCAGAGAAAAATTTAGACTTTTGTCTAGATCACACAACACTACTCATAAGCATGGTGGTGGCAGGGTCGTGCTGCGGGAATATGGACTAATAACAGGTAATGGTTGACTAAGCTGCATAAAGGTGTACAGCAGCCATGTAGGAATACTTCCAGAACTCAGACTGAGGAGACGGTTGAACTTCTAAGATGGCAATTACCAGAAACACACAGCTAGGGTAACAAAGCAGCTAAAAGAGGAGTAGGAAATATTCCAGAATAGATCTGCAAAACCTGGAGCGACATGTCCAAACGGTGTACATGCTGACAAATATTTTACTTAAAAAATGTATTCAAGGCATGTGTTTAAGTATATGTGGATTTATTGTGTTTCAATTATTTTCAAATTTGCAAAAATGTCCCAAAAGTCTTTTTTTTTTTTTAACCTCATATTGACAATTTTTTTTATAGATTTGTATGGTTAAATGGTATGAAATCCCTTTTGGAGGAAAATCACTTTTTGAGGAAAATAACGCAGTAAATGATGTTTTTCATTTTTGTTTTTAAGTACGATTTGGTGGTATTAACTCTTCAAACCTTCTTCGCTTGTGTGTAGATATCGCCTGTTTCCAGAGGTGCACTTTCCTGAGCCGTTTTTAGACTGTCTTAGTGCTGCCAAACACTTCTTATCTCCGGAGGTTCTGGCCAAATACTCCATCGACCCTGAGCGTGTTGCTGTGTCAGGAGACAGCGCTGGTGGAAACCTGGCCGCCGCTGTAGCTCAGGAGGTACTCACTGCACACTGAATCCTGGACTCATGTGATCATCAAGCTGCAAGCTGCTGATCACATGATTATTTATAAGTGTCTGTTTTTCTTAGATTTCTACAGATGACAGCGTTTCTGTGAAATTCAGCGTCCAGGCACTGATTTACCCAGCCCTCCAGGCTTTGGATTTCAACACACCTTCCTACGTGCAGAATGATAATATGGCCATCCTCCCAAGGCGAGTCATGGTCCAGTTCTGGCTGCAGTACCTTGGCGCCGACATCTCCCTGCAGCCCCAGGTCATAGCGAACAACCACAGCGCCCTGCAGCACTCGCCTCTCACCCCAGAGCTGAGGTCTCGGCTAGACTGGACCTCCCTCCTTGCTCAGAGGTTTAAGAAAAGCTTCAAGCCCGTCGTTGTGGAGAGAGAATCCCAAGGGCTGCTGAAGAAGGTACCGGCGTTTCTGGATGTGCGATCATCACCTCTTTTGGCCGGGGCGGAGGTGCTGGCTAAATGTCCTCGTGCGTACATCCTAACATGCGAGTACGACGTGCTGAGGGACGACGGGCTGATGTACGCCCGCCGTTTGCAGGACGCTGGCGTGTTTGTCTCCAGTGATTACTATGAGAACGGATTCCATGGATGTTTGAGCTTCACATCCTGGCCTTTGGGTTTTGATGTAGGGAAGAGGGCACTGAGGGGCTACATTAACTGGCTGCAGGAAAACTTGTAAGAATTGGTTTAAACTTGCGTCGACTTAAAGAAATGCACTTGCCCTTGCTCGGTGAAATGTGTCTTACTAAAGGACTTTGAAGTTTTTTCTTTGTCTAAAGCTCTACAATCTAAGCTCAGGGCCTCAGGGTGCATGGATATCCACGCTCTGAAAATGATCTTTGATATTTTGCTACACAGACAGAAGGTACCATCAGGACTCTCCCACTGTGACCAAC
Source organism: Cyprinodon diabolis (assembly GCA_030533445.1). Classification (NCBI taxonomy): domain Eukaryota; kingdom Metazoa; phylum Chordata; class Actinopteri; order Cyprinodontiformes; family Cyprinodontidae; genus Cyprinodon; species Cyprinodon diabolis. Next base: position 108,921 of record JARPUW010000635.1, on the reverse strand, counting down.
TAAGCAATGACTAAAGCACTTTTACAGATGTAGTTGGTGCAAAAACATTTAACAAAATACTAAACAGAAGATAAATAAAATACTTTCAGATATTTGATTGAGATGGACTAAAATTCTTGCCTTTCAGACATAGTTTGCTTGAATTATTTTGCATCTGCTCTTGTACTTTTGCATCTATTGTCATTAATCTCACACTGCAAAAAATAGAAATCTCAATAAGTAATTTTTTTCTTAAAATAAGTGCATTTTTCCTTGAATTGAGGAGGTAAGTGAGACATTTTGCCAATGGAACAAGACGATTTCCTTTTAAAATAAGAAAAAACAATGTTATTGTCTTATTTCAAGTGCATATTATCTAACTATCTTATTTTAAGATTAAAAATACTCATTCCATTGGCAGATCATCTTATTTACCTGCTCAAATTAAGGGTAAATATACTTAATTTAAGAATTTTTTACTTATTTCTGGATTATTTTTGCAGTGTAGATTTGTATAAAATCTTTGCACTAAGTTATCTTGATCCTTAGAAATCAGGGGCAGATTGCACTTAACCTTTTTTTTTTTTTACCATGGGACTGCACTTAGTTCAAATTAGCTTCTGGTATGTAACAGGCTAGATCATTCAGGCAAAAGTATTCACGCGCCTTATACTTCCATGGCTTTCGCTCTGCTGCAGTCACAGTTGCAAGTATTTTCTGGTTTTCTGACTAGGCTGGATTTCTAAGGGTTGTATTTCTGTCTGAAGGTGAACCTCCACCAAAGGCTTCCAGGTTTACCCTCCATTTATATCCCTTTCACTTTTAATTAAACTCAATTTCTGACTAAGGAAAGCATCCGACCCCCCAAAGTGTGTTGCAGTCCCTAAGTTTTTTTCTTATTGTGACAGTGATTTGTTTGGGTCATGTACAGTAGCTGTTTTTTTGGTGATGTGCATCATTAATTGTTTTGCTCTTGTTGGATTCTCAGGCTTTCTCTCAGTAATGCTCTGCTCTTCTGTGCTGTCAGTTTAGGGTTACAGCCATCTCTTTCATGGACTTTCTTTTTATTTTCAGTTGAACCAACCGTGCTTCATCTGAGTACAAAAGCTCAGAGACTTTTTTTTTTACGTTTAAAGCCAACAAGTCATGCTGTATCAGATGAAAGGCGTTTCAATCTTATTGAACCCATTCAGATTATTATTTGTAAAGAATATGAGGACCACATACCAGTGTAATATTGAGTTTGTGCTGCTTTGTGTTTGGTGTGCCATCTCAGTAATATCCACAAAAGTATTTGTTTTAAAGTTTTAAAGGCAGAAAATATATAAAGAATGAATACATAAATAAAGATTGAACATAGTTTTGCAATACATTGTAAAATGTCAATTAACAAGCAATTGAGTTTTTTTTTCCGTCATCCATACCAAACACTCCTACAATTCTTTAAAATGCTTTAAGGGTTTGTATGTTATTTAAATAATCAATTTTTATTCCAAAGTGAAATAAGTGTTATTTCAAGATTTATCACTAAGGAGTGAACTTTTTTTTAGCTCCCTATTGAAAATAAATCATTTTGTAAAATGTGTTAAAATCTCTGGTTAAAAAATGTAAACATGCATCAGCTGTCTGAGAAATTCAGTAAGAGGCTAACATTGCAAGTGTGATTGGTTTTCAATGCTATTTGTATTAAATTGATGCTTGAATAAATAAAAACATAAAAGTAAACCTTCATTGCTTTTTATCTCAAGTTTTAATTTTGCCTATACAGTGGCAAAACTTGTTTGGCTACAGGAAGGACGTGCCTTTAGTGTCTTTTTTTTTTAAGTTTAGGAAATGAGGAAAGATTTTATGGTTTCACATTATGGCTGCAAACTTTTATAAACTTGGTTTGGTTACCACACAACTATATAAATGAAAGTAAAATGAGAGGAAGATTATAGTTTTCTGTTTTTTACTTATAAGAATCTTAAATGTCTGTTGTACATTCGACACTTTAAGGATTTTTTTTTTTTTTTTTTTATTCTTTAAAAAAAAATACTAGGCTGTATCATTAGGACCATGGTCCTATTGGAAGTGGAGTGTCTGCCTTTTCCTCTTGCAAGTCGTCTTCCCTAATTGCTTTAGTTTAATACAATCCATCTCAAAATTTACTCTGATCCCTTTATCTGTCCCTGCATATAGGTTAAAAAGTTATGTTTGGGTCCATCTATGTCTCATTTAAAGCTTGAGGGAAAATATTGAAAAATATATGAAATCTACTGTACATTGTTATTGTGAACATTGTTTTATTTTCTACTTTACAAGTTCAGATGTTTTGTAATATGAAATGTTGGTTTAATAGATACAAGTCTGTGGTTGTTCTGTAATATTCTAACCTAAGAAATTATCAGGAATCCAAGAAAAGGTTCTTTAAATCACACTTTTCCAGATGCTTTTATGTTGAATAGACTTGTAGACTCAAAATCAACAACCGATATTTAAAGATGATACAGCGCCCCCTGTTGGACAGAAGGAAACCCTCACATGCTGTATTTAGCACAATGGCTGAAGGACTAAAAAAGCAGCCAAGCATATTAATTCCATGCCTCAGCCAAACTTACAGAGTGAAAAATATGGTTTCTAAACTTAAACCCATTGATCTTCCCTTTTAGATGTTTCTTAAAAAGACAAAATGAAAACCGTTGGAGAAAACTAAAACAACATAATATGGTCATTTTTATTGACATGATTGAGTCATGAAGGATGCTCACATTTCCTCTCAGCTTCTCTAATGTGTCGTACTGTAACAATAAACCTTCCTCTTCTTTTTACAATAAAGTAATTTGACATCATTCTATTATTTAATTTCCTCTGGATCAGAGGCCTTTAAGGTTAGAATGAGTTAAAGTCTTTACTCTTCCTTCCTATTTGGCAGCTAGAGTTACTGATGAAATCATCTCTTTAGAAATTATTTACACACACCGTGTTGCTCTTTTCAGCTCTGTTTGTTTCAGCTATATGAGACGATGAGCAGCTGCTGTTCTGCAGGAATTTAGGGAGATTCCAAACTCAGAGGGACTCAGGGAGTGGAAGCCTTTAGGGCGGAAAAAAAGTAGGGGAGGGCAGAGAGGAAGATGGATCGATTAATAGAGCATCCTCAATGTCCTTAAGGTGGTATGACTCCATGTTTTTGTTTTGGTTAAAAAGCAAGTGCAAAGTAGTCCAGGTTTATTGGCTCATGAAGTAGAGGGCAGAAGTAAGTACAGTAGGGATAGGGGTTAAAACGTATTAAAAAAGAAAACAACGGAGAACCCAGAAATAAAATAGTATATAAAAACTAATTTTGAGGAGTCCATCTCTGTTTGCTTCTAAGGATCAGAGGGAACATCCAAGCCTCTTTAAGCCCACACAGCTGTTGTGCAGCTCCAAACCACTGCTAATGGTGGAGATAAATCAGGCTTCCTCTTTTATTTTCACACATCCTGCAGGTTCTCCTCCAGTTATGTTCCACACTCTTCTACTGCTCCTTCTCTGAGATTAGGGCTGCAAGTAACGATAATTTTGAAAATCGATTAGTATATATATATATATATATATATATATATATATATATAAATAATCTGATAGTCAAAGATTCCTTACAAATGGCTTTTTACGAAATTAAACCAGATGAAACTCAAACTTTTCCACTTGAGATCTGGAAGAGCATATTGACAGCCGACGTTTTGTTTTTTATTTTGTAACCTTAAACACAAAAGTCAGCAATAGGTATAGTTTAGAATGTCTATACTCCATTTAACATTTAATCAATTACTAAATTATTTGACGATTATTTTAATAATTGATTAATCGCAATTAATTCAATTAATAGTTTCAGCCCTTTCTGAGATCCTTTCCTTCTGCTTTGTATAATTCCCTTCAAAATAAAATGGAAAACTGAATCCGGATTTGTCTCCCAATTCACCAGGTATGGGTCATTTTAGGTTTTCATTTAAATGTGTAGTCACAGGGGACAAAACTGTCAAATGTGAAGTAGTTGCATCCCATAGAGATACACATTTTTCTAGTTCAATTCAATTCACCATTTTCATCCACCAGACCTGATCAATAATAAAAAAGAATATAAAATACTTAATAAAAAAAGGGTCTAGTCACTGCAGAAATTCTCTTTTTTTCCTTTTTTTAAATAAAAAAATCTTTATAAATGAAGATTCTTTTTTTTTTTTTATTTTAGGCACCAGTGGCCTTTATTTTTAATAGTAGACAGACAGGAAATGGGATTGGAGAGAGGAGGAAGAAATGTGCAGCAAAGGTCACTATGCCAGGACAGCAGCGGTGAGACCAAACCCTCTGTAAATGGGCCCGGCACGCCCTCCTTTGTTCAATTTTATGAGTATTCTCAGCAACAAGAACAGATATGTCTCTTTGAGCAGCTGCCTCTGGCAGACGTTTCAGACCAATAAAGACCAAACTAATAAAGACCAAAGACTTTAAAAAAAGTTCTAAACCCTACTAAAGGCTGCTTGAGAATGATTGACATTTTAATTCATGCTGCTACATAATTTATTACATTACACTAACACACACACATACACACACGCACACATACATATATATATATATATATATATATATATATATATATATGTCTTGTGTTCCCGATTAATCCTCTTTCTTATGAAAAAACGTATTTTATTTAGTTAAGTTTACTAAACATCTGTTCAACTCTGCTTTTGAGTAGCATTCAATGTGGTAGCTTGTAATCCTATTTAATATCACATTGAAAAGCAAAATAAATGGTTGATGAAAGACAGCTTAATAGTTTTGTATGTTTGCAACTGTTGGCTACTGTAGTTTTGCATTTCATCCTTAGAACAACTAAATTGGCCTGCATCATTTTATGTAGGCACTAAATAGGTGAACAATTTGATATTTATGCCAGCTTTATATTATGGTCTCACAAAACCAACCAGAGGGCCACAAATGGCCCCCCCGAGATATACTTTGGAGACCCTTGATTTATAGTAACCTTTACCATGGTAAAAACATTCAACTTGAATCATGCTAAAATCATTCAATGCCATACTGAAATACAGGGAAGAAATACAATACAAAGTACAATATTTAAAAGAAGAATTTAATGGCTAACAGCAAGTTAGATCTTCACAGCATCTTTTAGTTGACTTCAGCACCTGAAAGAAGCTCATAAGTAAAAATGTTCTTATTACTGGGATGGAACACTGTATTATCAGACATCAACTATGCCATTTTGTAGCCAGCAGTAGCCAGTCGTATTTAAACTATATAAAAGGGAATGGAGGAAGTCTGACTCTAGAGCTCCTTGATCAACCTGTCTTGCTTATAAACCCTCTAGGCAAGAGAGCCAAACTACTTTTGCTTTCTGACCTGAGTTTATTTCTCAAGTAGGAGTTCAGTTCTTCTCTCTTTAAGTTACGAAACAAATTATCCCTGTTAAAAGTCTGTTTGCATTAAATTAAGGTCAATATTATTGACTGACTGGGTCTCACAGAGAGCAATAACACCTATTTTGAACAAATAAATAAAATTAATCTTTATAAGGCCTGTTGCCTTTGGGACAGAAGACAGACATGTCTCTGATTGTGTCCTCCTTCTTGCCTGAGGCCAGAAAGCCTTCAAGTATCACTTACCTCCTTCATTCCTCTGCGCTAACAAGCTTGAGAACCGCTTCATTTCCTGGAACTCAACAGGTATATATCCCCTCTTCCACTTTCTGAGCTCCTGATAAGTAAAAGAGACAAGCCCCTCTGTGTTAATTTAATTTTTCAATGTGAAGCAGAATAGTAAATCTGTTCCAAACCTGTCTGAGCTACCTTGTTCTTTCTCGGTTTTTATAACAACTGCACGTAAGCAACTGTGTTTCACATGCATACGTTTTAATTGTTAGGTGGAGTGTGCATGTCCAAGAGCTTTGTATTCCCTGAGCTCGACTCCCACATCCTCACTCCAACAATGGAGTAGGGGTCAGAGGTGAAGGACTAAAAAGTAAGGAATCACTCCAGGTAAAGCTCTGCGGAGTAAATGGTTCCCATGTGCCAGGGCTGCTCCACAGCCATAACAATCACAAGGCCTTTGGCTCCAACCCATTTAATCACCACACAATAGCTGGATGGGAGTAGAAAGGAGAGTATTTTCATTTTTATTGGGGGGCCACATGCCGAAGGCATGGCCCACCTACTACTATTGCACATATTTATTCCGCGTATTATTGGGGGGCCACATGCCGAAGGCATGGCCCACCTACTACTATTGCACATATTTATTCCGCGTATTATTGGGGGGCCACATGCCGAAGGCATGGCCCACCTACTACTATTGCACATATTTATTCCGCGTATTATTGGGGGGCCACATGCCGAAGGCATGGCCCACCTACTACTATTGCACATATTTATTCCGCGTATTATTATTATTGGGGGGCCACATGCCGAAGGCATGGCCCACCTACTACTATTGCACATATTTATTCCGCGTATTATTGGGGGGCCACATGCCGAAGGCATGGCCCACCTACTACTATTGCACATATTTATTCCGCGTATTATTATTGGGGGGCCACATGCCGAAGGCATGGCCCACCTACTACTATTGCACATATTTATTCCGCGTATTATTGGGGGGCCACATGCCGAAGGCATGGCCCACCTACTACTATTGCACATATTTATTCCGCGTATTATTGGGGGGCCACATGCCGAAGGCATGGCCCACCTACTACTATTGCACATATTTATTCCGCGTATTATTATTATTATAATTCTCCCGTATACCCAAAACTTCGGCGCGTAACTAGTCCCGCACGGTTTGGCGGATCGGGCCCAAAGTTGGCACACGCGTCGGGACCAATGGGGTGATGTGTGCTTGTATAAAACTTTCTCATTAGTCCGAAGGTTTGCGAATTATTAGCGAAAACGTCGCAAAAAAATCCCATAGGAAATGAATGGGGAGAGGAAAAAAAAAGCATAAAAAACAGCACTTCACTGTGTCGGCATACATTCACCTAGAAAAACAGTTTGAAGCTCAGTTTGTAGATAAATCCTTCGTCTATTTAAAACTGAAGACGGTATGTTGATAACTGCTACGGTTTTTGTATAATCAGACCTCAAGCGCCACAAAGTTTTAGCAAAATCCAGCCTGCTAGAGTGGAGCAACTGAAAAGCTAGAGTGTGAGGCAGGCGTTTTTTAAACACAAAAAAACATTTTAAACTCGCCCTCACGGCCACATATTTATAGCTAGAGTCACCATTTTTGGTCAGTTTGTAGACTGAAATCTCTGGACCCACACAATATCTTCGGAATTACGGTAGGATTAATACTTTTCCTTAAAAACCCTCCAGACCGACCTAAAGTCGATGAAAATCAGAGCCGTTTTTCATTGGTTTTGGAGCAGAAGAGGGGAGAAAAACGAATCCGACTATGTGTTTTAAACTCGTCATAAATATTTTTCTGAATGACACACATACACCAAAGTTGGCATAGTTGGAGTCGAAGGATGACTGACGCTCACGGTGAAAAAATTTTTTGAATAACTCATACGGTTTTTGCTCAGCAGTCGTTTGTTCGGAGGACATTTTAAGCACCTGAAAGCTGAGTGACAGTGACCTGCTGCAGCTAGCTCAATTAGAAGCTTAGGTGTGATGAAACGTTTTTTCTTTTTCTTTCTCTTCCCATTCAGTTTGTAGATGACCTACAGCCATGAAAGTTACTCCAATTGAAGACAAGATATAGCTGTCGCTTAGATAAAAAGAATTTTTCAGATACCTTTTACGGTTTTTACTCAGCAGTCGTTTGTTCGGAGGGGTGCTTTAGCAGCTAAAAGGTGAGTGAGAGTGAGGTCCTGCAGTTCAAACAAAGGGAGGAGCAGGTGGGCCAACCATTTTGTTTGTGCTTCGTTTTGGGTTGTGAAAGACCTACAGACATGAAGGTTACCCCAGTCTGAGACAAAGGATAGATGTTGCTTTCACTGAAAGAATTTTTCAGATATCTTTTACGGTTTTTGCTCAGCAGTCGTTTGTTCGGAGGGTAAGCACCTGGAAGCTAGCTGACAGTTAGCTTCTGCAGCAGCCTGCTAGAGTGCAGCTGCTGAAATCTTAGTGTGAGGCGGCCATTTTTTTCAGATCAAACATCTTATTCTCGCCCTCACGGCCACATATTTGGAGCTACAGTCACCATTTTTGGTCAGTTTGTAGACTGAAACCTCTGGACTCACACAATGTCTTCGGAATTACGGTAGGATTAATACTTTTCCTTAAAAACCCTCCAGACCAACCTAAAGTCGATGAGAGTTTCAGCCTTTCTCTATTCTTTTTGAGCTGAAGATGGGAGAGAAACGAATCAGACTATGTGTTTTCAACTCGTCATAAATATTTTTCTGAATGACACACATACACCAAAGTTGGTATAGTTGGAGTCGAAGGATTGCTGATGCTCATGGTGAAAATGTTTTTTGAATAACTCATACGGTTTTTGATCAGTAGTCGTTTGTTCGGTGCCGTTCTTCCCATACAAAAAAGCCTGGGAAGAAGAAACCAATAGTGAGTGCAGCTGTTGTCTGTGTCAGTGAGAGGCTCGTTAAGCGTTGTCAAGGTTACCAAGCTTCAAACAGATTTTACCTCTGCTGTTTTAAACAGCACATATTAATCTAATGGAGGGTGAAAGGACTGATTTAACATTGGGAAATGGATACTATATGACTGCTGTCCATGACACTTCCCTTGCCACTCAGCACTGATAGACTTTCAAAATAAGACTCCAGGGACCCTACAAAATAAAAGCCTCTATATTTTTTACATATATTTATTGCCCTATATGGCTCAACATTATGACCCAAACTCAACCCCGTTTTAGAGAATAGACTCTAGGAGACTGTTTAAAACACACCCTATAGCAAATTTCAAAATAAAAGCCTCCCATTTCCGCTTCATCTACTGCCCTAATAACATGGAAAAAGAGTGATTTAACGATTGGAAAGTAATCAACTATCATTGACGGGTCTGAACATTTTCTATAAACACAACTCTGTTGGACTTTCAAAATAAGACTCCAGGGACCCTACAAAATAAAAGCCTCTAGATTATAGTAATGCATTAATTGATGCAAATGGCTCAACATTATGACCCAAACTCTTCCAGGTTGTTTTTATTAGACTCTAGTGACCTTTTCAAAACACACCCCAGAGCAAATTTCACAATAAAAGTCTCCCATTTACTCTGTAATACAGCAACTATTCACCTAATAACATGGAAAACCAGTGATTTAACATTTGGAAATGGATTCTATATCACTGCTGGGCGTGACCCATCTTTTGATGCACATTCATGATAGACTTTCAAAATAAGACTACAAGGACTCTACAGAATAAAAGCCTCTTCCTTATACACACTCATACATTCTGGCATATTGCTCATTGCCATTGGTGATTTCATCACTGCAATGGCTCTTAGAAGGCGGGCGGAGCCCGCCAAAGGTGATTACATCACTGCAATGGCTCTTAGCAGGCGGGCGGAGCCCGCCATTGGTGATTTCATCACTGCAATGGCTCTTAGAAGGCGGGCAGAGCCCGCCATTGGTGATTTTTTTCTTCACTGAGATGGCTCCTCGCAGGCGGGCGAAGCCCGCCAACTGGGCTTTACCCACTGTGTTTCAATATGGACAACCCATATTACCCTTGTGCATCATACGCTGTGCACGTCTATTTCCCAGATTTCAGCACAAGTGGCACACAGCTCTCTTTACCCATGAACTTGCCCTCTTTCCTTCCCTCAGCAGCCCTCAAAGGCGTAAGCAGTTGGTCTGGGGAGCCCCGACGTCACTTGCCAGGGCCGTATTGGCCCGGTTCCCCAGACGGGCAGTAGGTGGCCCCCCTCAAAATTTCTTTAGAAATTTTCTAGTTATTATTATAATTCTCCCGTATACCCAAAACTTCGGCGCGTAACTAGTCCCGCACGGTTTGGCGGATCGGGCCCAAAGTTGGCACACGCGTCGGGACCAATGGGGTGATGTGTGCTTGTATAAAACTTTCTCATTAGTCCGAAGGTTTGCGAATTATTAGCGAAAACGTCGCAAAAAAATCCCATAGGAAATGAATGGGGAGAGGAAAAAAAAAGCATAAAAAACAGCACTTCACTGTGTCGGCATACATTCACCTAGAAAAACAGTTTGAAGCTCAGTTTGTAGATAAATCCTTCGTCTATTTAAAACTGAAGACGGTATGTTGATAACTGCTACGGTTTTTGTATAATCAGACCTCAAGCGCCACAAAGTTTTAGCAAAATCCAGCCTGCTAGAGTGGAGCAACTGAAAAGCTAGAGTGTGAGGCAGGCGTTTTTTAAACACAAAAAAACATTTTAAACTCGCCCTCACGGCCACATATTTATAGCTAGAGTCACCATTTTTGGTCAGTTTGTAGACTGAAATCTCTGGACCCACACAATATCTTCGGAATTACGGTAGGATTAATACTTTTCCTTAAAAACCCTCCAGACCGACCTAAAGTCGATGAAAATCAGAGCCGTTTTTCATTGGTTTTGGAGCAGAAGAGGGGAGAAAAACGAATCCGACTATGTGTTTTAAACTCGTCATAAATATTTTTCTGAATGACACACATACACCAAAGTTGGCATAGTTGGAGTCGAAGGATGACTGACGCTCACGGTGAAAAAATTTTTTGAATAACTCATACGGTTTTTGCTCAGCAGTCGTTTGTTCGGAGGACATTTTAAGCACCTGAAAGCTGAGTGACAGTGACCTGCTGCAGCTAGCTCAATTAGAAGCTTAGGTGTGATGAAACGTTTTTTCTTTTTCTTTCTCTTCCCATTCAGTTTGTAGATGACCTACAGCCATGAAAGTTACTCCAATTGAAGACAAGATATAGCTGTCGCTTAGATAAAAAGAATTTTTCAGATACCTTTTACGGTTTTTACTCAGCAGTCGTTTGTTCGGAGGGGTGCTTTAGCAGCTAAAAGGTGAGTGAGAGTGAGGTCCTGCAGTTCAAACAAAGGGAGGAGCAGGTGGGCCAACCATTTTGTTTGTGCTTCGTTTTGGGTTGTGAAAGACCTACAGACATGAAGGTTACCCCAGTCTGAGACAAAGGATAGATGTTGCTTTCACTGAAAGAATTTTTCAGATATCTTTTACGGTTTTTGCTCAGCAGTCGTTTGTTCGGAGGGTAAGCACCTGGAAGCTAGCTGACAGTTAGCTTCTGCAGCAGCCTGCTAGAGTGCAGCTGCTGAAATCTTAGTGTGAGGCGGCCATTTTTTAAGATCAAACATCTTATTCTCGCCCTCACGGCCACATATTTGGAGCTACAGTCACCATTTTTGGTCAGTTTGTAGACTGAAACCTCTGGACTCACACAATGTCTTCGGAATTACGGTAGGATTAATACTTTGCCTTAAAAACCCTCCAGACCAACCTAAAGTGGATGAGAGTTTCAGCCTTTCTCCATTCTTTTTGAGCTGAAGATGGGAGAAAAACGAATCAGACTATGTGTTTTCAACTCGTCATAAATATTTTTCTGAATGACACACATACACCAAAGTTGGTATAGTTGGAGTCGAAGGATTGCTGATGCTCATGGTGAAAATGTTTTTTGAATAACTCATACGGTTTTTGATCAGTAGTCGTTTGTTCGGTGCCGTTCTTCCCATACAAAAAAGCCTGGGAAGAAGAAACCAATAGTGAGTGCAGCTGTTGTCTGTGTCAGTGAGAGGCTCGTTAAGCGTTGTCAAGGTTACCAAGCTTCAAACAGATTTTACCTCTGCTGTTTTAAACAGCACATATTAATCTAATGGAGGGTGAAAGGACTGATTTAACATTGGGAAATGGATACTATATGACTGCTGTACATGACACTTCCCTTGCCACTCAGCACTGATAGACTTTCAAAATAAGACTCCAGGGACCCTACAAAATAAAAGCCTCTATATTTTTTACATATATTTATTGCTCTATATGGCTCAACATTATGACCCAAACTCAACCCCGTTTTAGAGAATAGACTCTAGGAGACTGTTTAAAACACACCCTATAGCAAATTTCAAAATAAAAGCCTCCCATTTCCGCTTCATCTACTGCCCTAATAACATGGAAAAAGAATGATTTAACGATTGGAAAGTAATCAACTATCATTGACGGGTCTGAACATTTTCTATAAACACAACTCTGTTGGACTTTCAAAATAAGACTCCAGGGACCCTACAAAATAAAAGCCTCTAGATTATACTAATGCATTAATTGATGCAAATGGCTCAACATTATGACCCAAACTCTTCCAGGTTGTTTTTAATAGACGCTAGTGACCTTTTCAAAACACACCCCAGAGCAAATTTCACAATAAAAGTCTCCCATTTACTCTGTAATTCAGCAACTATTCAAATAATAACATGGAAAACCAGTGATTTAACATTTGGAAATGGATTCTATATCACTGCTGGGCGTGACCCATCTTTTGATGCACATTCATGATAGACTTTCAAAATAAGACTACAAGGACTCTACAGAATAAAAGCCTCTTCCTTATACACACTCATACATTCTGGCATATTGCTCATTGCCATTGGTGATTTCATCACTGCAATGGCTCTTAGAAGGCGGGCGGAGCCCGCCAATGGTAACAGGCGGGCGGAGCCCGCCAAAGGTGATTACATCACTGCAATGGCTCTTAGCAGGCGGGCGGAGCCCGCCATTGGTGATTTCATCACTGCAATGGCTCTTAGAAGGCGGGCAGAGCCCGCCATTGGTGATTTTTTTCTTCACTGAGATGGCTCCTAGCAGGCGGGCAAAGCCCGCCAACTGGGCTTTACCCACTGTGTTTCAATATGGACAACCCATATTACCCTTGTGCATCATACGCTGTGCACGTCTATTTCCCAGATTTCAGCACAAGTGGCACACAGCTCTCTTTGCCCATGAACTTGCCCTCTTTCCTTCCCTCAGCAGCCCTCAAAGGCGTAAGCAGTTGGTCTGGGGAGCCCCGACGTCACTTGCCAGGGCCGTATTGGCCCGGTTCCCCAGACGGGCAGTAGGTGGCCCCCCTCAAAATTTCTTTAGAAATTTTCTAGTTATTATTATAATTCTCCCGTATACCCAAAACTTCGGCGCGTAACTAGTCCCGCATGGTTTGGCGGATCGGGCCCAAAGTTGGCACACGCGTCGGGACCAATGGGGTGATGTGTGCTTGTATAAAACTTTCTCATTAGTCCGAAGGTTTGCGAATTATTAGCGAAAACGTCGCAAAAAAATCCCATAGGAAATGAATGGGGAGAGGAAAAAAAAAGCATAAAAAACAGCACTTCACTGTGTCGCCATACATTCACCTAGAAAAACAGTTTGAAGCTCAGTTTGTAGATAAATCCTTCGTCTATTTAAAACTGAAGACGGTATGTTGATAACTGCTACGGTTTTTGTATAATCAGACCTCAAGCGCCACAAAGTTTTAGCAAAATCCAGCCTGCTAGAGTGGAGCAACTGAAAAGCTAGAGTGTGAGGCAGGCGTTTTTTAAACACAAAAAAACATTTTAAACTCGCCCTCACGGCCACATATTTATAGCTAGAGTCACCATTTTTGGTCAGTTTGTAGACTGAAATCTCTGGACCCACACAATATCTTCGGAATTACGGTAGGATTAATACTTTTCCTTAAAAACCCTCCAGACCGACCTAAAGTCGATGAAAATCAGAGCCGTTTTTCATTGGTTTTGGAGCAGAAGAGGGGAGAAAAACGAATCCGACTATGTGTTTTAAACTCGTCATAAATATTTTTCTGAATGACACACATACACCAAAGTTGGCATAGTTGGAGTCGAAGGATGACTGACGCTCACGGTGAAAAAATTTTTTGAATAACTCATACGGTTTTTGCTCAGCAGTCGTTTGTTCGGAGGACATTTTAAGCACCTGAAAGCTGAGTGACAGTGACCTGCTGCAGCTAGCTCAATTAGAAGCTTAGGTGTGATGAAACGTTTTTTCTTTTTCTTTCTCTTCCCATTCAGTTTGTAGATGACCTACAGCCATGAAAGTTACTCCAATTGAAGACAAGATATAGCTGTCGCTTAGATAAAAAGAATTTTTCAGATACCTTTTACGGTTTTTACTCAGCAGTCGTTTGTTCGGAGGGGTGCTTTAGCAGCTAAAAGGTGAGTGAGAGTGAGGTCCTGCAGTTCAAACAAAGGGAGGAGCAGGTGGGCCAACCATTTTGTTTGTGCTTCGTTTTGGGTTGTGAAAGACCTACAGACATGAAGGTTACCCCAGTCTGAGACAAAGGATAGATGTTGCTTTCACTGAAAGAATTTTTCAGATATCTTTTACGGTTTTTGCTCAGCAGTCGTTTGTTCGGAGGGTAAGCACCTGGAAGCTAGCTGACAGTTAGCTTCTGCAGCAGCCTGCTAGAGTGCAGCTGCTGAAATCTTAGTGTGAGGCGGCCATTTTTTTAAGATCAAACATCTTATTCTCGCCCTCACGGCCACATATTTGGAGCTACAGTCACCATTTTTGGTCAGTTTGTAGACTGAAACCTCTGGACTCACACAATGTCTTCGGAATTACGGTAGGATTAATACTTTTCCTTAAAAACCCTCCAGACCAACCTAAAGTCGATGAGAGTTTCAGCCTTTCTCTATTCTTTTTGAGCTGAAGATGGGAGAGAAACGAATCAGACTATGTGTTTTCAACTCGTCATAAATATTTTTCTGAATGACACACATACACCAAAGTTGGTATAGTTGGAGTCGAAGGATTGCTGATGCTCATGGTGAAAATGTTTTTTGAATAACTCATACGGTTTTTGATCAGTAGTCGTTTGTTCGGTGCCGTTCTTCCCATACAAAAAAGCCTGGGAAGAAGAAACCAATAGTGAGTGCAGCTGTTGTCTGTGTCAGTGAGAGGCTCGTTAAGCGTTGTCAAGGTTACCAAGCTTCAAACAGATTTTACCTCTGCTGTTTTAAACAGCACATATTAATCTAATGGAGGGTGAAAGGACTGATTTAACATTGGGAAATGGATACTATATGACTGCTGTACATGACACTTCCCTTGCCACTCAGCACTGATAGACTTTCAAAATAAGACTCCAGGGACCCTACAAAATAAAAGCCTCCATATTTTTTACATATATTTATTGCTCTATATGGCTCAACATTATGACCCAAACTCAACCCCGTTTTAGAGAATAGACTCTAGGAGACTGTTTAAAACACACCCTATAGCAAATTTCAAAATAAAAGCCTCCCATTTCCGCTTCATCTACTGCCCTAATAACATGGAAAAAGAGTGATTTAACGATTGGAAAGTAATCAACTATCATTGACGGGTCTGAACATTTTCTATAAACACAACTCTGTTGGACTTTCAAAATAAGACTCCAGGGACCCTACAAAATAAAAGCCTCTAGATTATAGTAATGCATTAATTGATGCAAATGGCTCAACATTATGACCCAAACTCTTCCAGGTTGTTTTTATTAGACTCTAGTGACCTTTTCAAAACACACCCCAGAGCAAATTTCACAATAAAAGTCTCCCATTTACTCTGTAATACAGCAACTATTCACCTAATAACATGGAAAACCAGTGATTTAACATTTGGAAATGGATTCTATATCACTGCTGGGCGTGACCCATCTTTTGATGCACATTCATGATAGACTTTCAAAATAAGACTACAAGGACTCTACAGAATAAAAGCCTCTTCCTTATACACACTCATACATTCTGGCATATTGCTCATTGCCATTGGTGATTTCATCACTGCAATGGCTCTTAGAAGGCGGGCGGAGACCGCCAATGCTAACAGGCGGGCGGAGCCCGCCAAAGGTGATTACATCACTGCAATGGCTCTTAGCAGGCGGGCGCAGCCCGCCATTGGTGATTTCATCACTGCAATGGCTCTTAGAAGGCGGGCAGAGCCCGCCATTGGTGATTTTTTTCTTCACTGAGATGGCTCCTAGCAGGCGGGCGAAGCCCGCCAACTGGGCTTTACCCACTGTGTTTCAATATGGACAACCCATATTACCCTTGTGCATCATACGCTGTGCACGTCTATTTCCCAGATTTCAGCACAAGTGGCACACAGCTCTCTTTGCCCATGAACTTGCCCTCTTTCCTTCCCTCAGCAGCCCTCAAAGGCGTAAGCAGTTGGTCTGGGGAGCCCCGACGTCACTTGCCAGGGCCGTATTGGCCCGGTTCCCCAGACGGGCAGTAGGTGGCCCCCCTCAAAATTTCTTTAGAAATTTTCTAGTTATTGGGGGGCCACATGCCGAAGGCATGGCCCACCTACTACTATTGCACATATTTATTCCGCGTATTATTATTGGGGGGCCACATGCCGAAGGCATGGCCCACCTACTACTATTGCACATATTTATTCCGCGTATTATTATTATTATTATAATTCTCCCGTATACCCAAAACTTCGGCACGTAACTAGTCCCGCACGGTTTGGCGGATCGGGCCCAAAGTTGGCACACGCGTCGGGACCAATGGGGTGATGTGTGCTTGTATAAAACTTTCTCATTAGTCCGAAGGTTTGCGAATTATTAGCGAAAACGTCGCAAAAAAATCCCATAGGAAATGAATGGGGAGAGGAAAAAAAAAGCATAAAAAACAGCACTTCACTGTGTCGGCATACATTCACCTAGAAAAACAGTTTGAAGCTCAGTTTGTAGATAAATCCTTCGTCTATTTAAAACTGAAGACGGTATGTTGATAACTGCTACGGTTTTTGTATAATCAGACCTCAAGCGCCACAAAGTTTTAGCAAAATCCAGCCTGCTAGAGTGGAGCAACTGAAAAGCTAGAGTGTGAGGCAGGCGTTTTTTAAACACAAAAAAACATTTTAAACTCGCCCTCACGGCCACATATTTATAGCTAGAGTCACCATTTTTGGTCAGTTTGTAGACTGAAATCTCTGGACCCACACAATATCTTCGGAATTACGGTAGGATTAATACTTTTCCTTAAAAACCCTCCAGACCGACCTAAAGTCGATGAAAATCAGAGCCGTTTTTCATTGGTTTTGGAGCAGAAGAGGGGAGAAAAACGAATCAGACTATGTGTTTTAAACTCGTCATAAATATTTTTCTGAATGACACACATACACCAAAGTTGGCATAGTTGGAGTCGAAGGATGGCTGACGCTCACGGTGAAAAAATATTTTGAATAACTCATACGGTTTTTGCTCAGCAGTCGTTTGTTCGGAGGACATTTTAAGCAGCTGAAAGCTGGGGGAGAGTGTCCTGCTGCAGCTAGCTCAATTAGAAGATCAGGTGTGACAAAACGTTTTTTCTTTTTCTTTCTCTTCCCATTCAGGTTGTAGATGACCTACAGCCATGAAAGTTACTCCAATTGAAGACAAGATATAGCTGTCGCTTAGATAAAAATAATTTTTCAGATACCTTTTACGGTTTTTACTCAGCAGTCGTTTGTTCGGAGGGGTGCTTTAGCAGCTAAAAGGTGAGTGAGAGTGAGGTCCTGCAGTTCAAACAAAGGGAGGAGCAGGTGGGCCAACCATTTTGTTTGTGCTTCGTTTTGGGTTGTGAAAGACCTACAGACATGAAGGTTACCCCAGTCTGAGACAAAGGATAGATGTTGCTTTCACTGAAAGAATTTTTCAGATATCTTTTACGGTTTTTGCTCAGCAGTCGTTTGTTCGGAGGGTAAGCACCTGGAAGCTAGCTGACAGTTAGCTTCTGCAGCAGCCTGCTAGAGTGCAGCTGCTGAAATCTTAGTGTGAGGCGGCCATTCTTTTAAGATCAAACATCTTATTCTCGCCCTCACGGCCACATATTTGGAGCTACAGTCACCATTTTTGGTCAGTTTGTAGACTGAAACCTCTGGACTCACACAATGTCTTCGGAATTACGGTAGGATTAATACTTTTCCTTAAAAACCGTCCAGACCAACCTAAAGTCGATGAGAGTTTCAGCCTTTCTCTATTCTTTTTGAGCTGAAGATGGGAGAGAAACGAATCAGACTATGTGTTTTCAACTCGTCATAAATATTTTTCTGAATGACACACATACACCAAAGTTGGTATAGTTGGAGTCGAAGGATTGCTGATGCTCATGGTGAAAATGTTTTTTGAATAACTCATACGGTTTTTGATCAGTAGTCGTTTGTTCGGTGCCGTTCTTCCCATACAAAAAAGCCTGGGAAGAAGAAACCAATAGTGAGTGCAGCTGTTGTCTGTGTCAGTGAGAGGCTCGTTAAGCGTTGTCAAGGTTACCAAGCTTCAAACAGATTTTACCTCTGCTGTTTTAAACAGCACATATTAATCTAATGGAGGGTGAAAGGACTGATTTAACATTGGGAAATGGATACTATATGACTGCTGTCCATGACACTTCCCTTGCCACTCAGCACTGATAGACTTTCAAAATAAGACTCCAGGGACCCTACAAAATAAAAGCCTCTATATTTTTTACATATATTTATTGCCCTATATGGCTCAACATTATGACCCAAACTCAACCCCGTTTTAGAGAATAGACTCTAGGAGACTGTTTAAAACACACCCTGTAGCAAATTTCAAAATAAAAGCCTCCCATTTCCGCTTCATCTACTGCCCTAATAACATGGAAAAAGAGTGATTTAACGATTGGAAAGTAATCAACTATCATTGACGGGTCTGAACATTTTCTATAAACACAACTCTGTTGGACTTTCAAAATAAGACTCCAGGGACCCTACAAAATAAAAGCCTCTAGATTATACTAATGCATTAATTGATGCAAATGGCTCAACATTATGACCCAAACTCTTCCAGGTTGTTTTTATTAGACTCTAGTGACCTTTTCAAAACACACCCAGAGCAAATTTCACAATAAAAGTCTCCCATTTACTCTGTAATACAGCAACTATTCACCTAATAACATGGAAAACCAGTGATTTAACATTTGGAAATGGATTCTATATCACTGCTGGGCGTGACCCATCTTTTGATGCACATTCATGATAGACTTTCAAAATAAGACTACAAGGACTCTACAGAATAAAAGCCTCTTCCTTATACACACTCATACATTCTGGCATATTGCTCATTGCCATTGGTGATTTCATCACTGCAATGGCTCTTAGAAGGCGGGCGGAGCCCGCCAATGGTAACAGGCGGGCGGAACCCGCCAAAGGTGATTACATCACTGCAATGGCTCTTAGCAGGCGGGCGGAGCCCGCCATTGGTGATTTCATCACTGCAATGGCTCTTAGAAGGCGGGCAGAGCCCGCCATTGGTGATTTTTTTCTTCACTGAGATGGCTCCTAGCAGGCGGGCGAAGCCCGCCAACTGGGCTTTACCCACTGTGTTTCAATATGGACAACCCATATTACCCTTGTGCATCATACGCTGTGCACGTCTATTTCCCAGATTTCAGCACAAGTGGCACACAGCTCTCTTTGCCCATGAACTTGCCCGCTTTCCTTCCCTCAGCAGCCCTCAAAGGCGTAAGCAGTTGGTCTGGGGAGCCCCGACGTCACTTGCCAGGGCCATATTGGCCCGGTTCCCCAGACGGGCAGTAGGTGGCCCCCCTCAAAATTTCTTTAGAAATTTTCTAGTTGGGGGGCCACATGCCGAAGGCATGGCCCACCTACTACTATTGCACATATTTATTCCGCGTATTATTATTATTATTATAATTCTCCCGTATACCCAAAACTTCGGCACGTAACTAGTCCCGCACGGTTTGGCGGATCGGGCCCAAAGTTGGCACACGCGTCGGGACCAATGGGGTGATGTGTGCTTGTATAAAACTTTCTCATTAGTCCGAAGGTTTGCGAATTATTAGCGAAAACGTCGCAAAAAAATCCCATAGGAAATGAATGGGGAGAGGAAAAAAAAAGCATAAAAAACAGCACTTCACTGTGTCGGCATACATTCACCTAGAAAAACAGTTTGAAGCTCAGTTTGTAGATAAATCCTTCGTCTATTTAAAACTGAAGACGGTATGTTGATAACTGCTACGGTTTTTGTATAATCAGACCTCAAGCGCCACAAAGTTTTAGCAAAATCCAGCCTGCTAGAGTGGAGCAACTGAAAAGCTAGAGTGTGAGGCAGGCGTTTTTTAAACACAAAAAAACATTTTAAACTCGCCCTCACGGCCACATATTTATAGCTAGAGTCACCATTTTTGGTCAGTTTGTAGACTGAAATCTCTGGACCCACACAATATCTTCGGAATTACGGTAGGATTAATACTTTTCCTTAAAAACCCTCCAGACCGACCTAAAGTCGATGAAAATCAGAGCCGTTTTTCATTGGTTTTGGAGCAGAAGAGGGGAGAAAAACGAATCAGACTATGTGTTTTAAACTCGTCATAAATATTTTTCTGAATGACACACATACACCAAAGTTGGCATAGTTGGAGTCGAAGGATGGCTGACGCTCACGGTGAAAAAATATTTTGAATAACTCATACGGTTTTTGCTCAGCAGTCGTTTGTTCGGAGGACATTTTAAGCAGCTGAAAGCTGGGGGAGAGTGTCCTGCTGCAGCTAGCTCAATTAGAAGATCAGGTGTGACAAAACGTTTTTTCTTTTTCTTTCTCTTCCCATTCAGGTTGTAGATGACCTACAGCCATGAAAGTTACTCCAATTGAAGACAAGATATAGCTGTCGCTTAGATAAAAATAATTTTTCAGATACCTTTTACGGTTTTTACTCAGCAGTCGTTTGTTCGGAGGGGTGCTTTAGCAGCTAAAAGGTGAGTGAGAGTGAGGTCCTGCAGTTCAAACAAAGGGAGGAGCAGGTGGGCCAACCATTTTGTTTGTGCTTCGTTTTGGGTTGTGAAAGACCTACAGACATGAAGGTTACCCCAGTCTGAGACAAAGGATAGATGTTGCTTTCACTGAAAGAATTTTTCAGATATCTTTTACGGTTTTTGCTCAGCAGTCGTTTGTTCGGAGGGTAAGCACCTGGAAGCTAGCTGACAGTTAGCTTCTGCAGCAGCCTGCTAGAGTGCAGCTGCTGAAATCTTAGTGTGAGGCGGCCATTCTTTTAAGATCAAACATGTTATTCTCGCCCTCACGGCCACATATTTGGAGCTACAGTCACCATTTTTGGTCAGTTTGTAGACTGAAACCTCTGGACTCACACAATGTCTTCGGAATTACGGTAGGATTAATACTTTTCCTTAAAAACCGTCCAGACCAACCTAAAGTCGATGAGAGTTTCAGCCTTTCTCTATTCTTTTTGAGCTGAAGATGGGAGAGAAACGAATCAGACTATGTGTTTTCAACTCGTCATAAATATTTTTCTGAATGACACACATACACCAAAGTTGGTATAGTTGGAGTCGAAGGATTGCTGATGCTCATGGTGAAAATGTTTTTTGAATAACTCATACGGTTTTTGATCAGTAGTCGTTTGTTCGGTGCCGTTCTTCCCATACAAAAAAGCCTGGGAAGAAGAAACCAATAGTGAGTGCAGCTGTTGTCTGTGTCAGTGAGAGGCTCGTTAAGCGTTGTCAAGGTTACCAAGCTTCAAACAGATTTTACCTCTGCTGTTTTAAACAGCACATATTAATCTAATGGAGGGTGAAAGGACTGATTTAACATTGGGAAATGGATACTATATGACTGCTGTCCATGACACTTCCCTTGCCACTCAGCACTGATAGACTTTCAAAATAAGACTCCAGGGACCCTACAAAATAAAAGCCTCTATATTTTTTACATATATTTATTGCCCTATATGGCTCAACATTATGACCCAAACTCAACCCCGTTTTAGAGAATAGACTCTAGGAGACTGTTTAAAACACACCCTGTAGCAAATTTCAAAATAAAAGCCTCCCATTTCCGCTTCATCTACTGCCCTAATAACATGGAAAAAGAGTGATTTAACGATTGGAAAGTAATCAACTATCATTGACGGGTCTGAACATTTTCTATAAACACAACTCTGTTGGACTTTCAAAATAAGACTCCAGGGACCCTACAAAATAAAAGCCTCTAGATTATACTAATGCATTAATTGATGCAAATGGCTCAACATTATGACCCAAACTCTTCCAGGTTGTTTTTATTAGACTCTAGTGACCTTTTCAAAACACACCCAGAGCAAATTTCACAATAAAAGTCTCCCATTTACTCTGTAATACAGCAACTATTCACCTAATAACATGGAAAACCAGTGATTTAACATTTGGAAATGGATTCTATATCACTGCTGGGCGTGACCCATCTTTTGATGCACATTCATGATAGACTTTCAAAATAAGACTACAAGGACTCTACAGAATAAAAGCCTCTTCCTTATACACACTCATACATTCTGGCATATTGCTCATTGCCATTGGTGATTTCATCACTGCAATGGCTCTTAGAAGGCGGGCGGAGCCCGCCAATGGTAACAGGCGGGCGGAGCCCGCCAAAGGTGATTACATCACTGCAATGGCTCTTAGCAGGCGGGCGGAGCCCGCCATTGGTGATTTCATCACTGCAATGGCTCTTAGAAGGCGGGCAGAGCCCGCCATTGGTGATTTTTTTCTTCACTGAGATGGCTCCTAGCAGGCGGGCGAAGCCCGCCAACTGGGCTTTACCCACTGTGTTTCAATATGGACAACCCATATTACCCTTGTGCATCATACGCTGTGCACGTCTATTTCCCAGATTTCAGCACAAGTGGCACACAGCTCTCTTTGCCCATGAACTTGCCCTCTTTCCTTCCCTCAGCAGCCCTCAAAGGCGTAAGCAGTTGGTCTGGGGAGCCCCGACGTCACTTGCCAGGGCCGTATTGGCCCGGTTCCCCAGACGGGCAGTAGGTGGCCCCCCTCAAAATTTCTTTAGAAATTTTCTAGTTATTATAATTCTCCCGTATACCCAAAACTTCGGCGCGTAACTAGTCCCGCACGGTTTGGCGGATCGGGCCCAAAGTTGGCACACGCGTCGGGACCAATGGGGTGATGTGTGCTTGTATAAAACTTTCTCATTAGTCCGAAGGTTTGCGAATTATTAGCGAAAACGTCGCAAAAAAATCCCATAGGAAATGAATGGGGAGAGGAAAAAAAAAGCATAAAAAACAGCACTTCACTGTGTCGGCATACATTCACCTAGAAAAACAGTTTGAAGCTCAGTTTGTAGATAAATCCTTCGTCTATTTAAAACTGAAGACGGTATGTTGATAACTGCTACGGTTTTTGTATAATCAGACCTCAAGCGCCACAAAGTTTTAGCAAAATCCAGCCTGCTAGAGTGGAGCAACTGAAAAGCTAGAGTGTGAGGCAGGCGTTTTTTAAACACAAAAAAACATTTTAAACTCGCCCTCACGGCCACATATTTATAGCTAGAGTCACCATTTTTGGTCAGTTTGTAGACTGAAATCTCTGGACCCACACAATATCTTCGGAATTACGGTAGGATTAATACTTTTCCTTAAAAACCCTCCAGACCGACCTAAAGTCGATGAAAATCAGAGCCGTTTTTCATTGGTTTTGGAGCAGAAGAGGGGAGAAAAACGAATCCGACTATGTGTTTTAAACTCGTCATAAATATTTTTCTGAATGACACACATACACCAAAGTTGGCATAGTTGGAGTCGAAGGATGACTGACGCTCACGGTGAAAAAATTTTTTGAATAACTCATACGGTTTTTGCTCAGCAGTCGTTTGTTCGGAGGACATTTTAAGCACCTGAAAGCTGAGTGACAGTGACCTGCTGCAGCTAGCTCAATTAGAAGCTTAGGTGTGATGAAACGTTTTTTCTTTTTCTTTCTCTTCCCATTCAGTTTGTAGATGACCTACAGCCATGAAAGTTACTCCAATTGAAGACAAGATATAGCTGTCGCTTAGATAAAAAGAATTTTTCAGATACCTTTTACGGTTTTTACTCAGCAGTCGTTTGTTCGGAGGGGTGCTTTAGCAGCTAAAAGGTGAGTGAGAGTGAGGTCCTGCAGTTCAAACAAAGGGAGGAGCAGGTGGGCCAACCATTTTGTTTGTGCTTCGTTTTGGGTTGTGAAAGACCTACAGACATGAAGGTTACCCCAGTCTGAGACAAAGGATAGATGTTGCTTTCACTGAAAGAATTTTTCAGATATCTTTTACGGTTTTTGCTCAGCAGTCGTTTGTTCGGAGGGTAAGCACCTGGAAGCTAGCTGACAGTTAGCTTCTGCAGCAGCCTGCTAGAGTGCAGCTGCTGAAATCTTAGTGTGAGGCGGCCATTTTTTAAGATCAAACATCTTATTCTCGCCCTCACGGCCACATATTTGGAGCTACAGTCACCATTTTTGGTCAGTTTGTAGACTGAAACCTCTGGACTCACACAATGTCTTCGGAATTACGGTAGGATTAATACTTTGCCTTAAAAACCCTCCAGACCAACCTAAAGTGGATGAGAGTTTCAGCCTTTCTCCATTCTTTTTGAGCTGAAGATGGGAGAAAAACGAATCAGACTATGTGTTTTCAACTCGTCATAAATATTTTTCTGAATGACACACATACACCAAAGTTGGTATAGTTGGAGTCGAAGGATTGCTGATGCTCATGGTGAAAATGTTTTTTGAATAACTCATACGGTTTTTGATCAGTAGTCGTTTGTTCGGTGCCGTTCTTCCCATACAAAAAAGCCTGGGAAGAAGAAACCAATAGTGAGTGCAGCTGTTGTCTGTGTCAGTGAGAGGCTCGTTAAGCGTTGTCAAGGTTACCAAGCTTCAAACAGATTTTACCTCTGCTGTTTTAAACAGCACATATTAATCTAATGGAGGGTGAAAGGACTGATTTAACATTGGGAAATGGATACTATATGACTGCTGTACATGACACTTCCCTTGCCACTCAGCACTGATAGACTTTCAAAATAAGACTCCAGGGACCCTACAAAATAAAAGCCTCTATATTTTTTACATATATTTATTGCTCTATATGGCTCAACATTATGACCCAAACTCAACCCCGTTTTAGAGAATAGACTCTAGGAGACTGTTTAAAACACACCCTATAGCAAATTTCAAAATAAAAGCCTCCCATTTCCGCTTCATCTACTGCCCTAATAACATGGAAAAAGAGTGATTTAACGATTGGAAAGTAATCAACTATCATTGACGGGTCTGAACATTTTCTATAAACACAACTCTGTTGGACTTTCAAAATAAGACTCCAGGGACCCTACAAAATAAAAGCCTCTAGATTATAGTAATGCATTAATTGATGCAAATGGCTCAACATTATGACCCAAACTCTTCCAGGTTGTTTTTATTAGACTCTAGTGACCTTTTCAAAACACACCCCAGAGCAAATTTCACAATAAAAGTCTCCCATTTACTCTGTAATACAGCAACTATTCACCTAATAACATGGAAAACCAGTGATTTAACATTTGGAAATGGATTCTATATCACTGCTGGGCGTGACCCATCTTTTGATGCACATTCATGATAGACTTTCAAAATAAGACTACAAGGACTCTACAGAATAAAAGCCTCTTCCTTATACACACTCATACATTCTGGCATATTGCTCATTGCCATTGGTGATTTCATCACTGCAATGGCTCTTAGAAGGCGGGCGGAGCCCGCCAATGGTAACAGGCGGGCGGAGCCCGCCAAAGGTGATTACATCACTGCAATGGCTCTTAGCAGGCGGGCGGAGCCCGCCATTGGTGATTTCATCACTGCAATGGCTCTTAGAAGGCGGGCAGAGCCCGCCATTGGTGATTTTTTTCTTCACTGAGATGGCTCCTAGCAGGCGGGCGAAGCCCGCCAACTGGGCTTTACCCACTGTGTTTCAATATGGACAACCCATATTACCCTTGTGCATCATACTCTGTGCACGTCTATTTCCCAGATTTCAGCACAAGTGGCACACAGCTCTCTTTGCCCATGAACTTGCCCTCTTTCCTTCCCTCAGCAGCCCTCAAAGGCGTAAGCAGTTGGTCTGGGGAGCCCCGACGTCACTTGCCAGGGCCGTATTGGCCCGGTTCCCCAGACGGGCAGTAGGTGGCCCCCCTCAAAATTTCTTTAGAAATTTTCTAGTTATTATAATTCTCCCGTATACCCAAAACTTCGGCACGTAACTAGTCCCGCACGGTTTGGCGGATCGGGCCCAAAGTTGGCACACGCGTCGGGACCAATGGGGTGATGTGTGCTTGTATAAAACTTTCTCATTAGTCCGAAGGTTTGCGAATTATTAGCGAAAACGTCGCAAAAAAATCCCATAGGAAATGAATGGGGAGAGGAAAAAAAAAGCATAAAAAACAGCACTTCACTGTGTCGGCATACATTCACCTAGAAAAACAGTTTGAAGCTCAGTTTGTAGATAAATCCTTCGTCTATTTAAAACTGAAGACGGTATGTTGATAACTGCTACGGTTTTTGTATAATCAGACCTCAAGCGCCACAAAGTTTTAGCAAAATCCAGCCTGCTAGAGTGGAGCAACTGAAAAGCTAGAGTGTGAGGCAGGCGTTTTTTAAACACAAAAAAACATTTTAAACTCGCCCTCACGGCCACATATTTATAGCTAGAGTCACCATTTTTGGTCAGTTTGTAGACTGAAATCTCTGGACCCACACAATATCTTCGGAATTACGGTAGGATTAATACTTTTCCTTAAAAACCCTCCAGACCGACCTAAAGTCGATGAAAATCAGAGCCGTTTTTCATTGGTTTTGGAGCAGAAGAGGGGAGAAAAACGAATCAGACTATGTGTTTTAAACTCGTCATAAATATTTTTCTGAATGACACACATACACCAAAGTTGGCATAGTTGGAGTCGAAGGATGGCTGACGCTCACGGTGAAAAAATATTTTGAATAACTCATACGGTTTTTGCTCAGCAGTCGTTTGTTCGGAGGACATTTTAAGCAGCTGAAAGCTGGGGGAGAGTGTCCTGCTGCAGCTAGCTCAATTAGAAGATCAGGTGTGACAAAACGTTTTTTCTTTTTCTTTCTCTTCCCATTCAGGTTGTAGATGACCTACAGCCATGAAAGTTACTCCAATTGAAGACAAGATATAGCTGTCGCTTAGATAAAAATAATTTTTCAGATACCTTTTACGGTTTTTACTCAGCAGTCGTTTGTTCGGAGGGGTGCTTTAGCAGCTAAAAGGTGAGTGAGAGTGAGGTCCTGCAGTTCAAACAAAGGGAGGAGCAGGTGAGCCAACCATTTTGTTTGTGCTTCGTTTTGGGTTGTGAAAGACCTACAGACATGAAGGTTACCCCAGTCTGAGACAAAGGATAGATGTTGCTTTCACTGAAAGAATTTTTCAGATATCTTTTACGGTTTTTGCTCAGCAGTCGTTTGTTCGGAGGGTAAGCACCTGGAAGCTAGCTGACAGTTAGCTTCTGCAGCAGCCTGCTAGAGTGCAGCTGCTGAAATCTTAGTGTGAGGCGGCCATTCTTTTAAGATCAAACATCTTATTCTCGCCCTCACGGCCACATATTTGGAGCTACAGTCACCATTTTTGGTCAGTTTGTAGACTGAAACCTCTGGACTTACACAATGTCTTCGGAATTACGGTAGGATTAATACTTTTCCTTAAAAACCCTCCAGACCAACCTAAAGTCGATGAGAGTTTCAGCCTTTCTCTATTCTTTTTGAGCTGAAGATGGGAGAGAAACGAATCAGACTATGTGTTTTCAACTCGTCATAAATATTTTTCTGAATGACACACATACACCAAAGTTGGTATAGTTGGAGTCGAAGGATTGCTGATGCTCATGGTGAAAATGTTTTTTGAATAACTCATACGGTTTTTGATCAGTAGTCGTTTGTTCGGTGCCGTTCTTCCCATACAAAAAAGCCTGGGAAGAAGAAACCAATAGTGAGTGCAGCTGTTGTCTGTGTCAGTGAGAGGCTCGTTAAGCGTTGTCAAGGTTACCAAGCTTCAAACAGATTTTACCTCTGCTGTTTTAAACAGCACATATTAATCTAATGGAGGGTGAAAGGACTGATTTAACATTGGGAAATGGATACTATATGACTGCTGTCCATGACACTTCCCTTGCCACTCAGCACTGATAGACTTTCAAAATAAGACTCCAGGGACCCTACAAAATAAAAGCCTCTATATTTTTTACATATATTTATTGCCCTATATGGCTCAACATTATGACCCAAACTCAACCCCGTTTTAGAGAATAGACTCTAGGAGACTGTTTAAAACACACCCTATAGCAAATTTCAAAATAAAAGCCTCCCATTTCCGCTTCATCTACTGCCCTAATAACATGGAAAAAGAGTGATTTAACGATTGGAAAGTAATCAACTATCATTGACGGGTCTGAACATTTTCTATAAACACAACTCTGTTGGACTTTCAAAATAAAACTCCAGCGACCCTACAAAATCAAAGCCTCTAGATTATAGTAATGCATTAATTGATGCAAATGGCTCAACATTATGACCCAAACTCTTCCAGGTTGTTTTTATTAGACTCTAGTGACCTTTTCAAAACACACCCCAGAGCAAATTTCACAATAAAAGTCTCCCATTTACTCTGTAATACAGCAACTATTCACCTAATAACATGGAAAACCAGTGATTTAACATTTGGAAATGGATTCTATATCACTGCTGGGCGTGACCCATCTTTTGATGCACATTCATGATAGACTTTCAAAATAAGACTACAAGGACTCTACAGAATAAAAGCCTCTTCCTTATACACACTCATACATTCTGGCATATTGCTCATTGCCATTGGTGATTTCATCACTGCAATGGCTCTTAGAAGGCGGGCGGAGCCCGCCAATGGTAACAGGCGGGCGGAGCCCGCCAAAGGTGATTTCATCACTGCAATGGCTCTTAGAAGGCGGGCAGAGCCCGCCATTGGTGATTTTTTTCTTCACTGAGATGGCTCCTAGCAGGCGGGCGAAGCCCGCCAACTGGGCTTTACCCACTGTGTTTCAATATGGACAACCCATATTACCCTTGTGCATCATACGCTGTGCACGTCTATTTCCCAGATTTCAGCACAAGTGGCACACAGCTCTCTTTGCCCATGAACTTGCCCTCTTTCCTTCCCTCAGCAGCCCTCAAAGGCGTAAGCAGTTGGTCTGGGGAGCCCCGACGTCACTTGCCAGGGCCGTATTGGCCCGGTTCCCCAGACGGGCAGTAGGTGGCCCCCCTCAAAATTTCTTTAGAAATTTTCTAGTTGGGGGGCCACATGCCGAAGGCATGGCCCACCTACTACTATTGCACATATTTATTCCGCGTATTATTATTGGGGGGCCACATGCCGAAGGCATGGCCCACCTACTACTATTGCACATATTTATTCCGCGTATTATTATTGGGGGGCCACATGCCGAAGGCATGGCCCACCTACTACTATTGCACATATTTATTCCGCGTATTATTGGGGGGCCACATGCCGAAGGCATGGCCCACCTACTACTATTGCACATATTTATTCCGCGTATTATTATTGGGGGGCCACATGCCGAAGGCATGGCCCACCTACTACTATTGCACATATTTATTCCGCGTATTATTATTATTATTATAATTCTCCCGTATACCCAAAACTTCGGCACGTAACTAGTCCCGCACGGTTTGGCGGATCGGGCCCAAAGTTGGCACACGCGTCGGGACCAATGGGGTGATGTGTGCTTGTATAAAACTTTCTCATTAGTCCGAAGGTTTGCGAATTATTAGCGAAAACGTCGCAAAAAAATCCCATAGGAAATGAATGGGGAGAGGAAAAAAAAAGCATAAAAAACAGCACTTCACTGTGTCGGCAT
Organism: Cyprinodon diabolis; assembly: GCA_030533445.1. NCBI lineage: Eukaryota > Metazoa > Chordata > Actinopteri > Cyprinodontiformes > Cyprinodontidae > Cyprinodon > Cyprinodon diabolis. The sequence goes on along the minus strand of JARPUW010000635.1, from coordinate 79,264 downwards.
ACATTCACCTAGAAAAACAGTTTGAAGCTCAGTTTGTAGATAAATCCTTCGTCTATTTAAAACTGAAGACGGTATGTTGATAACTGCTACGGTTTTTGTATAATCAGACCTCAAGCGCCACAAAGTTTTAGCAAAATCCAGCCTGCTAGAGTGGAGCAACTGAAAAGCTAGAGTGTGAGGCAGGCGTTTTTTAAACACAAAAAAACATTTTAAACTCGCCCTCACGGCCACATATTTATAGCTAGAGTCACCATTTTTGGTCAGTTTGTAGACTGAAATCTCTGGACCCACACAATATCTTCGGAATTACGGTAGGATTAATACTTTTCCTTAAAAACCCTCCAGACCGACCTAAAGTCGATGAAAATCAGAGCCGTTTTTCATTGGTTTTGGAGCAGAAGAGGGGAGAAAAACGAATCAGACTATGTGTTTTAAACTCGTCATAAATATTTTTCTGAATGACACACATACACCAAAGTTGGCATAGTTGGAGTCGAAGGATGGCTGACGCTCACGGTGAAAAAATATTTTGAATAACTCATACGGTTTTTGCTCAGCAGTCGTTTGTTCGGAGGACATTTTAAGCAGCTGAAAGCTGGGGGAGAGTGTCCTGCTGCAGCTAGCTCAATTAGAAGATCAGGTGTGACAAAACGTTTTTTCTTTTTCTTTCTCTTCCCATTCAGGTTGTAGATGACCTACAGCCATGAAAGTTACTCCAATTGAAGACAAGATATAGCTGTCGCTTAGATAAAAATAATTTTTCAGATACCTTTTACGGTTTTTACTCAGCAGTCGTTTGTTCGGAGGGGTGCTTTAGCAGCTAAAAGGTGAGTGAGAGTGAGGTCCTGCAGTTCAAACAAAGGGAGGAGCAGGTGGGCCAACCATTTTGTTTGTGCTTCGTTTTGGGTTGTGAAAGACCTACAGACATGAAGGTTACCCCAGTCTGAGACAAAGGATAGATGTTGCTTTCACTGAAAGAATTTTTCAGATATCTTTTACGGTTTTTGCTCAGCAGTCGTTTGTTCGGAGGGTAAGCACCTGGAAGCTAGCTGACAGTTAGCTTCTGCAGCAGCCTGCTAGAGTGCAGCTGCTGAAATCTTAGTGTGAGGCGGCCATTCTTTTAAGATCAAACATGTTATTCTCGCCCTCACGGCCACATATTTGGAGCTACAGTCACCATTTTTGGTCAGTTTGTAGACTGAAACCTCTGGACTCACACAATGTCTTCGGAATTACGGTAGGATTAATACTTTTCCTTAAAAACCGTCCAGACCAACCTAAAGTCGATGAGAGTTTCAGCCTTTCTCTATTCTTTTTGAGCTGAAGATGGGAGAGAAACGAATCAGACTATGTGTTTTCAACTCGTCATAAATATTTTTCTGAATGACACACATACACCAAAGTTGGTATAGTTGGAGTCGAAGGATTGCTGATGCTCATGGTGAAAATGTTTTTTGAATAACTCATACGGTTTTTGATCAGTAGTCGTTTGTTCGGTGCCGTTCTTCCCATACAAAAAAGCCTGGGAAGAAGAAACCAATAGTGAGTGCAGCTGTTGTCTGTGTCAGTGAGAGGCTCGTTAAGCGTTGTCAAGGTTACCAAGCTTCAAACAGATTTTACCTCTGCTGTTTTAAACAGCACATATTAATCTAATGGAGGGTGAAAGGACTGATTTAACATTGGGAAATGGATACTATATGACTGCTGTCCATGACACTTCCCTTGCCACTCAGCACTGATAGACTTTCAAAATAAGACTCCAGGGACCCTACAAAATAAAAGCCTCTATATTTTTTACATATATTTATTGCCCTATATGGCTCAACATTATGACCCAAACTCAACCCCGTTTTAGAGAATAGACTCTAGGAGACTGTTTAAAACACACCCTGTAGCAAATTTCAAAATAAAAGCCTCCCATTTCCGCTTCATCTACTGCCCTAATAACATGGAAAAAGAGTGATTTAACGATTGGAAAGTAATCAACTATCATTGACGGGTCTGAACATTTTCTATAAACACAACTCTGTTGGACTTTCAAAATAAGACTCCAGGGACCCTACAAAATAAAAGCCTCTAGATTATACTAATGCATTAATTGATGCAAATGGCTCAACATTATGACCCAAACTCTTCCAGGTTGTTTTTATTAGACTCTAGTGACCTTTTCAAAACACACCCAGAGCAAATTTCACAATAAAAGTCTCCCATTTACTCTGTAATACAGCAACTATTCACCTAATAACATGGAAAACCAGTGATTTAACATTTGGAAATGGATTCTATATCACTGCTGGGCGTGACCCATCTTTTGATGCACATTCATGATAGACTTTCAAAATAAGACTACAAGGACTCTACAGAATAAAAGCCTCTTCCTTATACACACTCATACATTCTGGCATATTGCTCATTGCCATTGGTGATTTCATCACTGCAATGGCTCTTAGAAGGCGGGCGGAGCCCGCCAATGGTAACAGGCGGGCGGAGCCCGCCAAAGGTGATTACATCACTGCAATGGCTCTTAGCAGGCGGGCGGAGCCCGCCATTGGTGATTTCATCACTGCAATGGCTCTTAGAAGGCGGGCAGAGCCCGCCATTGGTGATTTTTTTCTTCACTGAGATGGCTCCTAGCAGGCGGGCGAAGCCCGCCAACTGGGCTTTACCCACTGTGTTTCAATATGGACAACCCATATTACCCTTGTGCATCATACGCTGTGCACGTCTATTTCCCAGATTTCAGCACAAGTGGCACACAGCTCTCTTTGCCCATGAACTTGCCCTCTTTCCTTCCCTCAGCAGCCCTCAAAGGCGTAAGCAGTTGGTCTGGGGAGCCCCGACGTCACTTGCCAGGGCCGTATTGGCCCGGTTCCCCAGACGGGCAGTAGGTGGCCCCCCTCAAAATTTCTTTAGAAATTTTCTAGTTATTATTATAATTCTCCCGTATACCCAAAACTTCGGCACGTAACTAGTCCCGCACGGTTTGGCGGATCGGGCCCAAAGTTGGCACACGCGTCGGGACCAATGGGGTGATGTGTGCTTGTATAAAACTTTCTCATTAGTCCGAAGGTTTGCGAATTATTAGCGAAAACGTCGCAAAAAAATCCCATAGGAAATGAATGGGGAGAGGAAAAAAAAAGCATAAAAAACAGCACTTCACTGTGTCGGCATACATTCACCTAGAAAAACAGTTTGAAGCTCAGTTTGTAGATAAATCCTTCGTCTATTTAAAACTGAAGACGGTATGTTGATAACTGCTACGGTTTTTGTATAATCAGACCTCAAGCGCCACAAAGTTTTAGCAAAATCCAGCCTGCTAGAGTGGAGCAACTGAAAAGCTAGAGTGTGAGGCAGGCGTTTTTTAAACACAAAAAAACATTTTAAACTCGCCCTCACGGCCACATATTTATAGCTAGAGTCACCATTTTTGGTCAGTTTGTAGACTGAAATCTCTGGACCCACACAATATCTTCGGAATTACGGTAGGATTAATACTTTTCCTTAAAAACCCTCCAGACCGACCTAAAGTCGATGAAAATCAGAGCCGTTTTTCATTGGTTTTGGAGCAGAAGAGGGGAGAAAAACGAATCAGACTATGTGTTTTAAACTCGTCATAAATATTTTTCTGAATGACACACATACACCAAAGTTGGCATAGTTGGAGTCGAAGGATGGCTGACGCTCACGGTGAAAAAATATTTTGAATAACTCATACGGTTTTTGCTCAGCAGTCGTTTGTTCGGAGGACATTTTAAGCAGCTGAAAGCTGGGGGAGAGTGTCCTGCTGCAGCTAGCTCAATTAGAAGATCAGGTGTGACAAAACGTTTTTTCTTTTTCTTTCTCTTCCCATTCAGGTTGTAGATGACCTACAGCCATGAAAGTTACTCCAATTGAAGACAAGATATAGCTGTCGCTTAGATAAAAATAATTTTTCAGATACCTTTTACGGTTTTTACTCAGCAGTCGTTTGTTCGGAGGGGTGCTTTAGCAGCTAAAAGGTGAGTGAGAGTGAGGTCCTGCAGTTCAAACAAAGGGAGGAGCAGGTGGGCCAACCATTTTGTTTGTGCTTCGTTTTGGGTTGTGAAAGACCTACAGACATGAAGGTTACCCCAGTCTGAGACAAAGGATAGATGTTGCTTTCACTGAAAGAATTTTTCAGATATCTTTTACGGTTTTTGCTCAGCAGTCGTTTGTTCGGAGGGTAAGCACCTGGAAGCTAGCTGACAGTTAGCTTCTGCAGCAGCCTGCTAGAGTGCAGCTGCTGAAATCTTAGTGTGAGGCGGCCATTCTTTTAAGATCAAACATCTTATTCTCGCCCTCACGGCCACATATTTGGAGCTACAGTCACCATTTTTGGTCAGTTTGTAGACTGAAACCTCTGGACTCACACAATGTCTTCGGAATTACGGTAGGATTAATACTTTTCCTTAAAAACCGTCCAGACCAACCTAAAGTCGATGAGAGTTTCAGCCTTTCTCTATTCTTTTTGAGCTGAAGATGGGAGAGAAACGAATCAGACTATGTGTTTTCAACTCGTCATAAATATTTTTCTGAATGACACACATACACCAAAGTTGGTATAGTTGGAGTCGAAGGATTGCTGATGCTCATGGTGAAAATGTTTTTTGAATAACTCATACGGTTTTTGATCAGTAGTCGTTTGTTCGGTGCCGTTCTTCCCATACAAAAAAGCCTGGGAAGAAGAAACCAATAGTGAGTGCAGCTGTTGTCTGTGTCAGTGAGAGGCTCGTTAAGCGTTGTCAAGGTTACCAAGCTTCAAACAGATTTTACCTCTGCTGTTTTAAACAGCACATATTAATCTAATGGAGGGTGAAAGGACTGATTTAACATTGGGAAATGGATACTATATGACTGCTGTCCATGACACTTCCCTTGCCACTCAGCACTGATAGACTTTCAAAATAAGACTCCAGGGACCCTACAAAATAAAAGCCTCTATATTTTTTACATATATTTATTGCCCTATATGGCTCAACATTATGACCCAAACTCAACCCCGTTTTAGAGAATAGACTCTAGGAGACTGTTTAAAACACACCCTGTAGCAAATTTCAAAATAAAAGCCTCCCATTTCCGCTTCATCTACTGCCCTAATAACATGGAAAAAGAGTGATTTAACGATTGGAAAGTAATCAACTATCATTGACGGGTCTGAACATTTTCTATAAACACAACTCTGTTGGACTTTCAAAATAAGACTCCAGGGACCCTACAAAATAAAAGCCTCTAGATTATACTAATGCATTAATTGATGCAAATGGCTCAACATTATGACCCAAACTCTTCCAGGTTGTTTTTATTAGACTCTAGTGACCTTTTCAAAACACACCCAGAGCAAATTTCACAATAAAAGTCTCCCATTTACTCTGTAATACAGCAACTATTCACCTAATAACATGGAAAACCAGTGATTTAACATTTGGAAATGGATTCTATATCACTGCTGGGCGTGACCCATCTTTTGATGCACATTCATGATAGACTTTCAAAATAAGACTACAAGGACTCTACAGAATAAAAGCCTCTTCCTTATACACACTCATACATTCTGGCATATTGCTCATTGCCATTGGTGATTTCATCACTGCAATGGCTCTTAGAAGGCGGGCGGAGCCCGCCAATGGTAACAGGCGGGCGGAGCCCGCCAAAGGTGATTACATCACTGCAATGGCTCTTAGCAGGCGGGCGGAGCCCGCCATTGGTGATTTCATCACTGCAATGGCTCTTAGAAGGCGGGCAGAGCCCGCCATTGGTGATTTTTTTCTTCACTGAGATGGCTCCTAGCAGGCGGGCGAAGCCCGCCAACTGGGCTTTACCCACTGTGTTTCAATATGGACAACCCATATTACCCTTGTGCATCATACGCTGTGCACGTCTATTTCCCAGATTTCAGCACAAGTGGCACACAGCTTTCTTTGCCCATGAACTTGCCCTCTTTCCTTCCCTCAGCAGCCCTCAAAGGCGTAAGCAGTTGGTCTGGGGAGCCCCGACGTCACTTGCCAGGGCCGTATTGGCCCGGTTCCCCAGACGGGCAGTAGGTGGCCCCCCTCAAAATTTCTTTAGAAATTTTCTAGTTGGGGGGCCACATGCCGAAGGCATGGCCCACCTACTACTATTGCACATATTTATTCCGCGTATTATTGGGGGGCCACATGCCGAAGGCATGGCCCACCTACTACTATTGCACATATTTATTCCGCGTATTATTGGGGGGCCACATGCCGAAGGCATGGCCCACCTACTACTATTGCACATATTTATTCCGCGTATTATTATTATTGGGGGGCCACATGCCGAAGGCATGGCCCACCTACTACTATTGCACATATTTATTCCGCGTATTATTATTATTATTATAATTCTCCCGTATACCCAAAACTTCGGCGCGTAACTAGTCCCGCACGGTTTGGCGGATCGGGCCCAAAGTTGGCACACGCGTCGGGACCAATGGGGTGATGTGTGCTTGTATAAAACTTTCTCATTAGTCCGAAGGTTTGCGAATTATTAGCGAAAACGTCGCAAAAAAATCCCATAGGAAATGAATGGGGAGAGGAAAAAAAAAGCATAAAAAACAGCACTTCACTGTGTCGGCATACATTCACCTAGAAAAACAGTTTGAAGCTCAGTTTGTAGATAAATCCTTCGTCTATTTAAAACTGAAGACGGTATGTTGATAACTGCTACGGTTTTTGTATAATCAGACCTCAAGCGCCACAAAGTTTTAGCAAAATCCAGCCTGCTAGAGTGGAGCAACTGAAAAGCTAGAGTGTGAGGCAGGCGTTTTTTAAACACAAAAAAACATTTTAAACTCGCCCTCACGGCCACATATTTATAGCTAGAGTCACCATTTTTGGTCAGTTTGTAGACTGAAATCTCTGGACCCACACAATATCTTCGGAATTACGGTAGGATTAATACTTTTCCTTAAAAACCCTCCAGACCGACCTAAAGTCGATGAAAATCAGAGCTGTTTTTCATTGGTTTTGGAGCAGAAGAGGGGAGAAAAACGAATCAGACTATGTGTTTTAAACTCGTCATAAATATTTTTCTGAATGACACACATACACCAAAGTTGGCATAGTTGGAGTCGAAGGATGACTGACGCTCACGGTGAAAAAATTTTTTGAATAACTCATACGGTTTTTGCTCAGCAGTCGTTTGTTCGGAGGACATTTTAAGCACCTGAAAGCTGAGTGACAGTGACCTGCTGCAGCTAGCTCAATTAGAAGCTTAGGTGTGATGAAACGTTTTTTCTTTTTCTTTCTCTTCCCATTCAGGTTGTAGATGACCTACAGCCATGAAAGTTACTCCAATCGAAGACAAGATATAGCTGTCGCTTAGATAAAAAGAATTTTTCAGATACCTTTTACGGTTTTTACTCAGCAGTCGTTTGTTCGGAGGGGTGCTTTAGCAGCTAAAAGGTGAGTGAGAGTGAGGTCCTGCAGTTAAAAGAAAGGGAGGAGCAGGTGGGCCAACCATTTTGTTTGTGCTTCGTTTTGGGTTGTGAAAGACCTACAGACATGAAGGTTACCCCAGTCTGAGACAAAGGATAGATGTTGCTTTCACTGAAAGAATTTTTCAGATATCTTTTACGGTTTTTGCTCAGCAGTCGTTTGTTCGGAGGGTAAGCACCTGGAAGCTAGCTGACAGTTAGCTTCTGCAGCAGCCTGCTAGAGTGCAGCTGCTGAAATCTTAGTGTGAGGCGGCCATTTTTTTCAGATCAAACATTTTATTCTCGCCCTCACGGCCACATATTTGGAGCTACAGTCACCATTTTTGGTCAGTTTGTAGACTGAAACCTCTGGACTCACACAATGTCTTCGGAATTACGGTAGGATTAATACTTTTCCTTAAAAACCCTCCAGACCAACCTAAAGTCGATGAGAGTTTCAGCCTTTCTCTATTCTTTTTGAGCTGAAGATGGGAGAGAAACGAATCAGACTATGTGTTTTCAACTCGTCATAAATATTTTTCTGAATGACATACATACACCAAAGTTGGTATAGTTGGAGTCGAAGGATTGCTGATGCTCATGGTGAAAATGTTTTTTGAATAACTCATACGGTTTTTGATCAGTAGTCGTTTGTTCGGTGCCGTTCTTCCCATACAAAAAAGCCTGGGAAGAAGAAACCAATAGTGAGTGCAGCTGTTGTCTGTGTCAGTGAGAGGCTCGTTAAGCGTTGTCAAGGTTACCAAGCTTCAAACAGATTTTACCTCTGCTGTTTTAAACAGCACATATTAATCTAATGGAGGGTGAAAGGACTGATTTAACATTGGGAAATGGATACTATATGACTGCTGTCCATGACACTTCCCTTGCCACTCAGCACTGATAGACTTTCAAAATAAGACTCCAGGGACCCTACAAAATAAAAGCCTCTATATTTTTTACATATATTTATTGCCCTATATGGCTCAACATTATGACCCAAACTCAACCCCGTTTTAGAGAATAGACTCTAGGAGACTGTTTAAAACACACCCTATAGCAAATTTCAAAATAAAAGCCTCCCATTTCCGCTTCATCTACTGCCCTAATAACATGGAAAAAGAGTGATTTAACGATTGGAAAGTAATCAACTATCATTGACGGGTCTGAAAATTTTCTATAAACACAACTCTGTTGGACTTTCAAAATAAGACTCCAGGGACCCTACAAAATAAAAGCCTCTAGATTATACTAATGCATTAATTGATGCAAATGGCTCAACATTATGACCCAAACTCTTCCAGGTTGTTTTTATTAGACTCTAGTGACCTTTTCAAAACACACCCAGAGCAAATTTCACAATAAAAGTCTCCCATTTACTCTGTAATACAGCAACTATTCACCTAATAACATGGAAAACCAGTGATTTCACATTTGGAAATGGATTCTATATCACTGCTGGGCGTGACCCATCTTTTGATGCACATTCATGATAGACTTTCAAAATAAGACTACAAGGACTCTACAGAATAAAAGCCTCTTCCTTATACACACTTATACATTCTGGCATATTGCTCATTGCCATTGGTGATTTCATCACTGCAATGGCTCTTAGAAGGCGGGCGGAGCCCGCCAATGGTAACAGGCGGGCGGAGCCCGCCAAAGGTGATTACATCACTGCAATGGCTCTTAGCAGGCGGGCGGAGCCCGCCATTGGTGATTTCATCACTGCAATGGCTCTTAGAAGGCGGGCAGAGCCCGCCATTGGTGATTTTTTTCTTCACTGAGATGGATCCCAGAAGGCGGGCGAAGCCCGCAAACTGGGCTTTACCCACTGTGTTTCAATATGGACAACCCATATTACCCTTGTGCATCATACGCTGTGCACGTCTATTTCCCAGATTTCAGCACAAGTGGCACACAGCTCTCTTTGCCCATAAACTTGCCCTCTTTCCTTCCCTCAGCAGCCCTCAAAGGCGTAAGCAGTTGGTCTGGGGAGCCCCGAAGTCACTTGCCAGGGCCGTATTGGCCCGGTTCCCCAGACGGGCAGTAGGTGGCCCCCCTCAAAATTTCTTTAGAAATTTTCTAGTTATTATAATTCTCCCGTATACCCAAAACTTCGGCGCGTAACTAGTCCCGCACGGTTTGGCGGATCGGGCCCAAAGTTGGCACACGCGTTGGGACCAATGGGGTGATGTGTGCTTGTATAAAACTTTCTCATTAGTCCGAAGGTTTGCGAATTATTAGCGAAAACGTCGCAAAAAAATCCCATAGGAAATGAATGGGAAGAGGTAAAAAAAAGCATAAAAAACAGCACTTCACTGTGTCGGCATACATTCACCTAGAAAAACAGTTTGAAGCTCAGTTTGTAGATAAATCCTTCGTCTATTTAAAACTGAAGACGGTATGTTGATAACTGCTACGGTTTTTGTATAATCAGACCTCAAGCGCCACAAAGTTTTAGCAAAATCCAGCCTGCTAGAGTGGAGCAACTGAAAAGCTAGAGTGTGAGGCAGGCGTTTTTTAAACACAAAAAAACATTTTAAACTCGCCCTCACGGCCACATATTTATAGCTAGAGTCACCATTTTTGGTCAGTTTGTAGACTGAAATCTCTGGACCCACACAATATCTTCGGAATTACGGTAGGATTAATACTTTTCCTTAAAAACCCTCCAGACCGACCTAAAGTCGATGAAAATCAGAGCCGTTTTTCATTGGTTTTGGAGCAGAAGAGGGGAGAAAAACGAATCAGACTATGTGTTTTAAACTCGTCATAAATATTTTTCTGAATGACACACATACACCAAAGTTGGGATAGTTGGAGTCGAAGGATGACTGACGCTCACGGTGAAAAAATTTTTTGAATAACTCATACGGTTTTTGCTCAGCAGTCGTTTGTTCGGAGGACATTTTAAGCACCTGAAAGCTGAGTGACAGTGACCTGCTGCAGCTAGCTCAATTAGAAGCTTAGGTGTGATGAAACGTTTTTTCTTTTTCTTTCTCTTCCCATTCAGTTTGTAGATGACCTACAGCCATGAAAGTTACTCCAATCGAAGACAAGATATAGCTGTCGCTTAGATAAAAAGAATTTTTCAGATACCTTTTACGGTTTTTACTCAGCAGTCGTTTGTTCGGAGGGGTGCTTTAGCAGCTAAAAGGTGAGTGAGAGTGAGGTCCTGCAGTTAAAAGAAAGGGAGGAGCAGGTGGGCCAACCATTTTGTTTGTGCTTCGTTTTGGGTTGTGAAAGACCTACAGACATGAAGGTTACCCCAGTCTGAGACAAAGGATAGATGTTGCTTTCACTGAAAGAATTTTTCAGATATCTTTTACGGTTTTTGCTCAGCAGTCGTTTGTTCGGAGGGTAAGCACCTGGAAGCTAGCTGACAGTTAGCTTCTGCAGCAGCCTGCTAGAGTGCAGCTGCTGAAATCTTAGTGTGAGGCGGCCATTTTTTTCAGATCAAACATCTTATTCTCGCCCTCACGGCCACATATTTGGAGCTACAGTCACCATTTTTGGTCAGTTTGTAGACTAAAACCTCTGGACTCACACAATGTCTTCGGAATTACGGTAGGATTAATACTTTTCCTTAAAAACCCTCCAGACCAACCTAAAGTCGATGAGAGTTTCAGCCTTTCTCTATTCTTTTTGAGCTGAAGATGGGAGAGAAACGAATCAGACTATGTGTTTTCAACTCGTCATAAATATTTTTCTGAATGACACACATACACCAAAGTTGGTATAGTTGGAGTCGAAGGATTGCTGATGCTCATGGTGAAAATGTTTTTTGAATAACTCATACGGTTTTTGATCAGTAGTCGTTTGTTCGGTGCCGTTCTTCCCATACAAAAAAGCCTGGGAAGAAGAAACCAATAGTGAGTGCAGCTGTTGTCTGTGTCAGTGAGAGGCTCGTTAAGCGTTGTCAAGGTTACCAAGCTTCAAACAGATTTTACCTCTGCTGTTTTAAACAGCACATATTAATCTAATGGAGGGTGAAAGGACTGATTTAACATTGGGAAATGGATACTATATGACTGCTGTCCATGACACTTCCCTTGCCACTCAGCACTGATAGACTTTCAAAATAAGACTCCAGGGACCCTACAAAATAAAAGCCTCTATATTTTTTACATATATTTATTGCCCTATATGGCTCAACATTATGACCCAAACTCAACCCCGTTTTAGAGAATAGACTATAGGAGACTGTTTAAAACACACCCTATAGCAAATTTCAAAATAAAAGCCTCCCATTTCCGCTTCATCTACTGCCCTAATAACATGGAAAAGGAGTGATTTAACGATTGGAAAGTAATCAACTATCATTGACGGGTCTGAACATTTTCTATAAACACAACTCTGTTGGACTTTCAAAATAAGACTCCAGGGACCCTACAAAATAAAAGCCTCTAGATTATACTAATGCATTAATTGATGCAAATGGCTCAACATTATGACCCAAACTCTTCCAGGTTGTTTTTATTAGACTCTAGTGACCTTTTCAAAACACACCCCAGAGCAAATTTCACAATAAAAGTCTCCCATTTACTCTGTAATACAGCAACTATTCACCTAATAACATGGAAAACCAGTGATTTAACATTTGGAAATGGATTCTATATCACTGCTGGGCGTGACCCATCTTTTGATGCACATTCATGATAGACTTTCAAAATAAGACTACAAGGACTCTACAGAATAAAAGCCTCTTCCTTATACACACTCATACATTCTGGCATATTGCTCATTGCCATTGGTGATTTCATCACTGCAATGGCTCTTAGAAGGCGGGCGGAGCCCGCCAATGGTAACAGGCGGGCGGAGCCCGCCAAAGGTGATTACATCACTGCAATGGCTCTTAGCAGGCGGGCGGAGCCCGCCATTGGTGATTTCATCACTGCAATGGCTCTTAGAAGGCGGGCAGAGCCCGCCATTGGTGATTTTTTTCTTCACTGAGATGGCTCCTAGCAGGCGGGCGAAGCCCGCCAACTGGGCTTTGCCCACTGTGTTTCAATATGGACAACCCATATTACCCTTGTGCATCATACGCTGTGCACGTCTATTTCCCAGATTTCAGCACAAGTGGCACACGGCTCTCTTTGCCCATGAACTTGCCCTCTTTCCTTCCCTCAGCAGCCCTCTAAGGCGTAAGCAGTTGGTCTGGGGAGCCCCGACGTCACTTGCCAGGGCCGTATTGGCCCGGTTCCCCAGACGGGCAGTAGGTGGTCCCCCTCAAAATTTCTTTAGAAATTTTCTAGTTATTATTATTATTATAATTCTCCCGTATACCCAAAACTTCGGCGCGTAACTAGTCCCGCACGGTTTGGCGGATCGGGCCCAAAGTTGGCACACGCGTCGGGACCAATGGGGTGATGTGTGCTTGTATAAAACTTTCTCATTAGTCCGAAGGTTTGCGAATTATTAGCGAAAACGTCGCAAAAAAATCCCATAGGAAATGAATGGGGAGAGGAAAAAAAAAGCATAAAAAACAGCACTTCACTGTGTCGGCATACATTCACCTAGAAAAACAGTTTGAAGCTCAGTTTGTAGATAAATCCTTCGTCTATTTAAAACTGAAGACGGTATGTTGATAACTGCTACGGTTTTTGTATAATCAGACCTCAAGCGCCACAAAGTTTTAGCAAAATCCAGCCTGCTAGAGTGGAGCAACTGAAAAGCTAGAGTGTGAGGCAGGCGTTTTTTAAACACAAAAAAACATTTTAAACTCGCCCTCACGGCCACATATTTATAGCTAGAGTCACCATTTTTGGTCAGTTTGTAGACTGAAATCTCTGGACCCACACAATATCTTCGGAATTACGGTAGGATTAATACTTTTCCTTAAAAACCCTCCAGACCGACCTAAAGTCGATGAAAATCAGAGCCGTTTTTCATTGGTTTTGGAGCAGAAGAGGGGAGAAAAACGAATCAGACTATGTGTTTTAAACTCGTCATAAATATTTTTCTGAATGACACACATACACCAAAGTTGGCATAGTTGGAGTCGAAGGATGACTGACGCTCACGGTGAAAAATTTTTTTGAATAACTCATACGGTTTTTGCTCAGCAGTCGTTTGTTCGGAGGACATTTTAAGCACCTGAAAGCTGAGTGACAGTGACCTGCTGCAGCTAGCTCAATTAGAAGCTTAGGTGTGATGAAACGTTTTTTCTTTTTCTTTCTCTTCCCATTCAGTTTGTAGATGACCTACAGCCATGAAAGTTACTCCAATTGAAGAAAAGATATAGCTGTCGCTTAGATAAAAAGAATTTTTCAGATACCTTTTACGGTTTTTACTCAGCAGTCGTTTGTTCGGAGGGGTGCTTTAGCAGCTAAAAGGTGAGTGAGAGTGAGGTCCTGCACTTAAAACAAAGGGAGGAGCAGGTGGGCCAACCATTTTGTTCGTGCTTCGTTTTGGGTTGTGAAAGACCTACAGACATGAAGGTTACCCCAGTCTGAGACAAAGGATAGATGTTGCTTTCACTGAAAGAATTTTTCAGATATCTTTTACGGTTTTTGCTCAGCAGTCGTTTGTTCGGAGGGTAAGCACCTGGAAGCTAGCTGACAGTTAGCTTCTGCAGCAGCCTGCTAGAGTGCAGCTGCTGAAATCTTAGTGTGAGGTGGCCATTTTTTTCAGATCAAACATCTTATTCTCGCCCTCACGGCCACATATTTGGAGCTACAGTCACCATTTTTGGTCAGTTTGTAGACTGAAACCTCTGGACTCACACAATGTCTTCGGAATTACGGTAGGATTAATACTTTGCCTTAAAAACCCTCCAGACCAACCTAAAGTGGATGAGAGTTTCAGCCTTTCTCTATTCTTTTTGAGCTGAAGATGGGAGAGAAACGAATCAGACTATGTGTTTTCAACTCGTCATAAATATTTTTCTGAATGACACACATACACCAAAGTTGGTATAGTTGGAGTCGAAGGATTGCTGATGCTCATGGTGAAAATGTTTTTTGAATAACTCATACGGTTTTTGATCAGTAGTCGTTTGTTCGGTGCCGTTCTTCCCATACAAAAAAGCCTAGGAAGAAGAAACCAATAGTGAGTGCAGCTGTTGTCTGTGTCAGTGACAGGCTCGTTAAGCGTTGTCAAGGTTACCAAGCTTCAAACAGATTTTACCTCTGCTGTTTTAAACAGCACATATTAATCTAATGGAGGGTGAAAGGACTGATTTAACATTGGGAAATGGATACTATATGACTGCTGTCCATGACACTTCCCTTGCCACTCAGCACTGATAGACTTTCAAAATAAGACTCCAGGGACCCTACAAAATAAAAGCCTCTATATTTTTTACATATATTTATTGCCCTATATGGCTCAACATTATGACCCAAACTCAACCCCGTTTTAGAGAATAGACTCTAGGAGACTGTTTAAAACACACCCTATAGCAAATTTCAAAATAAAAGCCTCCCATTTCCGCTTCATCTACTGCCCTAATAACATGGAAAAAGAGTGATTTAACGATTGGAAAGTAATCAACTATCATTGACGGGTCTGAACATTTTCTATAAACACAACTCTGTTGGACTTTCAAAATAAGACTCCAGGGACCCTACAAAATAAAAGCCTCTAGATTATACTAATGCATTAATTGATGCAAATGGCTCAACATTATGACCCAAACTCTTCCAGGTTGTTTTTATTACACTCTAGTGACCTTTTCAAAACACACCCCAGAGCAAATTTCACAATAAAAGTCTCCCATTTACTCTGTAATACAGCAACTATTCACCTAATAACATGGAAAACCAGTGATTTAACATTTGGAAATGGATTCTATATCACTGCTGGGCGTGACCCATCTTTTGATGCACATTCATGATAGACTTTCAAAATAAGACTACAAGGACTCTACAGAATAAAAGCCTCTTCCTTATACACACTCATACATTCTGGCATATTGCTCATTGCCATTGGTGATTTCATCACTGCAATGGCTCTTAGAAGGCGAGCGGAGCCCGCCAATGGTAACAGGCGGGCGGAGCCCGCCAAAGGTGATTACATCACTGCAATGGCTCTTAGCAGGCGGGCGGAGCCCGCCATTGGTGATTTCATCACTGCAATGACTCTTAGCAGGCGGGCAATGCCCGCCATTGGGGATTTTTTTCATCGCTGCAAGGGCTCCTAGCAGGCGGGCGGAGCCCACCAACTGAGCTTTACCCACTGCGGTTCAATATGGACAACCCATATTACCCTTGTGCATCATACGCTGTGCACGTCTATTACCCAGATTTCAGCACAGGTGGCACACAGCTCTCTTTGCCCATGACCTAGCCCTCTTTCCTTCCCTCAGCAGCCCTCAAAGGCATAAGCAGTTGGTCTGGGGAGCCCCGACATCACTTGCCAGGGCCGTATTGGCCCGGTTCCCCAGACGGGCAGTAGGTGGCCCCCCTCAAAATTTCTTTAGAAATTTTCTAGTTGGGGGGCCACATGCCGAAGGCATGGCCCACCTACTACTATTGCACATATTTATTCCGCGTATTATTTTATTATTATTATAATTCTCCCGTATACCCAAAACTTCGGCACGTAACTAGTCCCGCACGGTTTGGCGGATCGGGCCCAAAGTTGGCACACGCGTCGGGACCAATGGGGTGATGTGTGCTTGTATAAAACTTTCTCATTAGTCCGAAGGTTTGCGAATTATTAGCGAAAACGTCGCAAAAAAATCCCATAGGAAATGAATGGGGAGAGGAAAAAAAAAGCATAAAAAACAGCACTTCACTGTGTCGGCATACATTCACCTAGAAAAACAGTTTGAAGCTCAGTTTGTAGATAAATCCTTCGTCTATTTAAAACTGAAGACGGTATGTTGATAACTGCTACGGTTTTTGTATAATCAGACCTCAAGCGCCACAAAGTTTTAGCAAAATCCAGCCTGCTAGAGTGGAGCAACTGAAAAGCTAGAGTGTGAGGCAGGCGTTTTTTAAACACAAAAAAACATTTTAAACTCGCCCTCACGGCCACATATTTATAGCTAGAGTCACCATTTTTGGTCAGTTTGTAGACTGAAATCTCTGGACCCACACAATATCTTCGGAATTACGGTAGGATTAATACTTTTCCTTAAAAACCCTCCAGACCGACCTAAAGTCGATGAAAATCAGAGCCGTTTTTCATTGGTTTTGGAGCAGAAGAGGGGAGAAAAACGAATCAGACTATGTGTTTTAAACTCGTCATAAATATTTTTCTGAATGACACACATACACCAAAGTTGGCATAGTTGGAGTCGAAGGATGGCTGACGCTCACGGTGAAAAAATATTTTGAATAACTCATACGGTTTTTGCTCAGCAGTCGTTTGTTCGGAGGACATTTTAAGCAGCTGAAAGCTGGGGGAGAGTGTCCTGCTGCAGCTAGCTCAATTAGAAGATCAGGTGTGACAAAACGTTTTTTCTTTTTCTTTCTCTTCCCATTCAGGTTGTAGATGACCTACAGCCATGAAAGTTACTCCAATTGAAGACAAGATATAGCTGTCGCTTAGATAAAAATAATTTTTCAGATACCTTTTACGGTTTTTACTCAGCAGTCGTTTGTTCGGAGGGGTGCTTTAGCAGCTAAAAGGTGAGTGAGAGTGAGGTCCTGCAGTTCAAACAAAGGGAGGAGCAGGTGGGCCAACCATTTTGTTTGTGCTTCGTTTTGGGTTGTGAAAGACCTACAGACATGAAGGTTACCCCAGTCTGAGACAAAGGATAGATGTTGCTTTCACTGAAAGAATTTTTCAGATATCTTTTACGGTTTTTGCTCAGCAGTCGTTTGTTCGGAGGGTAAGCACCTGGAAGCTAGCTGACAGTTAGCTTCTGCAGCAGCCTGCTAGAGTGCAGCTGCTGAAATCTTAGTGTGAGGCGGCCATTCTTTTAAGATCAAACATCTTATTCTCGCCCTCACGGCCACATATTTGGAGCTACAGTCACCATTTTTGGTCAGTTTGTAGACTGAAACCTCTGGACTCACACAATGTCTTCGGAATTACGGTAGGATTAATACTTTTCCTTAAAAACCGTCCAGACCAACCTAAAGTCGATGAGAGTTTCAGCCTTTCTCTATTCTTTTTGAGCTGAAGATGGGAGAGAAACGAATCAGACTATGTGTTTTCAACTCGTCATAAATATTTTTCTGAATGACACACATACACCAAAGTTGGTATAGTTGGAGTCGAAGGATTGCTGATGCTCATGGTGAAAATGTTTTTTGAATAACTCATACGGTTTTTGATCAGTAGTCGTTTGTTCGGTGCCGTTCTTCCCATACAAAAAAGCCTGGGAAGAAGAAACCAATAGTGAGTGCAGCTGTTGTCTGTGTCAGTGAGAGGCTCGTTAAGCGTTGTCAAGGTTACCAAGCTTCAAACAGATTTTACCTCTGCTGTTTTAAACAGCACATATTAATCTAATGGAGGGTGAAAGGACTGATTTAACATTGGGAAATGGATACTATATGACTGCTGTCCATGACACTTCCCTTGCCACTCAGCACTGATAGACTTTCAAAATAAGACTCCAGGGACCCTACAAAATAAAAGCCTCTATATTTTTTACATATATTTATTGCCCTATATGGCTCAACATTATGACCCAAACTCAACCCCGTTTTAGAGAATAGACTCTAGGAGACTGTTTAAAACACACCCTGTAGCAAATTTCAAAATAAAAGCCTCCCATTTCCGCTTCATCTACTGCCCTAATAACATGGAAAAAGAGTGATTTAACGATTGGAAAGTAATCAACTATCATTGACGGGTCTGAACATTTTCTATAAACACAACTCTGTTGGACTTTCAAAATAAGACTCCAGGGACCCTACAAAATAAAAGCCTCTAGATTATACTAATGCATTAATTGATGCAAATGGCTCAACATTATGACCCAAACTCTTCCAGGTTGTTTTTATTAGACTCTAGTGACCTTTTCAAAACACACCCAGAGCAAATTTCACAATAAAAGTCTCCCATTTACTCTGTAATACAGCAACTATTCACCTAATAACATGGAAAACCAGTGATTTAACATTTGGAAATGGATTCTATATCACTGCTGGGCGTGACCCATCTTTTGATGCACATTCATGATAGACTTTCAAAATAAGACTACAAGGACTCTACAGAATAAAAGCCTCTTCCTTATACACACTCATACATTCTGGCATATTGCTCATTGCCATTGGTGATTTCATCACTGCAATGGCTCTTAGAAGGCGGGCGGAGCCCGCCAATGGTAACAGGCGGGCGGAGCCCGCCAAAGGTGATTACATCACTGCAATGGCTCTTAGCAGGCGGGCGGAGCCCGCCATTGGTGATTTCATCACTGCAATGGCTCTTAGAAGGCGGGCAGAGCCCGCCATTGGTGATTTTTTTCTTCACTGAGATGGCTCCTAGCAGGCGGGCGAAGCCCGCCAACTGGGCTTTACCCACTGTGTTTCAATATGGACAACCCATATTACCCTTGTGCATCATACGCTGTGCACGTCTATTTCCCAGATTTCAGCACAAGTGGCACACAGCTTTCTTTGCCCATGAACTTGCCCTCTTTCCTTCCCTCAGCAGCCCTCAAAGGCGTAAGCAGTTGGTCTGGGGAGCCCCGACGTCACTTGCCAGGGCCGTATTGGCCCGGTTCCCCAGACGGGCAGTAGGTGGCCCCCCTCAAAATTTCTTTAGAAATTTTCTAGTTGGGGGGCCACATGCCGAAGGCATGGCCCACCTACTACTATTGCACATATTTATTCCGCGTATTATTGGGGGGCCACATGCCGAAGGCATGGCCCACCTACTACTATTGCACATATTTATTCCGCGTATTATTGGGGGGCCACATGCCGAAGGCATGGCCCACCTACTACTATTGCACATATTTATTCCGCGTATTATTATTATTGGGGGGCCACATGCCGAAGGCATGGCCCACCTACTACTATTGCACATATTTATTCCGCGTATTATTATTATTATTATAATTCTCCCGTATACCCAAAACTTCGGCGCGTAACTAGTCCCGCACGGTTTGGCGGATCGGGCCCAAAGTTGGCACACGCGTCGGGACCAATGGGGTGATGTGTGCTTGTATAAAACTTTCTCATTAGTCCGAAGGTTTGCGAATTATTAGCGAAAACGTCGCAAAAAAATCCCATAGGAAATGAATGGGGAGAGGAAAAAAAAAGCATAAAAAACAGCACTTCACTGTGTCGGCATACATTCACCTAGAAAAACAGTTTGAAGCTCAGTTTGTAGATAAATCCTTCGTCTATTTAAAACTGAAGACGGTATGTTGATAACTGCTACGGTTTTTGTATAATCAGACCTCAAGCGCCACAAAGTTTTAGCAAAATCCAGCCTGCTAGAGTGGAGCAACTGAAAAGCTAGAGTGTGAGGCAGGCGTTTTTTAAACACAAAAAAACATTTTAAACTCGCCCTCACGGCCACATATTTATAGCTAGAGTCACCATTTTTGGTCAGTTTGTAGACTGAAATCTCTGGACCCACACAATATCTTCGGAATTACGGTAGGATTAATACTTTTCCTTAAAAACCCTCCAGACCGACCTAAAGTCGATGAAAATCAGAGCTGTTTTTCATTGGTTTTGGAGCAGAAGAGGGGAGAAAAACGAATCAGACTATGTGTTTTAAACTCGTCATAAATATTTTTCTGAATGACACACATACACCAAAGTTGGCATAGTTGGAGTCGAAGGATGACTGACGCTCACGGTGAAAAAATTTTTTGAATAACTCATACGGTTTTTGCTCAGCAGTCGTTTGTTCGGAGGACATTTTAAGCACCTGAAAGCTGAGTGACAGTGACCTGCTGCAGCTAGCTCAATTAGAAGCTTAGGTGTGATGAAACGTTTTTTCTTTTTCTTTCTCTTCCCATTCAGGTTGTAGATGACCTACAGCCATGAAAGTTACTCCAATCGAAGACAAGATATAGCTGTCGCTTAGATAAAAAGAATTTTTCAGATACCTTTTACGGTTTTTACTCAGCAGTCGTTTGTTCGGAGGGGTGCTTTAGCAGCTAAAAGGTGAGTGAGAGTGAGGTCCTGCAGTTAAAAGAAAGGGAGGAGCAGGTGGGCCAACCATTTTGTTTGTGCTTCGTTTTGGGTTGTGAAAGACCTACAGACATGAAGGTTACCCCAGTCTGAGACAAAGGATAGATGTTGCTTTCACTGAAAGAATTTTTCAGATATCTTTTACGGTTTTTGCTCAGCAGTCGTTTGTTCGGAGGGTAAGCACCTGGAAGCTAGCTGACAGTTAGCTTCTGCAGCAGCCTGCTAGAGTGCAGCTGCTGAAATCTTAGTGTGAGGCGGCCATTTTTTTCAGATCAAACATTTTATTCTCGCCCTCACGGCCACATATTTGGAGCTACAGTCACCATTTTTGGTCAGTTTGTAGACTGAAACCTCTGGACTCACACAATGTCTTCGGAATTACGGTAGGATTAATACTTTTCCTTAAAAACCCTCCAGACCAACCTAAAGTCGATGAGAGTTTCAGCCTTTCTCTATTCTTTTTGAGCTGAAGATGGGAGAGAAACGAATCAGACTATGTGTTTTCAACTCGTCATAAATATTTTTCTGAATGACATACATACACCAAAGTTGGTATAGTTGGAGTCGAAGGATTGCTGATGCTCATGGTGAAAATGTTTTTTGAATAACTCATACGGTTTTTGATCAGTAGTCGTTTGTTCGGTGCCGTTCTTCCCATACAAAAAAGCCTGGGAAGAAGAAACCAATAGTGAGTGCAGCTGTTGTCTGTGTCAGTGAGAGGCTCGTTAAGCGTTGTCAAGGTTACCAAGCTTCAAACAGATTTTACCTCTGCTGTTTTAAACAGCACATATTAATCTAATGGAGGGTGAAAGGACTGATTTAACATTGGGAAATGGATACTATATGACTGCTGTCCATGACACTTCCCTTGCCACTCAGCACTGATAGACTTTCAAAATAAGACTCCAGGGACCCTACAAAATAAAAGCCTCTATATTTTTTACATATATTTATTGCCCTATATGGCTCAACATTATGACCCAAACTCAACCCCGTTTTAGAGAATAGACTCTAGGAGACTGTTTAAAACACACCCTATAGCAAATTTCAAAATAAAAGCCTCCCATTTCCGCTTCATCTACTGCCCTAATAACATGGAAAAAGAGTGATTTAACGATTGGAAAGTAATCAACTATCATTGACGGGTCTGAAAATTTTCTATAAACACAACTCTGTTGGACTTTCAAAATAAGACTCCAGGGACCCTACAAAATAAAAGCCTCTAGATTATACTAATGCATTAATTGATGCAAATGGCTCAACATTATGACCCAAACTCTTCCAGGTTGTTTTTATTAGACTCTAGTGACCTTTTCAAAACACACCCAGAGCAAATTTCACAATAAAAGTCTCCCATTTACTCTGTAATACAGCAACTATTCACCTAATAACATGGAAAACCAGTGATTTCACATTTGGAAATGGATTCTATATCACTGCTGGGCGTGACCCATCTTTTGATGCACATTCATGATAGACTTTCAAAATAAGACTACAAGGACTCTACAGAATAAAAGCCTCTTCCTTATACACACTTATACATTCTGGCATATTGCTCATTGCCATTGGTGATTTCATCACTGCAATGGCTCTTAGAAGGCGGGCGGAGCCCGCCAATGGTAACAGGCGGGCGGAGCCCGCCAAAGGTGATTACATCACTGCAATGGCTCTTAGCAGGCGGGCGGAGCCCGCCATTGGTGATTTCATCACTGCAATGGCTCTTAGAAGGCGGGCAGAGCCCGCCATTGGTGATTTTTTTCTTCACTGAGATGGATCCCAGAAGGCGGGCGAAGCCCGCAAACTGGGCTTTACCCACTGTGTTTCAATATGGACAACCCATATTACCCTTGTGCATCATACGCTGTGCACGTCTATTTCCCAGATTTCAGCACAAGTGGCACACAGCTCTCTTTGCCCATAAACTTGCCCTCTTTCCTTCCCTCAGCAGCCCTCAAAGGCGTAAGCAGTTGGTCTGGGGAGCCCCGAAGTCACTTGCCAGGGCCGTATTGGCCCGGTTCCCCAGACGGGCAGTAGGTGGCCCCCCTCAAAATTTCTTTAGAAATTTTCTAGTTATTATAATTCTCCCGTATACCCAAAACTTCGGCGCGTAACTAGTCCCGCACGGTTTGGCGGATCGGGCCCAAAGTTGGCACACGCGTCGGGACCAATGGGGTGATGTGTGCTTGTATAAAACTTTCTCATTAGTCCGAAGGTTTGCGAATTATTAGCAAAAACGTCGCAAAAAAATCCCATAGGAAATGAATGGGGAAAGGAAAAAAAAAGCATAAAAAACAGCACTTCACTGTGTCGGCATACATTCACCTAGAAAAACAGTTTGAAGCTCAGTTTGTAGATAAATCCTTCGTCTATTTAAAACTGAAGACGGTATGTTGATAACTGCTACGGTTTTTGTATAATCAGACCTCAAGCGCCACAAAGTTTTAGCAAAATCCAGCCTGCTAGAGTGGAGCAACTGAAAAGCTAGAGTGTGAGGCAGGCGTTTTTTAAACACAAAAAAACATTTTAAACTCGCCCTCACGGCCACATATTTATAGCTAGAGTCACCATTTTTGGTCAGTTTGTAGACTGAAATCTCTGGACCCACACAATATCTTCGGAATTACGGTAGGATTAATACTTTTCCTTAAAAACCCTCCAGACCGACCTAAAGTCGATGAAAATCAGAGCAGTTTTTCATTGGTTTTGGAGCAGAAGAGGGGAGAAAAACGAATCAGACTATGTGTTTTCAAGTCGTCATAAATATTTTTCTGAATGACACACATACACCAAAGTTGGCATAGTTGGAGTCGAAGGATGGCTGACGCTCACGGTGAAAGAATTTTTTGAATAACTCATACGGTTTTTGCTCAGCAGTCGTTTGTTCGGAGGACATTTTAAGCACCTCAAAGCTGGGTGAGTGACCTGCTGCAGCTAGCTCAATTAGAAGCTCATGTGTGACGAAACGTTTTTTCTTTTTCTTTCTCTTCCCATTCAGGTTGTAGATGACCTACAGCCATGAAAGTTACTCCAATTGAAGACAAGATATAGCTGTCGCTTAGATAAAAATAATTTTTGAGATACCTTTTATGGTTTTTACTCAGCAGTCGTTTGTTCGGAGGGGTGCTTTAGCAGCTGAAAGGTGAGTGAGAGTGAGGTCCTGCAGTTAAAAGAAAGGGAGGAGCAGGTGGGCCAACCATTTTGTTTTTGCTTCGTTTTGGGTTGTGAAAGACCTACAGACATGAAGGTTACCCCAGTCTGAGACAAAGGATAGATGTTGCTTTCACTGAAAGAATTTTTCAGATACCTTTTACGGTTTTTGCTCAGCAGTCGTTTGTTCGGAGGGTAAGCACCTGGAAGCTAGCTGACAGTTAGCTTCTGCAGCAGCCTGCTAGAGTGCAGCTGCTGAAATCTTAGTGGGAGGCGGCCATTTTTTTAAGATCAAACATCTTATTCTCGCCCTCACGGCCACATATTTGGACCTACAGTCACCATTTTTGGTCAGTTTGTAGACTGAAACCTCTGGACTCACACAATGTCTTCGGAATTACGGTAGGATGAATACTTTTCCTTAAAAACCCTCCAGACCAACCTAAAGTCGATGAGTTTCAGCCTTTCTCCATTCTTTTTAAACTGAAGATGGGAGAAAAACGAATCAGACTATGTGTTTTCAAGTCGTCATAAATGTTGTTCTGAATGACACACATACACCAAAGTTGGTATAGTTGGAGTCGAAGGATTGCTGATGCTCATGGTGAAATTTTTTTTTTAATAACTCATACGGTTTTTGCTCAGCAGTCGTTTGTTCGGTGCCGTTCTTCCCATACAAAAAAGCCTGGGAAGAAGAAACCAATAGTGAGTGCAGCTGTTGTCTGTGTCAGTGAGAGGCTCATTAAGCGTTGTCAAGGTTACCAAGCTTCAAACAGATTTTACCTCTGCTGTTTTAAACAGCACATATTAATCTAATGGAGGGTGAAAGCACTGATTTAACATTGGGAAATGGATACTATATGACTGCCGTCCATGACACTTCCCTTGCCACTCAGCACTGATTGACTTTCAAAATAAGACTCCAGGGACCCTTCAAAATAAAAGCCTCTATATTTTTTACATATATTTATTGCCCTATATGGCTCAACATTATGACCCAAACTCAACCCCATTTTAGAGAATAGACTCTAGGAGACTGTTTAAAACACACCCTATGGCAAATTTCAAAATAAAAGCCTCCCATTTCCACTTCATCTACTGCCCTAATAAAATGGAAAAAGAGTGATTTAACGATTGGAAAGTCATCAACTATCATTGATGGGTCTGAACATTTTCTCTAAACACAACTCTGTTGGACTTTCAAAATAAGACTCCAGGGACCCTACAAAATAAAAGCCTCTAGATTATACTAATGCATTAATTGATGCAAATGGCTCAACATTATGACCCAAACTCTTCCAGGTTGTTTTTATTAGACTCTAGTGACCTTTTCAAAACACACCCCAGAGCAAATTTCACAATAAAAGTCCCCCATTTACTCTGTAATACAGGAACTATTCACCTAATAACATGGAAAACCAGTGATTTAACATTTGGAAATGGATTCTATATCACTGCTGGGCATGACCCATCTATAGATGCACTTCCATGATAGACTTTCAAAATAAGACTACAGGGACTCTACAAAATAAAAGCCTCTTCCTTATACACACTCATACATTCTGGCATATTGCTTATAGCCATTTGTAATTTCATCACTGCAATGGCTCTTAGAAGGCGGGCGGAGCCCGCCATTGGTGATTTCATCACTGCAATGGCTGTTAGGAGGCGGGCGGAGCCCGCCAATGGTGATTTTTTTCATCACTGCAATGGCTCCTAGCAGGCGGGCGGAGCCCGCCATTGGTGATTTCATCACTGCAATGGCTCTTAGCAGGCGGGCAATGCCCGCCATTGGGGATTTTTTTCATCGCTGCAAGGGCTCCTAGCAGGCGGGCGGAGCCCACCAACTGAGCTTTACCCACTGCGGTTCAATATGGACAACCCATATTACCCTTGTGCATCATACGCTGTGCACGTCTATTACCCAGATTTCAGCACAGGTGGCACACAGCTCTCTTTGCCCATGACCTAGCCCTCTTTCCTTCCCTCAGCAGCCCTCAAAGGCATAAGCAGTTGGTCTGGGGAGCCCCGACATCACTTGCCAGGGCCGTATTGGCCCGGTTCCCCAGACGGGCAGTAGGTGGCCCCCCTCAAAATTTCTTTAGAAATTTTCTAGTTGGGGGGCCACATGCCGAAGGCATGGCCCACCTACTACTATTGCACATATTTATTCCGCGTATTATTATTATAATTCTCCCGTATACCCAAAACTTCGGCGCGTAACTAGTCCCGCACGGTTTGGCGGATCGGGCCCAAAGTTGGCACACGCGTCGGGACCAATGGGGTGATGTGTGCTTGTATAAAACTTTCTCATTAGTCCGAAGGTTTGCGAATTATTAGCGAAAACGTCGCAAAAAAATCCCATAGGAAATGAATGGGGAGAGGAAAAAAAAAGCATAAAAAACAGCACTTCACTGTGTCAGCATACATTCACCTAGAAAAACAGTTTGAAGCTCAGTTTGTAGATAAATCCTTCGTCTATTTAAAACTGAAGACGGTATGTTGATAACTGCTACGGTTTTTGTATAATCAGACCTCAAGCGCCACAAAGTTTTAGCAAAATCCAGCCTGCTAGAGTGGAGCAACTGAAAAGCTAGAGTGTGAGGCAGGCGTTTTTTAAACACAAAAAAACATTTTAAACTCGCCCTCAAGGCCACATATTTATAGCTAGAGTCACCATTTTTGGTCAGTTTGTAGACTGAAATCTCTGGACCCACACAATATCTTCGGAATTACGGTAGGATTAATACTTTTCCTTAAAAACCCTCCAGACCGACCTAAAGTCGATGAAAATCAGAGCCGTTTTTCATTGGTTTTGGAGCAGAAGAGGGGAGAAAAACGAATCAGACTATGTGTTTTCAACTCGTCATAAATATTTTTCTGAATGACACACATACACCAAAGTTGGCATAGTTGGAGTCGAAGGATGACTGACGCTCACGGTGAAAACTTTTTTTGAATAACTCATACGGTTTTTGCTCAGCAGTCGTTTGTTCGGAGGACATTTTAAGCACCTGAAAGCTGAGTGACAGTGACCTGCTGCAGCTAGCTCAATTAGAAGCTTAGGTGTGATGAAACGTTTTTTCTTTTTCTTTCTCTTCCCATTCAGTTTGTAGATGACCTACAGCCATGAAAGTTACTCCAATTGAAGACAAGATATAGCTGTCGCTTAGATAAAAAGAATTTTTCAGATACCTTTTACGGTTTTTACTCAGCAGTCGTTTGTTCGGAGGGGTGCTTTAGCAGCTAAAAGGTGAGTGAGAGTGAGGTCCTGCAGTTCAAACAAAGGGAGGAGCAGGTGGGCCAACCATTTTGTTTGTGCTTCGTTTTGGGTTGTGAAAGACCTACAGACATGAAGGTTACCCCAGTCTGAGACAAAGGATAGATGTTGCTTTCACTGAAAGAATTTTTCAGATATCTTTTACGGTTTTTGCTCAGCAGTCGTTTGTTCGGAGGGTAAGCACCTGGAAGCTAGCTGACAGTTAGCTTCTGCAGCAGCCTGCTAGAGTGCAGCTGCTGAAATCTTAGTGTGAGGCGGCCATTTTTTTAAGATCAAACATCTTATTCTCGCCCTCACGGCCACATATTTGGAGCTACAGTCACCATTTTTGGTCAGTTTGTAGACTGAAACCTCTGGACTCACACAATGTCTTCGGAATTACGGTAGGATTAATACTTTTCCTTAAAAACCCTCCAGACCAACCTAAAGTCGATGAGAGTTTCAGCCTTTCTCTATTCTTTTTGAGCTGAAGATGGGAGAGAAACGAATCAGACTATGTGTTTTCAACTCGTCATAAATATTTTTCTGAATGACACACATACACCAAAGTTGGTATAGTTGGAGTCGAAGGATTGCTGATGCTCATGGTGAAAATGTTTTTTGAATAACTCATACGGTTTTTGATCAGTAGTCGTTTGTTCGGTGCCGTTCTTCCCATACAAAAAAGCCTGGGAAGAAGAAACCAATAGTGAGTGCAGCTGTTGTCTGTGTCAGTGAGAGGCTCGTTAAGCGTTGTCAAGGTTACCAAGCTTCAAACAGATTTTACCTCTGCTGTTTTAAACAGCACATATTAATCTAATGGAGGGTGAAAGGACTGATTTAACATTGGGAAATGGATACTATATGACTGCTGTCCATGACACTTCCCTTGCCACTCAGCACTGATAGACTTTCAAAATAAGACTCCAGGGACCCTACAAAATAAAAGCCTCTATATTTTTTACATATATTTATTGCCCTATATGGCTCAACATTATGACCCAAACTCAACCCCGTTTTAGAGAATAGACTCTAGGAGACTGTTTAAAACACACCCTATAGCAAATTTCAAAATAAAAGCCTCCCATTTCCGCTTCATCTACTGCCCTAATAACATGGAAAAAGAGTGATTTAACGATTGGAAAGTAATCAACTATCATTGACGGGTCTGAACATTTTCTATAAACACAACTCTGTTGGACTTTCAAAATAAAACTCCAGCGACCCTACAAAATCAAAGCCTCTAGATTATACTAATGCATTAATTGATGCAAATGGCTCAACATTATGACCCAAACTCTTCCAGGTTGTTTTTATTAGACTCTAGTGACCTTTTCAAAACACACCCCAGAGCAAATTTCACAATAAAAGTCTCCCATTTACTCTGTAATACAGCAACTATTCACCTAATAACATGGAAAACCAGTGATTTAACATTTGGAAATGGTTTCCATATCACTGCTGGGCGTGACCCATCTTTTGATGCACATTCATGATAGACTTTCAAAATAAGACTACAAGGACTCTACAGAATAAAAGCCTCTTCCTTATACACACTCATACATTCTGGCATATTGCTCATTGCCATTGGTGATTTCATCACTGCAATGGCTCTTAGAAGGCGGGCGGAGCCCGCCAATGGTAACAGGCGGGCGGAGCCCGCCAAAGGTGATTACATCACTGCAATGGCTCTTAGCAGGCGGGCAGAGCCCGCCCTTGGTGATTTCATCACTGCAATGGCTCTTAGAAGGCGGGCAGAGCCCGCCATTGGTGATTTTTTTCTTCACTGAGATGGCTCCTAGCAGGCGGGCGAAGCCCGCCAACTGGGCTTTACCCACTGTGTTTCAATATGGACAACCCATATTACCCTTGTGCATCATACGCTGTGCACGTCTATTTCCCAGATTTCAGCACAAGTGGCACACAGCTCTCTTTGCCCATGAACTTGCCCTCTTTCCTTCCCTCAGCAGCCCTCAAAGGCGTAAGCAGTTGGTCTGGGGAGCCCCGACGTCACTTGCCAGGGCCGTATTGGCCCGGTTCCCCAGACGGGCAGTAGGTGGCCCCCCTCAAAATTTCTTTAGAAATTTTCTAGTTGGGGGGCCACATGCCGAAGGCATGGCCCACCTACTACTATTGCACATATTTATTCCGCGTATTATTATTGGGGGGCCACATGCCGAAGGCATGGCCCACCTACTACTATTGCACATATTTATTCCGCGTATTATTATTGGGGGGCCACATGCCGAAGGCATGGCCCACCTACTACTATTGCACATATTTATTCCGCGTATTATTATTATTATTATAATTCTCCCGTATACCCAAAACTTCGGCGCGTAACTAGTCCCGCACGGTTTGGCGGATCGGGCCCAAAGTTGGCACACGCGTTGGGACCAATGGGGTGATGTGTGCTTGTATAAAACTTTCTCATTAGTCCGAAGGTTTGCGAATTATTAGCGAAAACGTCGCAAAAAAATCCCATAGGAAATGAATGGGAAGAGGTAAAAAAAAGCATAAAAAACAGCACTTCACTGTGTCGGCATACATTCACCTAGAAAAACAGTTTGAAGCTCAGTTTGTAGATAAATCCTTCGTCTATTTAAAACTGAAGACGGTATGTTGATAACTGCTACGGTTTTTGTATAATCAGACCTCAAGCGCCACAAAGTTTTAGCAAAATCCAGCCTGCTAGAGTGGAGCAACTGAAAAGCTAGAGTGTGAGGCAGGCGTTTTTTAAACACAAAAAAACATTTTAAACTCGCCCTCACGGCCACATATTTATAGCTAGAGTCACCATTTTTGGTCAGTTTGTAGACTGAAATCTCTGGACCCACACAATATCTTCGGAATTACGGTAGGATTAATACTTTTCCTTAAAAACCCTCCAGACCGACCTAAAGTCGATGAAAATCAGAGCCGTTTTTCATTGGTTTTGGAGCAGAAGAGGGGAGAAAAACGAATCAGACTATGTGTTTTAAACTCGTCATAAATATTTTTCTGAATGACACACATACACCAAAGTTGGCATAGTTGGAGTCGAAGGATGACTGACGCTCACGGTGAAAAAATTTTTTGAATAACTCATACGGTTTTTGCTCAGCAGTCGTTTGTTCGGAGGACATTTTAAGCACCTGAAAGCTGAGTGACAGTGACCTGCTGCAGCTAGCTCAATTAGAAGCTTAGGTGTGATGAAACGTTTTTTCTTTTTCTTTCTCTTCCCATTCAGTTTGTAGATGACCTACAGCCATGAAAGTTACTCCAATCGAAGACAAGATATAGCTGTCGCTTAGATAAAAAGAATTTTTCAGATACCTTTTACGGTTTTTACTCAGCAGTCGTTTGTTCGGAGGGGTGCTTTAGCAGCTAAAAGGTGAGTGAGAGTGAGGTCCTGCAGTTAAAAGAAAGGGAGGAGCAGGTGGGCCAACCATTTTGTTTGTGCTTCGTTTTGGGTTGTGAAAGACCTACAGACATGAAGGTTACCCCAGTCTGAGACAAAGGATAGATGTTGCTTTCACTGAAAGAATTTTTCAGATATCTTTTACGGTTTTTGCTCAGCAGTCGTTTGTTCGGAGGGTAAGCACCTGGAAGCTAGCTGACAGTTAGCTTCTGCAGCAGCCTGCTAGAGTGCAGCTGCTGAAATCTTAGTGTGAGGCGGCCATTTTTTTCAGATCAAACATCTTATTCTCGCCCTCACGGCCACATATTTGGAGCTACAGTCACCATTTTTGGTCAGTTTGTAGACTAAAACCTCTGGACTCACACAATGTCTTCGGAATTACGGTAGGATTAATACTTTTCCTTAAAAACCCTCCAGACCAACCTAAAGTTGATGAGAGTTTCAGCCTTTCTCTATTCTTTTTGAGCTGAAGATGGGAGAGAAACGAATCAGACTATGTGTTTTCAACTCGTCATAAATATTTTTCTGAATGACACACATACACCAAAGTTGGTATAGTTGGAGTCGAAGGATTGCTGATGCTCATGGTGAAAATGTTTTTTGAATAACTCATACGGTTTTTGATCAGTAGTCGTTTGTTCGGTGCCGTTCTTCCCATACAAAAAAGCCTGGGAAGAAGAAACCAATAGTGAGTGCAGCTGTTGTCTGTGTCAGTGAGAGGCTCGTTAAGCGTTGTCAAGGTTACCAAGCTTCAAACAGATTTTACCTCTGCTGTTTTAAACAGCACATATTAATCTAATGGAGGGTGAAAGGACTGATTTAACATTGGGAAATGGATACTATATGACTGCTGTCCATGACACTTCCCTTGCCACTCAGCACTGATAGACTTTCAAAATAAGACTCCAGGGACCCTACAAAATAAAAGCCTCTATATTTTTTACATATATTTATTGCCCTATATGGCTCAACATTATGACCCAAACTCAACCCCGTTTTAGAGAATAGACTCTAGGAGACTGTTTAAAACACACCCTATAGCAAATTTCAAAATAAAAGCCTCCCATTTCCGCTTCATCTACTGCCCTAATAACATGGAAAAAGAGTGATTTAACGATTGGAAAGTAATCAACTATCATTGACGGGTCTGAACATTTTCTATAAACACAACTCTGTTGGACTTTCAAAATAAGACTCCAGGGACCCTACAAAATAAAAGCCTCTAGATTATACTAATGCATTAATTGATGCAAATGGCTCAACATTATGACCCAAACTCTTCCAGGTTGTTTTTATTAGACTCTAGTGACCTTTTCAAAACACACCCAGAGCAAATTTCACAATAAAAGTCTCCCATTTACTCTGTAATACAGCAACTATTCACCTAATAACATGGAAAACCAGTGATTTAACATTTGGAAATGGATTCTATATCACTGCTGGGCGTGACCCATCTTTTGATGCACATTCATGATAGACTTTCAAAATAAGACTACAAGGACTCTACAGAATAAAAGCCTCTTCCTTATACACACTCATACATTCTGGCATATTGCTCATTGCCATTGGTGATTTCATCACTGCAATGGCTCTTAGAAGGCGGGCGGAGCCCGCCAATGGTAACAGGCGGGCGGAGCCCGCCAAAGGTGATTACATCACTGCAATGGCTCTTAGCAGGCGGGCGGAGCCCGCCATTGGTGATTTCATCACTGCAATGGCTCTTAGAAGGCGGGCAGAGCCCGCCATTGGTGATTTTTTTCTTCACTGAGATGGCTCCTAGCAGGCGGGCGAAGCCCGCCAACTGGGCTTTACCCACTGTGTTTCAATATGGACAACCCATATTACCCTTGTGCATCATACGCTGTGCACGTCTATTTCCCAGATGTCAGCACAAGTGGCACACAGCTCTCTTTGCCCATGAACTTGCCCTCTTTCCTTCCCTCAGCAGCCCTCAAAGGCGTAAGCAGTTGGTCTGGGGAGCCCCGACGTCACTTGCCAGGGCCGTATTGGCTGGTTCCCAAGACGGGCAGTAGGTGGCCCCCCTCAAAATTTCTTTAGAAATTTTCTAGTTATTATAATTCTCCCGTATACCCAAAACTTCGGCGCGTAACTAGTCCCGCACGGTTTGGCGGATCGGGCCCAAAGTTGGCACACGCGTCGGGACCAATGGGGTGATGTGTGCTTGTATAAAACTTTCTCATTAGTCCGAAGGTTTGCGAATTATTAGTGAAAACGTCGCAAAAAAATCCCATAGGAAATGAATGGGGAGAGGAAAAAAAAAGCATAAAAAACAGCACTTCACTGTGTCGGCATACATTCACCTAGAAAAACAGTTTGAAGCTCAGTTTGTAGATAAATCCTTCGTCTATTTAAAACTGAAGACGGTATGTTGATAACTGCTACGGTTTTTGTATAATCAGACCTCAAGCGCCACAAAGTTTTAGCAAAATCCAGCCTGCTAGAGTGGAGCAACTGAAAAGCTAGAGTGTGAGGCAGGCGTTTTTTAAACACAAAAAAACATTTTAAACTCGCCCTCACGGCCACATATTTATAGCTAGAGTCACCATTTTTGGTCAGTTTGTAGACTGAAATCTCTGGACCCACACAATATCTTCGGAATTACGGTAGGATTAATACTTTTCCTTAAAAACCCTCCAGACCGACCTAAAGTCGATGAAAATCAGAGCCGTTTTTCATTGGTTTTGGAGCAGAAGAGGGGAGAAAAACGAATCCGACTATGTGTTTTAAACTCGTCATAAATATTTTTCTGAATGACACACATACACCAAAGTTGGCATAGTTGGAGTCGAAGGATGGCTGACGCTCACGGTGAAAAAATATTTTGAATAACTCATACGGTTTTTGCTCAGCAGTCGTTTGTTCGGAGGACATTTTAAGCAGCTGAAACCTGGGGGAGAGTGTCCTGCTGCAGCTAGCTCAATTAGAAGATCAGGTGTGACAAAACGTTTTTTCTTTTTCTTTCTCTTCCCATTCAGGTTGTAGATGACCTACAGCCATGAAAGTTACTCCAATTGAAGACAAGATATAGCTGTCGCTTAGATAAAAATAATTTTTCAGATACCTTTTACGGTTTTTACTCAGCAGTCGTTTGTTCGGAGGGGTGCTTTAGCAGCTAAAAGGTGAGTGAGAGTGAGGTCCTGCAGTTCAAACAAAGGGAGGAGCAGGTGGGCCAACCATTTTGTTTGTGCTTCGTTTTGGGTTGTGAAAGACCTACAGACATGAAGGTTACCCCAGTCTGAGACAAAGGATAGATGTTGCTTTCACTGAAAGAATTTTTCAGATATCTTTTACGGTTTTTGCTCAGCAGTCGTTTGTTCGGAGGGTAAGCACCTGGAAGCTAGCTGACAGTTAGCTTCTGCAGCAGCCTGCTAGAGTGCAGCTGCTGAAATCTTAGTGTGAGGCGGCCATTTTTTTAAGATCAAACATCTTATTCTCGCCCTCACGGCCACATATTTGGAGCTACAGTCACCATTTTTGGTCAGTTTGTAGACTGAAACCTCTGGACTCACACAATGTCTTCGGAATTACGGTAGGATTAATACTTTTCCTTAAAAACCCTCCAGACCAACCTAAAGTCGATGAGAGTTTCAGCCTTTCTCTATTCTTTTTGAGCTGAAGATGGGAGAGAAACGAATCAGACTATGTGTTTTCAACTCGTCATAAATATTTTTCTGAATGACACACATACACCAAAGTTGGTATAGTTGGAGTCGAAGGATTGCTGATGCTCATGGTGAAAATGTTTTTTGAATAACTCATACGGTTTTTGATCAGTAGTCGTTTGTTCGGTGCCGTTCTTCCCATACAAAAAAGCCTGGGAAGAAGAAACCAATAGTGAGTGCAGCTGTTGTCTGTGTCAGTGAGAGGCTCGTTAAGCGTTGTCAAGGTTACCAAGCTTCAAACAGATTTTACCTCTGCTGTTTTAAACAGCACATATTAATCTAATGGAGGGTGAAAGGACTGATTTAACATTGGGAAATGGATACTATATGACTGCTGTCCATGACACTTCCCTTGCCACTCAGCACTGATAGACTTTCAAAATAAGACTCCAGGGACCCTACAAAATAAAAGCCTCTATATTTTTTACATATATTTATTGCCCTATATGGCTCAACATTATGACCCAAACTCAACCCCGTTTTAGAGAATAGACTCTAGGAGACTGTTTAAAACACACCCTATAGCAAATTTCAAAATAAAAGCCTCCCATTTCCGCTTCATCTACTGCCCTAATAACATGGAAAAAGTGATTTAACGATTGGAAAGTAATCAACTATCATTGACGGGTCTGAACATTTTCTATAAACACAACTCTGTTGGACTTTCAAAATAAGACTCCAGGGACCCTACAAAATAAAAGCCTCTAGATTATACTAATGCATTAATTGATGCAAATGGCTCAACATTATGACCCAAACTCTTCCAGGTTGTTTTTATTAGACTCTAGTGACCTTTTCAAAACACACCCAGAGCAAATTTCACAATAAAAGTCTCCCATTTACTCTGTAATACAGCAACTATTCACCTAATAACATGGAAAACCAGTGATTTAACATTTGGAAATGGATTCTATATCACTGCTGGGCGTGACCCATCTTTTGATGCACATTCATGATAGACTTTCAAAATAAGACTACAAGGACTCTACAGAATAAAAGCCTCTTCCTTATACACACTCATACATTCTGGCATATTGCTCATTGCCATTGGTGATTTCATCACTGCAATGGCTCTTAGAAGGCGGGCGGAGCCCGCCAATGGTAACAGGCGGGCGGAGCCCACCAAAGGTGATTACATCACTGCAATGGCTCTTAGCAGGCGGGCGGAGCCCGCCATTGGTGATTTCATCACTGCAATGGCTCTTAGAAGGCGGGCAGAGCCCGCCATTGGTGATTTTTTTCTTCACTGAGATGGCTCCTAGCAGGCGGGCAAAGCCCGCCAACTGGGCTTTACCCACTGTGTTTCAATATGGACAACCCATATTACCCTTGTGCATCATACGCTGTGCACGTCTATTTCCCAGATTTCAGCACAAGTGGCACACAGCTCTCTTTGCCAGTGAACTTGCCCTCTTTCCTTCCCTCAGCAGCCCTCAAAGGCGTAAGCAGTTGGTCTGGGGAGCCCCGACGTCACTTGCCAGGGCCGTATTGGCCCGGTTCCCCAGACGGGCAGTAGGTGGCCCCCCTCAAAATTTCTTTAGAAATTTTCTAGTTATTATAATTCTCCCGTATACCCAAAACTTCGGCGCGTAACTAGTCCCGCACGGTTTGGCGGATCGGGCCCAAAGTTGGCACACGCGTCGGGACCAATGGGGTGATGTGTGCTTGTATAAAACTTTCTCATTAGTCCGAAGGTTTGCGAATTATTAGC
Organism: Cyprinodon diabolis; assembly: GCA_030533445.1. NCBI lineage: Eukaryota > Metazoa > Chordata > Actinopteri > Cyprinodontiformes > Cyprinodontidae > Cyprinodon > Cyprinodon diabolis. Next base: position 43,562 of record JARPUW010000635.1, on the reverse strand, counting down.
GAAAACGTCGCAAAAAAATCCCATAGGAAATGAATGGGGAGAGGAAAAAAAAAGCATAAAAAACAGCACTTCACTGTGTCGCCATACATTCACCTAGAAAAACAGTTTGAAGCTCAGTTTGTAGATAAATCCTTCGTCTATTTAAAACTGAAGACGGTATGTTGATAACTGCTACGGTTTTTGTATAATCAGACCTCAAGCGCCACAAAGTTTTAGCAAAATCCAGCCTGCTAGAGTGGAGCAACTGAAAAGCTAGAGTGTGAGGCAGGCGTTTTTTAAACACAAAAAAACATTTTAAACTCGCCCTCACGGCCACATATTTATAGCTAGAGTCACCATTTTTGGTCAGTTTGTAGACTGAAATCTCTGGACCCACACAATATCTTCGGAATTACGGTAGGATTAATACTTTTCCTTAAAAACCCTCCAGACCGACCTAAAGTCGATGAAAATCAGAGCCGTTTTTCATTGGTTTTGGAGCAGAAGAGGGGAGAAAAACGAATCCGACTATGTGTTTTAAACTCGTCATAAATATTTTTCTGAATGACACACATACACCAAAGTTGGCATAGTTGGAGTCGAAGGATGACTGACGCTCACGGTGAAAAAATTTTTTGAATAACTCATACGGTTTTTGCTCAGCAGTCGTTTGTTCGGAGGACATTTTAAGCACCTGAAAGCTGAGTGACAGTGACCTGCTGCAGCTAGCTCAATTAGAAGCTTAGGTGTGATGAAACGTTTTTTTCTTTTTCTTTCTCTTCCCATTCAGTTTGTAGATGACCTACAGCCATGAAAGTTACTCCAATTGAAGACAAGATATAGCTGTCGCTTAGATAAAAAGAATTTTTCAGATACCTTTTACGGTTTTTACTCAGCAGTCGTTTGTTCGGAGGGGTGCTTTAGCAGCTAAAAGGTGAGTGAGAGTGAGGTCCTGCAGTTCAAACAAAGGGAGGAGCAGGTGGGCCAACCATTTTGTTTGTGCTTCGTTTTGGGTTGTGAAAGACCTACAGACATGAAGGTTACCCCAGTCTGAGACAAAGGATAGATGTTGCTTTCACTGAAAGAATTTTTCAGATATCTTTTACGGTTTTTGCTCAGCAGTCGTTTGTTCGGAGGGTAAGCACCTGGAAGCTAGCTGACAGTTAGCTTCTGCAGCAGCCTGCTAGAGTGCAGCTGCTGAAATCTTAGTGTGAGGCGGCCATTTTTTTAAGATCAAACATCTTATTCTCGCCCTCACGGCCACATATTTGGAGCTACAGTCACCATTTTTGGTCAGTTTGTAGACTGAAACCTCTGGACTCACACAATGTCTTCGGAATTACGGTAGGATTAATACTTTTCCTTAAAAACCCTCCAGACCAACCTAAAGTCGATGAGAGTTTCAGCCTTTCTCTATTCTTTTTGAGCTGAAGATGGGAGAGAAACGAATCAGACTATGTGTTTTCAACTCGTCATAAATATTTTTCTGAATGACACACATACACCAAAGTTGGTATAGTTGGAGTCGAAGGATTGCTGATGCTCATGGTGAAAATGTTTTTTGAATAACTCATACGGTTTTTGATCAGTAGTCGTTTGTTCGGTGCCGTTCTTCCCATACAAAAAAGCCTGGGAAGAAGAAACCAATAGTGAGTGCAGCTGTTGTCTGTGTCAGTGAGAGGCTCGTTAAGCGTTGTCAAGGTTACCAAGCTTCAAACAGATTTTACCTCTGCTGTTTTAAACAGCACATATTAATCTAATGGAGGGTGAAAGGACTGATTTAACATTGGGAAATGGATACTATATGACTGCTGTCCATGACACTTCCCTTGCCACTCAGCACTGATAGACTTTCAAAATAAGACTCCAGGGACCCTACAAAATAAAAGCCTCTATATTTTTTACATATATTTATTGCCCTATATGGCTCAACATTATGACCCAAACTCAACCCCGTTTTAGAGAATAGACTCTAGGAGACTGTTTAAAACACACCCTATAGCAAATTTCAAAATAAAAGCCTCCCATTTCCGCTTCATCTACTGCCCTAATAACATGGAAAAAGAGTGTTTTAACGATTGGAAAGTAATCAACTATCATTGACGGGTCTGAACATTTTCTATAAACACAACTCTGTTGGACTTTCAAAATAAGACTCCAGGGACCCTACAAAATAAAAGCCTCTAGATTATACTAATGCATTAATTGATGCAAATGGCTCAACATTATGACCCAAACTCTTCCAGGTTGTTTTTATTAGACTCTAGTGACCTTTTCAAAACACACCCAGAGCAAATTTCACAATAAAAGTCTCCCATTTACTCTGTAATACAGCAACTATTCACCTAATAACATGGAAAACCAGTGATTTAACATTTGGAAATGGATTCTATATCACTGCTGGGCGTGACCCATCTTTTGATGCACATTCATGATAGACTTTCAAAATAAGACTACAAGGACTCTACAGAATAAAAGCCTCTTCCTTATACACACTCATACATTCTGGCATATTGCTCATTGCCATTGGTGATTTCATCACTGCAATGGCTCTTAGAAGGCGGGCGGAGCCCGCCAATGGTAACAGGCGGGCGGAGCCCGCCAAAGGTGATTACATCACTGCAATGGCTCTTAGCAGGCGGGCGGAGCCCGCCATTGGTGATTTCATCACTGCAATGGCTCTTAGAAGGCGGGCAGAGCCCGCCATTGGTGATTTTTTTCTTCACTGAGATGGATCCCAGAAGGCGGGCGAAGCCCGCAAACTTGGCTTTACCCACTGTGTTTCAATATTGACAACCCATATTACCCTTGTGCATCATACGCTGTGCACGTCTATTTCCCAGATTTCAGCACAAGTGGCACACAGCTCTCTTTGCCCATGAACTTGCCCTCTTTCCTTCCCTCAGCAGCCCTCAAAGGCGTAAGCAGTTGGTCTGGGGAGCCCCGACGTCACTTGCCAGGGCCGTATTGGCCCGGTTCCCCAGACGGGCAGTAGGTGGCCCCCCTCAAAATTTCTTTAGAAATTTTCTAGTTATTATAATTCTCCCGTATACCCAAAACTTCGGCGCATAACTAGTCCCGCACGGTTTGGCGGATCGGGCCCAAAGTTGGCACACGCGTCGGGACCAATGGGGTGATGTGTGCTTGTATAAAACTTTCTCATTAGTCCGAAGGTTTGCGAATTATTAGCGAAAACGTCGCAAAAAAATCCCATAGGAAATGAATGGGGAGAGGAAAAAAAAAGCATAAAAAACAGCACTTCACTGTGTCGGCATACATTCACCTAGAAAAACAGTTTGAAGCTCAGTTTGTAGATAAATCCTTCGTCTATTTAAAACTGAAGACGGTATGTTGATAACTGCTACGGTTTTTGTATAATCAGACCTCAAGCGCCACAAAGTTTTAGCAAAATCCAGCCTGCTAGAGTGGAGCAACTGAAAAGCTAGAGTGTGAGGCAGGCGTTTTTTAAACACAAAAAAACATTTTAAACTCGCCCTCACGGCCACATATTTATAGCTAGAGTCACCATTTTTGGTCAGTTTGTAGACTGAAATCTCTGGACCCACACAATATCTTCGGAATTACGGTAGGATTAATACTTTTCCTTAAAAACCCTCCAGACCGACCTAAAGTCGATGAAAATCAGAGCCGTTTTTCATTGGTTTTGGAGCAGAAGAGGGGAGAAAAACGAATCAGACTATGTGTTTTAAACTCGTCATAAATATTTTTCTGAATGACACACATACACCAAAGTTGGCATAGTTGGAGTCGAAGGATGGCTGACGCTCACGGTGAAAAAATATTTTGAATAACTCATACGGTTTTTGCTCAGCAGTCGTTTGTTCGGAGGACATTTTAAGCAGCTGAAAGCTGAGTGACAGTGACCTGCTGCAGCTAGCTCAATTAGAAGCTTAGGTGTGATGAAACGTTTTTTCTTTTTCTTTCTCTTCCCATTCAGTTTGTAGATGACCTACAGCCATGAAAGTTACTCCAATCGAAGACAAGATATAGCTGTCGCTTAGATAAAAAGAATTTTTCAGATACCTTTTACGGTTTTTACTCAGCAGTCGTTTGTTCGGAGGGGTGCTTTAGCAGCTAAAAGGTGAGTGAGAGTGAGGTCCTGCAGTTAAAAGAAAGGGAGGAGCAGGTGGGCCAACCATTTTGTTTGTGCTTCGTTTTGGGTTGTGAAAGACCTACAGACATGAAGGTTACCCCAGTCTGAGACAAAGGATAGATGTTGCTTTCACTGAAAGAATTTTTCAGATATCTTTTACGGTTTTTGCTCAGCAGTCGTTTGTTCGGAGGGTAAGCACCTGGAAGCTAGCTGACAGTTAGCTTCTGCAGCAGCCTGCTAGAGTGCAGCTGCTGAAATCTTAGTGTGAGGCGGCCATTTTTTTAAGATCAAACATCTTATTCTCGCCCTCACGGCCACATATTTGGAGCTACAGTCACCATTTTTGGTCAGTTTGTAGACTGAAACCTCTGGACTCACACAATGTCTTCGGAATTACGGTAGGATTAATACTTTTCCTTAAAAACCCTCCAGACCAACCTAAAGTCGATGAGAGTTTCAGCCTTTCTCTATTCTTTTTGAGCTGAAGATGGGAGAGAAACGAATCAGACTATGTGTTTTCAACTCGTCATAAATATTTTTCTGAATGACACACATACACCAAAGTTGGTATAGTTGGAGTCGAAGGATTGCTGATGCTCATGGTGAAAATGTTTTTTGAATAACTCATACGGTTTTTGATCAGTAGTCGTTTGTTCGGTGCCGTTCTTCCCATACAAAAAAGCCTGGGAAGAAGAAACCAATAGTGAGTGCAGCTGTTGTCTGTGTCAGTGAGAGGCTCGTTAAGCGTTGTCAAGGTTACCAAGCTTCAAACAGATTTTACCTCTGCTGTTTTAAACAGCACATATTAATCTAATGGAGGGTGAAAGGACTGATTTAACATTGGGAAATGGATACTATATGACTGCTGTCCATGACACTTCCCTTGCCACTCAGCACTGATAGACTTTCAAAATAAGACTCCAGGGACCCTACAAAATAAAAGCCTCTATATTTTTTACATATATTTATTGCCCTATATGGCTCAACATTATGACCCAAACTCAACCCCGTTTTAGAGAATAGACTCTAGGAGACTGTTTAAAACACACCCTATAGCAAATTTCAAAATAAAAGCCTCCCATTTCCGCTTCATCTACTGCCCTAATAACATGGAAAAAGAGTGATTTAACGATTGGAAAGTAATCAACTATCATTGACGGGTCTGAACATTTTCTATAAACACAACTCTGTTGGACTTTCAAAATAAGACTCCAGGGACCCTACAAAATAAAAGCCTCTAGATTATACTAATGCATTAATTGATGCAAATGGCTCAACATTATGACCCAAACTCTTCCAGGTTGTTTTTATTAGACTCTAGTGACCTTTTCAAAACACACCCAGAGCAAATTTCACAATAAAAGTCTCCCATTTACTCTGTAATACAGCAACTATTCACCTAATAACATGGAAAACCAGTGATTTAACATTTGGAAATGGATTCTATATCACTGCTGGGCGTGACCCATCTTTTGATGCACATTCATGATAGACTTTCAAAATAAGACTACAAGGACTCTACAGAATAAAAGCCTCTTCCTTATACACACTCATACATTCTGGCATATTGCTCATTGCCATTGGTGATTTCATCACTGCAATGGCTCTTAGAAGGCGGGCGGAGCCCGCCAATGGTAACAGGCGGGCGGAGCCCGCCAAAGGTGATTACATCACTGCAATGGCTCTTAGCAGGCGGGCGGAGCCCGCCATTGGTGATTTCATCACTGCAATGGCTCTTAGAAGGCGGGCAGAGCCCGCCATTGGTGATTTTTTTCTTCACTGAGATGGCTCCTAGCAGGCGGGCGAAGCCCGCCAACTGGGCTTTACCCACTGTGTTTCAATATGGACAACCCATATTACCCTTGTGCATCATACGCTGTGCACGTCTATTTCCCAGATTTCAGCACAAGTGGCACACAGCTCTCTTTGCCCATGAACTTGCCCTCTTTCCTTCCCTCAGCAGCCCTCAAAGTCGTAAGCAGTTGGTCTGGGGAGCCCCGACGTCACTTGCCAGGGCCGTATTGGCCCGGTTCCCCAGACGGGCAGTAGGTGGCCCCCCTCAAAATTTCTTTAGAAATTTTCTAGTTATTATAATTCTCCCGTATACCCAAAACTTCGGCGCGTAACTAGTCCCGCACGGTTTGGCGGATCGGGCCCAAAGTTGGCACACGCGTCGGGACCAATGGGGTGATGTGTGCTTGTATAAAACTTTCTCATTAGTCCGAAGGTTTGCGAATTATTAGCGAAAACGTCGCAAAAAAATCCCATAGGAAATGAATGGGGAGAGGAAAAAAAAAGCATAAAAAACAGCACTTCACTGTGTCGGCATACATTCACCTAGAAAAACAGTTTGAAGCTCAGTTTGTAGATAAATCCTTCGTCTATTTAAAACTGAAGACGGTATGTTGATAACTGCTACGGTTTTTGTATAATCAGACCTCAAGCGCCACAAAGTTTTAGCAAAATCCAGCCTGCTAGAGTGGAGCAACTGAAAAGCTAGAGTGTGAGGCAGGCGTTTTTTAAACACAAAAAAACATTTTAAACTCGCCCTCACGGCCACATATTTATAGCTAGAGTCACCATTTTTGGTCAGTTTGTAGACTGAAATCTCTGGACCCACACAATATCTTCGGAATTACGGTAGGATTAATACTTTTCCTTAAAAACCCTCCAGACCGACCTAAAGTCGATGAAAATCAGAGCCGTTTTTCATTGGTTTTGGAGCAGAAGAGGGGAGAAAAACGAATCAGACTATGTGTTTTAAACTCGTCATAAATATTTTTCTGAATGACACACATACACCAAAGTTGGCATAGTTGGAGTCGAAGGATGGCTGACGCTCACGGTGAAAAAATATTTTGAATAACTCATACGGTTTTTGCTCAGCAGTCGTTTGTTCGGAGGACATTTTAAGCAGCTGAAAGCTGGGGGAGAGTGTCCTGCTGCAGCTAGCTCAATTAGAAGATCAGGTGTGACAAAACGTTTTTTCTTTTTCTTTCTCTTCCCATTCAGGTTGTAGATGACCTACAGCCATGAAAGTTACTCCAATTGAAGACAAGATATAGCTGTCGCTTAGATAAAAATAATTTTTCAGATACCTTTTACGGTTTTTACTCAGCAGTCGTTTGTTCGGAGGGGTGCTTTAGCAGCTAAAAGGTGAGTGAGAGTGAGGTCCTGCAGTTCAAACAAAGGGAGGAGCAGGTGGGCCAACCATTTTGTTTGTGCTTCGTTTTGGGTTGTGAAAGACCTACAGACATGAAGGTTACCCCAGTCTGAGACAAAGGATAGATGTTGCTTTCACTGAAAGAATTTTTCAGATATCTTTTACGGTTTTTGCTCAGCAGTCGTTTGTTCGGAGGGTAAGCACCTGGAAGCTAGCTGACAGTTAGCTTCTGCAGCAGCCTGCTAGAGTGCAGCTGCTGAAATCTTAGTGTGAGGCGGCCATTCTTTTAAGATCAAACATCTTATTCTCGCCCTCACGGCCACATATTTGGAGCTACAGTCACCATTTTTGGTCAGTTTGTAGACTGAAACCTCTGGACTCACACAATGTCTTCGGAATTACGGTAGGATTAATACTTTTCCTTAAAAACCGTCCAGACCAACCTAAAGTCGATGAGAGTTTCAGCCTTTCTCTATTCTTTTTGAGCTGAAGATGGGAGAGAAACGAATCAGACTATGTGTTTTCAACTCGTCATAAATATTTTTCTGAATGACACACATACACCAAAGTTGGTATAGTTGGAGTCGAAGGATTGCTGATGCTCATGGTGAAAATGTTTTTTGAATAACTCATACGGTTTTTGATCAGTAGTCGTTTGTTCGGTGCCGTTCTTCCCATACAAAAAAGCCTGGGAAGAAGAAACCAATAGTGAGTGCAGCTGTTGTCTGTGTCAGTGAGAGGCTCGTTAAGCGTTGTCAAGGTTACCAAGCTTCAAACAGATTTTACCTCTGCTGTTTTAAACAGCACATATTAATCTAATGGAGGGTGAAAGGACTGATTTAACATTGGGAAATGGATACTATATGACTGCTGTCCATGACACTTCCCTTGCCACTCAGCACTGATAGACTTTCAAAATAAGACTCCAGGGACCCTACAAAATAAAAGCCTCTATATTTTTTACATATATTTATTGCCCTATATGGCTCAACATTATGACCCAAACTCAACCCCGTTTTAGAGAATAGACTCTAGGAGACTGTTTAAAACACACCCTGTAGCAAATTTCAAAATAAAAGCCTCCCATTTCCGCTTCATCTACTGCCCTAATAACATGGAAAAAGAGTGATTTAACGATTGGAAAGTAATCAACTATCATTGACGGGTCTGAACATTTTCTATAAACACAACTCTGTTGGACTTTCAAAATAAGACTCCAGGGACCCTACAAAATAAAAGCCTCTAGATTATACTAATGCATTAATTGATGCAAATGGCTCAACATTATGACCCAAACTCTTCCAGGTTGTTTTTATTAGACTCTAGTGACCTTTTCAAAACACACCCAGAGCAAATTTCACAATAAAAGTCTCCCATTTACTCTGTAATACAGCAACTATTCACCTAATAACATGGAAAACCAGTGATTTAACATTTGGAAATGGATTCTATATCACTGCTGGGCGTGACCCATCTTTTGATGCACATTCATGATAGACTTTCAAAATAAGACTACAAGGACTCTACAGAATAAAAGCCTCTTCCTTATACACACTCATACATTCTGGCATATTGCTCATTGCCATTGGTGATTTCATCACTGCAATGGCTCTTAGAAGGCGGGCGGAGCCCGCCAATGGTAACAGGCGGGCGGAGCCCGCCAAAGGTGATTACATCACTGCAATGGCTCTTAGCAGGCGGGCGGAGCCCGCCATTGGTGATTTCATCACTGCAATGGCTCTTAGAAGGCGGGCAGAGCCCGCCATTGGTGATTTTTTTCTTCACTGAGATGGCTCCTAGCAGGCGGGCGAAGCCCGCCAACTGGGCTTTACCCACTGTGTTTCAATATGGACAACCCATATTACCCTTGTGCATCATACGCTGTGCACGTCTATTTCCCAGATTTCAGCACAAGTGGCACACAGCTCTCTTTGCCCATGAACTTGCCCTCTTTCCTTCCCTCAGCAGCCCTCAAAGGCGTAAGCAGTTGGTCTGGGGAGCCCCGACGTCACTTGCCAGGGCCGTATTGGCCCGGTTCCCCAGACGGGCAGTAGGTGGCCCCCCTCAAAATTTCTTTAGAAATTTTCTAGTTGGGGGGCCACATGCCGAAGGCATGGCCCACCTACTACTATTGCACATATTTATTCCGCGTATTATTGGGGGGCCACATGCCGAAGGCATGGCCCACCTACTACTATTGCACATATTTATTCCGCGTATTATTGGGGGGCCACATGCCGAAGGCATGGCCCACCTACTACTATTGCACATATTTATTCCGCGTATTATTGGGGGGCCACATGCCGAAGGCATGGCCCACCTACTACTATTGCACATATTTATTCCGCGTATTATTATTGGGGGGCCACATGCCGAAGGCATGGCCCACCTACTACTATTGCACATATTTATTCCGCGTATTATTGGGGGGCCACATGCCGAAGGCATGGCCCACCTACTACTATTGCACATATTTATTCCGCGTATTATTGGGGGGCCACATGCCGAAGGCATGGCCCACCTACTACTATTGCACATATTTATTCCGCGTATTATTGGGGGGCCACATGCCGAAGGCATGGCCCACCTACTACTATTGCACATATTTATTCCGCGTATTATTGGGGGGCCACATGCCGAAGGCATGGCCCACCTACTACTATTGCACATATTTATTCCGCGTATTATTGGGGGGCCACATGCCGAAGGCATGGCCCACCTACTACTATTGCACATATTTATTCCGCGTATTATTGGGGGGCCACATGCCGAAGGCATGGCCCACCTACTACTATTGCACATATTTATTCCGCGTATTATTGGGGGGCCACATGCCGAAGGCATGGCCCACCTACTACTATTGCACATATTTATTCCGCGTATTATTATTGGGGGGCCACATGCCGAAGGCATGGCCCACCTACTACTATTGCACATATTTATTCCGCGTATTATTATTGGGGGGCCACATGCCGAAGGCATGGCCCACCTACTACTATTGCACATATTTATTCCGCGTATTATTATTATTATTATAATTCTCCCGTATACCCAAAACTTCGGCGCGTAACTAGTCCCGCACGGTTTGGCGGATCGGGCCCAAAGTTGGCACACGCGTCGGGACCAATGGGGTGATGTGTGCTTGTATAAAACTTTCTCATTAGTCCGAAGGTTTGCGAATTATTAGCGAAAACGTCGCAAAAAAATCCCATAGGAAATGAATGGGGAGAGGAAAAAAAAAGCATAAAAAACAGCACTTCACTGTGTCGGCATACATTCACCTAGAAAAACAGTTTGAAGCTCAGTTTGTAGATAAATCCTTCGTCTATTTAAAACTGAAGACGGTATGTTGATAACTGCTACGGTTTTTGTATAATCAGACCTCAAGCGCCACAAAGTTTTAGCAAAATCCAGCCTGCTAGAGTGGAGCAACTGAAAAGCTAGAGTGTGAGGCAGGCGTTTTTTAAACACAAAAAAACATTTTAAACTCGCCCTCACGGCCACATATTTATAGCTAGAGTCACCATTTTTGGTCAGTTTGTAGACTGAAATCTCTGGACCCACACAATATCTTCGGAATTACGGTAGGATTAATACTTTTCCTTAAAAACCCTCCAGACCGACCTAAAGTCGATGAAAATCAGAGCTGTTTTTCATTGGTTTTGGAGCAGAAGAGGGGAGAAAAACGAATCAGACTATGTGTTTTAAACTCGTCATAAATATTTTTCTGAATGACACACATACACCAAAGTTGGCATAGTTGGAGTCGAAGGATGACTGACGCTCACGGTGAAAAAATTTTTTGAATAACTCATACGGTTTTTGCTCAGCAGTCGTTTGTTCGGAGGACATTTTAAGCACCTGAAAGCTGAGTGACAGTGACCTGCTGCAGCTAGCTCAATTAGAAGCTTAGGTGTGATGAAACGTTTTTTCTTTTTCTTTCTCTTCCCATTCAGGTTGTAGATGACCTACAGCCATGAAAGTTACTCCAATCGAAGACAAGATATAGCTGTCGCTTAGATAAAAAGAATTTTTCAGATACCTTTTACGGTTTTTACTCAGCAGTCGTTTGTTCGGAGGGGTGCTTTAGCAGCTAAAAGGTGAGTGAGAGTGAGGTCCTGCAGTTAAAAGAAAGGGAGGAGCAGGTGGGCCAACCATTTTGTTTGTGCTTCGTTTTGGGTTGTGAAAGACCTACAGACATGAAGGTTACCCCAGTCTGAGACAAAGGATAGATGTTGCTTTCACTGAAAGAATTTTTCAGATATCTTTTACGGTTTTTGCTCAGCAGTCGTTTGTTCGGAGGGTAAGCACCTGGAAGCTAGCTGACAGTTAGCTTCTGCAGCAGCCTGCTAGAGTGCAGCTGCTGAAATCTTAGTGTGAGGCGGCCATTTTTTTCAGATCAAACATTTTATTCTCGCCCTCACGGCCACATATTTGGAGCTACAGTCACCATTTTTGGTCAGTTTGTAGACTGAAACCTCTGGACTCACACAATGTCTTCGGAATTACGGTAGGATTAATACTTTTCCTTAAAAACCCTCCAGACCAACCTAAAGTCGATGAGAGTTTCAGCCTTTCTCTATTCTTTTTGAGCTGAAGATGGGAGAGAAACGAATCAGACTATGTGTTTTCAACTCGTCATAAATATTTTTCTGAATGACATACATACACCAAAGTTGGTATAGTTGGAGTCGAAGGATTGCTGATGCTCATGGTGAAAATGTTTTTTGAATAACTCATACGGTTTTTGATCAGTAGTCGTTTGTTCGGTGCCGTTCTTCCCATACAAAAAAGCCTGGGAAGAAGAAACCAATAGTGAGTGCAGCTGTTGTCTGTGTCAGTGAGAGGCTCGTTAAGCGTTGTCAAGGTTACCAAGCTTCAAACAGATTTTACCTCTGCTGTTTTAAACAGCACATATTAATCTAATGGAGGGTGAAAGGACTGATTTAACATTGGGAAATGGATACTATATGACTGCTGTCCATGACACTTCCCTTGCCACTCAGCACTGATAGACTTTCAAAATAAGACTCCAGGGACCCTACAAAATAAAAGCCTCTATATTTTTTACATATATTTATTGCCCTATATGGCTCAACATTATGACCCAAACTCAACCCCGTTTTAGAGAATAGACTCTAGGAGACTGTTTAAAACACACCCTATAGCAAATTTCAAAATAAAAGCCTCCCATTTCCGCTTCATCTACTGCCCTAATAACATGGAAAAAGAGTGATTTAACGATTGGAAAGTAATCAACTATCATTGACGGGTCTGAAAATTTTCTATAAACACAACTCTGTTGGACTTTCAAAATAAGACTCCAGGGACCCTACAAAATAAAAGCCTCTAGATTATACTAATGCATTAATTGATGCAAATGGCTCAACATTATGACCCAAACTCTTCCAGGTTGTTTTTATTAGACTCTAGTGACCTTTTCAAAACACACCCAGAGCAAATTTCACAATAAAAGTCTCCCATTTACTCTGTAATACAGCAACTATTCACCTAATAACATGGAAAACCAGTGATTTCACATTTGGAAATGGATTCTATATCACTGCTGGGCGTGACCCATCTTTTGATGCACATTCATGATAGACTTTCAAAATAAGACTACAAGGACTCTACAGAATAAAAGCCTCTTCCTTATACACACTTATACATTCTGGCATATTGCTCATTGCCATTGGTGATTTCATCACTGCAATGGCTCTTAGAAGGCGGGCGGAGCCCGCCAATGGTAACAGGCGGGCGGAGCCCGCCAAAGGTGATTACATCACTGCAATGGCTCTTAGCAGGCGGGCGGAGCCCGCCATTGGTGATTTCATCACTGCAATGGCTCTTAGAAGGCGGGCAGAGCCCGCCATTGGTGATTTTTTTCTTCACTGAGATGGATCCCAGAAGGCGGGCGAAGCCCGCAAACTGGGCTTTACCCACTGTGTTTCAATATGGACAACCCATATTACCCTTGTGCATCATACGCTGTGCACGTCTATTTCCCAGATTTCAGCACAAGTGGCACACAGCTCTCTTTGCCCATAAACTTGCCCTCTTTCCTTCCCTCAGCAGCCCTCAAAGGCGTAAGCAGTTGGTCTGGGGAGCCCCGAAGTCACTTGCCAGGGCCGTATTGGCCCGGTTCCCCAGACGGGCAGTAGGTGGCCCCCCTCAAAATTTCTTTAGAAATTTTCTAGTTATTATAATTCTCCCGTATACCCAAAACTTCGGCGCGTAACTAGTCCCGCACGGTTTGGCGGATCGGGCCCAAAGTTGGCACACGCGTCGGGACCAATGGGGTGATGTGTGCTTGTATAAAACTTTCTCATTAGTCCGAAGGTTTGCGAATTATTAGCAAAAACGTCGCAAAAAAATCCCATAGGAAATGAATGGGGAAAGGAAAAAAAAAGCATAAAAAACAGCACTTCACTGTGTCGGCATACATTCACCTAGAAAAACAGTTTGAAGCTCAGTTTGTAGATAAATCCTTCGTCTATTTAAAACTGAAGACGGTATGTTGATAACTGCTACGGTTTTTGTATAATCAGACCTCAAGCGCCACAAAGTTTTAGCAAAATCCAGCCTGCTAGAGTGGAGCAACTGAAAAGCTAGAGTGTGAGGCAGGCGTTTTTTAAACACAAAAAAACATTTTAAACTCGCCCTCACGGCCACATATTTATAGCTAGAGTCACCATTTTTGGTCAGTTTGTAGACTGAAATCTCTGGACCCACACAATATCTTCGGAATTACGGTAGGATTAATACTTTTCCTTAAAAACCCTCCAGACCGACCTAAAGTCGATGAAAATCAGAGCAGTTTTTCATTGGTTTTGGAGCAGAAGAGGGGAGAAAAACGAATCAGACTATGTGTTTTCAAGTCGTCATAAATATTTTTCTGAATGACACACATACACCAAAGTTGGCATAGTTGGAGTCGAAGGATGGCTGACGCTCACGGTGAAAGAATTTTTTGAATAACTCATACGGTTTTTGCTCAGCAGTCGTTTGTTCGGAGGACATTTTAAGCACCTCAAAGCTGGGTGAGTGACCTGCTGCAGCTAGCTCAATTAGAAGCTCATGTGTGACGAAACGTTTTTTCTTTTTCTTTCTCTTCCCATTCAGGTTGTAGATGACCTACAGCCATGAAAGTTACTCCAATTGAAGACAAGATATAGCTGTCGCTTAGATAAAAATAATTTTTGAGATACCTTTTATGGTTTTTACTCAGCAGTCGTTTGTTCGGAGGGGTGCTTTAGCAGCTGAAAGGTGAGTGAGAGTGAGGTCCTGCAGTTAAAAGAAAGGGAGGAGCAGGTGGGCCAACCATTTTGTTTTTGCTTCGTTTTGGGTTGTGAAAGACCTACAGACATGAAGGTTACCCCAGTCTGAGACAAAGGATAGATGTTGCTTTCACTGAAAGAATTTTTCAGATACCTTTTACGGTTTTTGCTCAGCAGTCGTTTGTTCGGAGGGTAAGCACCTGGAAGCTAGCTGACAGTTAGCTTCTGCAGCAGCCTGCTAGAGTGCAGCTGCTGAAATCTTAGTGGGAGGCGGCCATTTTTTTAAGATCAAACATCTTATTCTCGCCCTCACGGCCACATATTTGGACCTACAGTCACCATTTTTGGTCAGTTTGTAGACTGAAACCTCTGGACTCACACAATGTCTTCGGAATTACGGTAGGATGAATACTTTTCCTTAAAAACCCTCCAGACCAACCTAAAGTCGATGAGTTTCAGCCTTTCTCCATTCTTTTTAAACTGAAGATGGGAGAAAAACGAATCAGACTATGTGTTTTCAAGTCGTCATAAATGTTGTTCTGAATGACACACATACACCAAAGTTGGTATAGTTGGAGTCGAAGGATTGCTGATGCTCATGGTGAAATTTTTTTTTTAATAACTCATACGGTTTTTGCTCAGCAGTCGTTTGTTCGGTGCCGTTCTTCCCATACAAAAAAGCCTGGGAAGAAGAAACCAATAGTGAGTGCAGCTGTTGTCTGTGTCAGTGAGAGGCTCATTAAGCGTTGTCAAGGTTACCAAGCTTCAAACAGATTTTACCTCTGCTGTTTTAAACAGCACATATTAATCTAATGGAGGGTGAAAGCACTGATTTAACATTGGGAAATGGATACTATATGACTGCCGTCCATGACACTTCCCTTGCCACTCAGCACTGATTGACTTTCAAAATAAGACTCCAGGGACCCTTCAAAATAAAAGCCTCTATATTTTTTACATATATTTATTGCCCTATATGGCTCAACATTATGACCCAAACTCAACCCCATTTTAGAGAATAGACTCTAGGAGACTGTTTAAAACACACCCTATGGCAAATTTCAAAATAAAAGCCTCCCATTTCCACTTCATCTACTGCCCTAATAAAATGGAAAAAGAGTGATTTAACGATTGGAAAGTCATCAACTATCATTGATGGGTCTGAACATTTTCTCTAAACACAACTCTGTTGGACTTTCAAAATAAGACTCCAGGGACCCTACAAAATAAAAGCCTCTAGATTATACTAATGCATTAATTGATGCAAATGGCTCAACATTATGACCCAAACTCTTCCAGGTTGTTTTTATTAGACTCTAGTGACCTTTTCAAAACACACCCCAGAGCAAATTTCACAATAAAAGTCCCCCATTTACTCTGTAATACAGGAACTATTCACCTAATAACATGGAAAACCAGTGATTTAACATTTGGAAATGGATTCTATATCACTGCTGGGCATGACCCATCTATAGATGCACTTCCATGATAGACTTTCAAAATAAGACTACAGGGACTCTACAAAATAAAAGCCTCTTCCTTATACACACTCATACATTCTGGCATATTGCTTATAGCCATTTGTAATTTCATCACTGCAATGGCTCTTAGAAGGCGGGCGGAGCCCGCCATTGGTGATTTCATCACTGCAATGGCTGTTAGGAGGCGGGCGGAGCCCGCCAATGGTGATTTTTTTCATCACTGCAATGGCTCCTAGCAGGCGGGCGGAGCCCGCCATTGGTGATTTCATCACTGCAATGGCTCTTAGCAGGCGGGCAATGCCCGCCATTGGGGATTTTTTTCATCGCTGCAAGGGCTCCTAGCAGGCGGGCGGAGCCCACCAACTGAGCTTTACCCACTGCGGTTCAATATGGACAACCCATATTACCCTTGTGCATCATACGCTGTGCACGTCTATTACCCAGATTTCAGCACAGGTGGCACACAGCTCTCTTTGCCCATGACCTAGCCCTCTTTCCTTCCCTCAGCAGCCCTCAAAGGCATAAGCAGTTGGTCTGGGGAGCCCCGACATCACTTGCCAGGGCCGTATTGGCCCGGTTCCCCAGACGGGCAGTAGGTGGCCCCCCTCAAAATTTCTTTAGAAATTTTCTAGTTGGGGGGCCACATGCCGAAGGCATGGCCCACCTACTACTATTGCACATATTTATTCCGCGTATTATTATTATAATTCTCCCGTATACCCAAAACTTCGGCGCGTAACTAGTCCCGCACGGTTTGGCGGATCGGGCCCAAAGTTGGCACACGCGTCGGGACCAATGGGGTGATGTGTGCTTGTATAAAACTTTCTCATTAGTCCGAAGGTTTGCGAATTATTAGCGAAAACGTCGCAAAAAAATCCCATAGGAAATGAATGGGGAGAGGAAAAAAAAAGCATAAAAAACAGCACTTCACTGTGTCAGCATACATTCACCTAGAAAAACAGTTTGAAGCTCAGTTTGTAGATAAATCCTTCGTCTATTTAAAACTGAAGACGGTATGTTGATAACTGCTACGGTTTTTGTATAATCAGACCTCAAGCGCCACAAAGTTTTAGCAAAATCCAGCCTGCTAGAGTGGAGCAACTGAAAAGCTAGAGTGTGAGGCAGGCGTTTTTTAAACACAAAAAAACATTTTAAACTCGCCCTCAAGGCCACATATTTATAGCTAGAGTCACCATTTTTGGTCAGTTTGTAGACTGAAATCTCTGGACCCACACAATATCTTCGGAATTACGGTAGGATTAATACTTTTCCTTAAAAACCCTCCAGACCGACCTAAAGTCGATGAAAATCAGAGCCGTTTTTCATTGGTTTTGGAGCAGAAGAGGGGAGAAAAACGAATCAGACTATGTGTTTTCAACTCGTCATAAATATTTTTCTGAATGACACACATACACCAAAGTTGGCATAGTTGGAGTCGAAGGATGACTGACGCTCACGGTGAAAACTTTTTTTGAATAACTCATACGGTTTTTGCTCAGCAGTCGTTTGTTCGGAGGACATTTTAAGCACCTGAAAGCTGAGTGACAGTGACCTGCTGCAGCTAGCTCAATTAGAAGCTTAGGTGTGATGAAACGTTTTTTCTTTTTCTTTCTCTTCCCATTCAGTTTGTAGATGACCTACAGCCATGAAAGTTACTCCAATTGAAGACAAGATATAGCTGTCGCTTAGATAAAAAGAATTTTTCAGATACCTTTTACGGTTTTTACTCAGCAGTCGTTTGTTCGGAGGGGTGCTTTAGCAGCTAAAAGGTGAGTGAGAGTGAGGTCCTGCAGTTCAAACAAAGGGAGGAGCAGGTGGGCCAACCATTTTGTTTGTGCTTCGTTTTGGGTTGTGAAAGACCTACAGACATGAAGGTTACCCCAGTCTGAGACAAAGGATAGATGTTGCTTTCACTGAAAGAATTTTTCAGATATCTTTTACGGTTTTTGCTCAGCAGTCGTTTGTTCGGAGGGTAAGCACCTGGAAGCTAGCTGACAGTTAGCTTCTGCAGCAGCCTGCTAGAGTGCAGCTGCTGAAATCTTAGTGTGAGGCGGCCATTTTTTTAAGATCAAACATCTTATTCTCGCCCTCACGGCCACATATTTGGAGCTACAGTCACCATTTTTGGTCAGTTTGTAGACTGAAACCTCTGGACTCACACAATGTCTTCGGAATTACGGTAGGATTAATACTTTTCCTTAAAAACCCTCCAGACCAACCTAAAGTCGATGAGAGTTTCAGCCTTTCTCTATTCTTTTTGAGCTGAAGATGGGAGAGAAACGAATCAGACTATGTGTTTTCAACTCGTCATAAATATTTTTCTGAATGACACACATACACCAAAGTTGGTATAGTTGGAGTCGAAGGATTGCTGATGCTCATGGTGAAAATGTTTTTTGAATAACTCATACGGTTTTTGATCAGTAGTCGTTTGTTCGGTGCCGTTCTTCCCATACAAAAAAGCCTGGGAAGAAGAAACCAATAGTGAGTGCAGCTGTTGTCTGTGTCAGTGAGAGGCTCGTTAAGCGTTGTCAAGGTTACCAAGCTTCAAACAGATTTTACCTCTGCTGTTTTAAACAGCACATATTAATCTAATGGAGGGTGAAAGGACTGATTTAACATTGGGAAATGGATACTATATGACTGCTGTCCATGACACTTCCCTTGCCACTCAGCACTGATAGACTTTCAAAATAAGACTCCAGGGACCCTACAAAATAAAAGCCTCTATATTTTTTACATATATTTATTGCCCTATATGGCTCAACATTATGACCCAAACTCAACCCCGTTTTAGAGAATAGACTCTAGGAGACTGTTTAAAACACACCCTATAGCAAATTTCAAAATAAAAGCCTCCCATTTCCGCTTCATCTACTGCCCTAATAACATGGAAAAAGAGTGATTTAACGATTGGAAAGTAATCAACTATCATTGACGGGTCTGAACATTTTCTATAAACACAACTCTGTTGGACTTTCAAAATAAAACTCCAGCGACCCTACAAAATCAAAGCCTCTAGATTATACTAATGCATTAATTGATGCAAATGGCTCAACATTATGACCCAAACTCTTCCAGGTTGTTTTTATTAGACTCTAGTGACCTTTTCAAAACACACCCCAGAGCAAATTTCACAATAAAAGTCTCCCATTTACTCTGTAATACAGCAACTATTCACCTAATAACATGGAAAACCAGTGATTTAACATTTGGAAATGGTTTCCATATCACTGCTGGGCGTGACCCATCTTTTGATGCACATTCATGATAGACTTTCAAAATAAGACTACAAGGACTCTACAGAATAAAAGCCTCTTCCTTATACACACTCATACATTCTGGCATATTGCTCATTGCCATTGGTGATTTCATCACTGCAATGGCTCTTAGAAGGCGGGCGGAGCCCGCCAATGGTAACAGGCGGGCGGAGCCCGCCAAAGGTGATTACATCACTGCAATGGCTCTTAGCAGGCGGGCAGAGCCCGCCCTTGGTGATTTCATCACTGCAATGGCTCTTAGAAGGCGGGCAGAGCCCGCCATTGGTGATTTTTTTCTTCACTGAGATGGCTCCTAGCAGGCGGGCGAAGCCCGCCAACTGGGCTTTACCCACTGTGTTTCAATATGGACAACCCATATTACCCTTGTGCATCATACGCTGTGCACGTCTATTTCCCAGATTTCAGCACAAGTGGCACACAGCTCTCTTTGCCCATGAACTTGCCCTCTTTCCTTCCCTCAGCAGCCCTCAAAGGCGTAAGCAGTTGGTCTGGGGAGCCCCGACGTCACTTGCCAGGGCCGTATTGGCCCGGTTCCCCAGACGGGCAGTAGGTGGCCCCCCTCAAAATTTCTTTAGAAATTTTCTAGTTGGGGGGCCACATGCCGAAGGCATGGCCCACCTACTACTATTGCACATATTTATTCCGCGTATTATTATTGGGGGGCCACATGCCGAAGGCATGGCCCACCTACTACTATTGCACATATTTATTCCGCGTATTATTATTGGGGGGCCACATGCCGAAGGCATGGCCCACCTACTACTATTGCACATATTTATTCCGCGTATTATTATTATTATTATAATTCTCCCGTATACCCAAAACTTCGGCGCGTAACTAGTCCCGCACGGTTTGGCGGATCGGGCCCAAAGTTGGCACACGCGTTGGGACCAATGGGGTGATGTGTGCTTGTATAAAACTTTCTCATTAGTCCGAAGGTTTGCGAATTATTAGCGAAAACGTCGCAAAAAAATCCCATAGGAAATGAATGGGAAGAGGTAAAAAAAAGCATAAAAAACAGCACTTCACTGTGTCGGCATACATTCACCTAGAAAAACAGTTTGAAGCTCAGTTTGTAGATAAATCCTTCGTCTATTTAAAACTGAAGACGGTATGTTGATAACTGCTACGGTTTTTGTATAATCAGACCTCAAGCGCCACAAAGTTTTAGCAAAATCCAGCCTGCTAGAGTGGAGCAACTGAAAAGCTAGAGTGTGAGGCAGGCGTTTTTTAAACACAAAAAAACATTTTAAACTCGCCCTCACGGCCACATATTTATAGCTAGAGTCACCATTTTTGGTCAGTTTGTAGACTGAAATCTCTGGACCCACACAATATCTTCGGAATTACGGTAGGATTAATACTTTTCCTTAAAAACCCTCCAGACCGACCTAAAGTCGATGAAAATCAGAGCCGTTTTTCATTGGTTTTGGAGCAGAAGAGGGGAGAAAAACGAATCAGACTATGTGTTTTAAACTCGTCATAAATATTTTTCTGAATGACACACATACACCAAAGTTGGCATAGTTGGAGTCGAAGGATGACTGACGCTCACGGTGAAAAAATTTTTTGAATAACTCATACGGTTTTTGCTCAGCAGTCGTTTGTTCGGAGGACATTTTAAGCACCTGAAAGCTGAGTGACAGTGACCTGCTGCAGCTAGCTCAATTAGAAGCTTAGGTGTGATGAAACGTTTTTTCTTTTTCTTTCTCTTCCCATTCAGTTTGTAGATGACCTACAGCCATGAAAGTTACTCCAATCGAAGACAAGATATAGCTGTCGCTTAGATAAAAAGAATTTTTCAGATACCTTTTACGGTTTTTACTCAGCAGTCGTTTGTTCGGAGGGGTGCTTTAGCAGCTAAAAGGTGAGTGAGAGTGAGGTCCTGCAGTTAAAAGAAAGGGAGGAGCAGGTGGGCCAACCATTTTGTTTGTGCTTCGTTTTGGGTTGTGAAAGACCTACAGACATGAAGGTTACCCCAGTCTGAGACAAAGGATAGATGTTGCTTTCACTGAAAGAATTTTTCAGATATCTTTTACGGTTTTTGCTCAGCAGTCGTTTGTTCGGAGGGTAAGCACCTGGAAGCTAGCTGACAGTTAGCTTCTGCAGCAGCCTGCTAGAGTGCAGCTGCTGAAATCTTAGTGTGAGGCGGCCATTTTTTTCAGATCAAACATCTTATTCTCGCCCTCACGGCCACATATTTGGAGCTACAGTCACCATTTTTGGTCAGTTTGTAGACTAAAACCTCTGGACTCACACAATGTCTTCGGAATTACGGTAGGATTAATACTTTTCCTTAAAAACCCTCCAGACCAACCTAAAGTTGATGAGAGTTTCAGCCTTTCTCTATTC
This sequence comes from Cyprinodon diabolis, assembly GCA_030533445.1. Taxonomy (NCBI): domain Eukaryota; kingdom Metazoa; phylum Chordata; class Actinopteri; order Cyprinodontiformes; family Cyprinodontidae; genus Cyprinodon; species Cyprinodon diabolis. Next base: position 21,915 of record JARPUW010000635.1, on the reverse strand, counting down.
TTTTTGAGCTGAAGATGGGAGAGAAACGAATCAGACTATGTGTTTTCAACTCGTCATAAATATTTTTCTGAATGACACACATACACCAAAGTTGGTATAGTTGGAGTCGAAGGATTGCTGATGCTCATGGTGAAAATGTTTTTTGAATAACTCATACGGTTTTTGATCAGTAGTCGTTTGTTCGGTGCCGTTCTTCCCATACAAAAAAGCCTGGGAAGAAGAAACCAATAGTGAGTGCAGCTGTTGTCTGTGTCAGTGAGAGGCTCGTTAAGCGTTGTCAAGGTTACCAAGCTTCAAACAGATTTTACCTCTGCTGTTTTAAACAGCACATATTAATCTAATGGAGGGTGAAAGGACTGATTTAACATTGGGAAATGGATACTATATGACTGCTGTCCATGACACTTCCCTTGCCACTCAGCACTGATAGACTTTCAAAATAAGACTCCAGGGACCCTACAAAATAAAAGCCTCTATATTTTTTACATATATTTATTGCCCTATATGGCTCAACATTATGACCCAAACTCAACCCCGTTTTAGAGAATAGACTCTAGGAGACTGTTTAAAACACACCCTATAGCAAATTTCAAAATAAAAGCCTCCCATTTCCGCTTCATCTACTGCCCTAATAACATGGAAAAAGAGTGATTTAACGATTGGAAAGTAATCAACTATCATTGACGGGTCTGAACATTTTCTATAAACACAACTCTGTTGGACTTTCAAAATAAGACTCCAGGGACCCTACAAAATAAAAGCCTCTAGATTATACTAATGCATTAATTGATGCAAATGGCTCAACATTATGACCCAAACTCTTCCAGGTTGTTTTTATTAGACTCTAGTGACCTTTTCAAAACACACCCAGAGCAAATTTCACAATAAAAGTCTCCCATTTACTCTGTAATACAGCAACTATTCACCTAATAACATGGAAAACCAGTGATTTAACATTTGGAAATGGATTCTATATCACTGCTGGGCGTGACCCATCTTTTGATGCACATTCATGATAGACTTTCAAAATAAGACTACAAGGACTCTACAGAATAAAAGCCTCTTCCTTATACACACTCATACATTCTGGCATATTGCTCATTGCCATTGGTGATTTCATCACTGCAATGGCTCTTAGAAGGCGGGCGGAGCCCGCCAATGGTAACAGGCGGGCGGAGCCCGCCAAAGGTGATTACATCACTGCAATGGCTCTTAGCAGGCGGGCGGAGCCCGCCATTGGTGATTTCATCACTGCAATGGCTCTTAGAAGGCGGGCAGAGCCCGCCATTGGTGATTTTTTTCTTCACTGAGATGGCTCCTAGCAGGCGGGCGAAGCCCGCCAACTGGGCTTTACCCACTGTGTTTCAATATGGACAACCCATATTACCCTTGTGCATCATACGCTGTGCACGTCTATTTCCCAGATGTCAGCACAAGTGGCACACAGCTCTCTTTGCCCATGAACTTGCCCTCTTTCCTTCCCTCAGCAGCCCTCAAAGGCGTAAGCAGTTGGTCTGGGGAGCCCCGACGTCACTTGCCAGGGCCGTATTGGCTGGTTCCCAAGACGGGCAGTAGGTGGCCCCCCTCAAAATTTCTTTAGAAATTTTCTAGTTATTATTATAATTCTCCCGTATACCCAAAACTTCGGCGCGTAACTAGTCCCGCACGGTTTGGCGGATCGGGCCCAAAGTTGGCACACGCGTTGGGACCAATGGGGTGATGTGTGCTTGTATAAAACTTTCTCATTAGTCCGAAGGTTTGCGAATTATTAGCGAAAACGTCGCAAAAAAATCCCATAGGAAATGAATGGGAAGAGGTAAAAAAAAGCATAAAAAACAGCACTTCACTGTGTCGGCATACATTCACCTAGAAAAACAGTTTGAAGCTCAGTTTGTAGATAAATCCTTCGTCTATTTAAAACTGAAGACGGTATGTTGATAACTGCTACGGTTTTTGTATAATCAGACCTCAAGCGCCACAAAGTTTTAGCAAAATCCAGCCTGCTAGAGTGGAGCAACTGAAAAGCTAGAGTGTGAGGCAGGCGTTTTTTAAACACAAAAAAACATTTTAAACTCGCCCTCACGGCCACATATTTATAGCTAGAGTCACCATTTTTGGTCAGTTTGTAGACTGAAATCTCTGGACCCACACAATATCTTCGGAATTACGGTAGGATTAATACTTTTCCTTAAAAACCCTCCAGACCGACCTAAAGTCGATGAAAATCAGAGCCGTTTTTCATTGGTTTTGGAGCAGAAGAGGGGAGAAAAACGAATCAGACTATGTGTTTTAAACTCGTCATAAATATTTTTCTGAATGACACACATACACCAAAGTTGGCATAGTTGGAGTCGAAGGATGACTGACGCTCACGGTGAAAAAATTTTTTGAATAACTCATACGGTTTTTGCTCAGCAGTCGTTTGTTCGGAGGACATTTTAAGCACCTGAAAGCTGAGTGACAGTGACCTGCTGCAGCTAGCTCAATTAGAAGCTTAGGTGTGATGAAACGTTTTTTCTTTTTCTTTCTCTTCCCATTCAGTTTGTAGATGACCTACAGCCATGAAAGTTACTCCAATCGAAGACAAGATATAGCTGTCGCTTAGATAAAAAGAATTTTTCAGATACCTTTTACGGTTTTTACTCAGCAGTCGTTTGTTCGGAGGGGTGCTTTAGCAGCTAAAAGGTGAGTGAGAGTGAGGTCCTGCAGTTCAAAGAAAGGGAGGAGCAGGTGGGCCAACCATTTTGTTTGTGCTTCGTTTTGGGTTGTGAAAGACCTACAGACATGAAGGTTACCCCAGTCTGAGACAAAGGATAGATGTTGCTTTCACTGAAAGAATTTTTCAGATATCTTTTACGGTTTTTGCTCAGCAGTCGTTTGTTCGGAGGGTAAGCACCTGGAAGCTAGCTGACAGTTAGCTTCTGCAGCAGCCTGCTAGAGTGCAGCTGCTGAAATCTTAGTGTGAGGCGGCCATTTTTTTCAGATCAAACATCTTATTCTCGCCCTCACGGCCACATATTTGGAGCTACAGTCACCATTTTTGGTCAGTTTGTAGACTAAAACCTCTGGACTCACACAATGTCTTCGGAATTACGGTAGGATTAATACTTTTCCTTAAAAACCCTCCAGACCAACCTAAAGTCGATGAGAGTTTCAGCCTTTCTCTATTCTTTTTGAGCTGAAGATGGGAGAGAAACGAATCAGACTATGTGTTTTCAACTCGTCATAAATATTTTTCTGAATGACACACATACACCAAAGTTGGTATAGTTGGAGTCGAAGGATTGCTGATGCTCATGGTGAAAATGTTTTTTGAATAACTCATACGGTTTTTGATCAGTAGTCGTTTGTTCGGTGCCGTTCTTCCCATACAAAAAAGCCTGGGAAGAAGAAACCAATAGTGAGTGCAGCTGTTGTCTGTGTCAGTGAGAGGCTCGTTAAGCGTTGTCAAGGTTACCAAGCTTCAAACAGATTTTACCTCTGCTGTTTTAAACAGCACATATTAATCTAATGGAGGGTGAAAGGACTGATTTAACATTGGGAAATGGATACTATATGACTGCTGTCCATGACACTTCCCTTGCCACTCAGCACTGATAGACTTTCAAAATAAGACTCCAGGGACCCTACAAAATAAAAGCCTCTATATTTTTTACATATATTTATTGCCCTATATGGCTCAACATTATGACCCAAACTCAACCCCGTTTTAGAGAATAGACTCTAGGAGACTGTTTAAAACACACCCTATAGCAAATTTCAAAATAAAAGCTTCCCATTTCCGCTTCATCTACTGCCCTAATAACATGGAAAAAGAGTGATTTAACGATTGGAAAGTAATCAACTATCATTGACGGGTCTGAACATTTTCTATAAACACAACTCTGTTGGACTTTCAAAATAAGACTCCAGCGACCCTACAAAATAAAAGCCTCTAGATTATACTAATGCATTAATTGATGCAAATGGCTCAACATTATGACCCAAACTCTTCCAGGTTGTTTTTATTAGACTCTAGTGACCTTTTCAAAACACACCCCAGAGCAAATTTCACAATAAAAGTCTCCCATTTACTCTGTAATAAAGCAACTATTCACCTAATAACATGGAAAACCAGTGATTTAACATTTGGAAATGGATTCTATATCACTGCTGGGCGTGACCCATCTTTTGATGCACATTCATGATAGACTTTCAAAATAAGACTACAAGGACTCTACAGAATAAAAGCCTCTTCCTTATACACACTCATACATTCTGGCATATTGCTCATTGCCATTGGTGATTTCATCACTGCAATGGCTCTTAGAAGGAGGGCGGAGCCCGCCAATGGTAACAGGCGGGCGGAGCCCGCCAAAGGTGATTACATCACTGCAATGGCTCTTAGCAGGCGGGCGGAGCCCGCCATTGGTGATTTCATCACTGCAATGGCTCTTAGAAGGCGGGCAGAGCCCGCCATTGGTGATTTTTTTCTTCACTGAGATGGCTCCTAGCAGGCGGGCGAAGCCCGCCAACTGGGCTTTACCCACTGTGTTTCAATATGGACAACCCATATTACCCTTGTGCATCATACGCTGTGCACGTCTATTTCCCAGATGTCAGCACAAGTGGCACACAGCTCTCTTTGCCCATGAACTTGCCCTCTTTCCTTCCCTCAGCAGCCCTCAAAGGCGTAAGCAGTTGGTCTGGGGAGCCCCGACGTCACTTGCCAGGGCCGTATTGGCCCGGTTCCCCAGACGGGCAGTAGGTGGCCCCCCTCAAAATTTCTTTAGAAATTTTCTAGTTATTATTATAATTCTCCCGTATACCCAAAACTTCGGCGCGTAACTAGTCCCGCACGGTTTGGCGGATCGGGCCCAAAGTTGGCACACGCGTCGGGACCAATGGGGTGATGTGTGCTTGTATAAAACTTTCTCATTAGTCCGAAGGTTTGCGAATTATTAGTGAAAACGTCGCAAAAAAATCCCATAGGAAATGAATGGGGAGAGGAAAAAAAAAGCATAAAAAACAGCACTTCACTGTGTCGGCATACATTCACCTAGAAAAACAGTTTGAAGCTCAGTTTGTAGATAAATCCTTCGTCTATTTAAAACTGAAGACGGTATGTTGATAACTGCTACGGTTTTTGTATAATCAGACCTCAAGCACCACAAAGTTTTAGCAAAATCCAGCCTGCTAGAGTGGAGCAACTGAAAAGCTAGAGTGTGAGGCAGGCGTTTTTTAAACACAAAAAAACATTTTAAACTCGCCCTCACGGCCACATATTTATAGCTAGAGTCACCATTTTTGGTCAGTTTGTAGACTGAAATCTCTGGACCCACACAATATCTTCGGAATTACGGTAGGATTAATACTTTTCCTTAAAAACCCTCCAGACCGACCTAAAGTCGATGAAAATCAGAGCCGTTTTTCATTGGTTTTGGAGCAGAAGAGGGGAGAAAAACGAATCAGACTATGTGTTTTAAACTCGTCATAAATATTTTTCTGAATGACACACATACACCAAAGTTGGCATAGTTGGAGTCGAAGGATGACTGACGCTCACGGTGAAAAATTTTTTTGAATAACTCATACGGTTTTTGCTCAGCAGTCGTTTGTTCGGAGGACATTTTAAGCACCTGAAAGCTGAGTGACAGTGACCTGCTGCAGCTAGCTCAATTAGAAGCTTAGGTGTGATGAAACGTTTTTTCTTTTTCTTTCTCTTCCCATTCAGTTTGTAGATGACCTACAGCCATGAAAGTTACTCCAATCGAAGACAAGATATAGCTGTCGCTTAGATAAAAAGAATTTTTCAGATACCTTTTACGGTTTTTACTCAGCAGTCGTTTGTTCGGAGGGGTGCTTTAGCAGCTAAAAGGTGAGTGAGAGTGAGGTCCTGCAGTTAAAAGAAAGGGAGGAGCAGGTGGGCCAACCATTTTGTTTGTGCTTCGTTTTGGGTTGTGAAAGACCTACAGACATGAAGGTTACCCCAGTCTGAGACAAAGGATAGATGTTGCTTTCACTGAAAGAATTTTTCAGATATCTTTTACGGTTTTTGCTCAGCAGTCGTTTGTTCGGAGGGTAAGCACCTGGAAGCTAGCTGACAGTTAGCTTCTGCAGCAGCCTGCTAGAGTGCAGCTGCTGAAATCTTAGTGTGAGGCGGCCATTTTTTTCAGATCAAACATCTTATTCTCGCCCTCACGGCCACATATTTGGAGCTACAGTCACCATTTTTGGTCAGTTTGTAGACTGAAACCTCTGGACTCACACAATGTCTTCAGAATTACGGTAGGATTAATACTTTTCCTTAAAAACCCTCCAGACCAACCTAAAGTCGATGAGAGTTTCAGCCTTTCTCTATTCTTTTTGAGCTGAAGATGGGAGAGAAACGAATCAGACTATGTGTTTTCAACTCGTCATAAATATTTTTCTGAATGACACACATACACCAAAGTTGGTATAGTTGGAGTCGAAGGATTGCTGATGCTCATGGTGAAAATGTTTTTTGAATAACTCATACGGTTTTTGATCAGTAGTCGTTTGTTCGGTGCCGTTCTTCCCATACAAAAAAGCCTGGGAAGAAGAAACCAATAGTGAGTGCAGCTGTTGTCTGTGTCAGTGAGAGGCTCGTTAAGCGTTGTCAAGGTTACCAAGCTTCAAACAGATTTTACCTCTGCTGTTTTAAACAGCACATATTAATCTAATGGAGGGTGAAAGGACTGATTTAACATTGGGAAATGGATACTATATGACTGCTGTCCATGACACTTCCCTTGCCACTCAGCACTGATAGACTTTCAAAATAAGACTCCAGGGACCCTACAAAATAAAAGCCTCTATATTTTTTACATATATTTATTGCCCTATATGGCTCAACATTATGACCCAAACTCAACCCCGTTTTAGAGAATAGACTCTAGGAGACTGTTTAAAACACACCCTATAGCAAATTTCAAAATAAAAGCCTCCCATTTCCGCTTCATCTACTGCCCTAATAACATGGAAAAAGAGTGATTTAACAATTGGAAAGTAATCAACTATCATTGACGGGTCTGAACATTTTCCATAAACACAACTCTGTTGGACTTTCAAAATAAGACTCCAGCGACCCTACAAAATAAAAGCCTCTAGATTATACTAATGCATTAATTGATGCAAATGGCTCAACATTATGACCCAAACTCTTCCAGGTTGTTTTTATTAGACTCTAGTGACCTTTTCAAAACACACCCCAGAGCAAATTTCACAATAAAAGTCTCCCATTTACTCTGTAATACAGCAACTATTCACCTAATAACATGGAAAACCAGTGATTTAACATTTGGAAATGGATTCTATATCACTGCTGGGCGTGACCCATCTTTTGATGCACATTCATGATAGACTTTCAAAATAAGACTACAAGGACTCTACAGAATAAAAGCCTCTTCCTTATACACACTCATACATTCTGGCATATTGCTCATTGCCATTGGTGATTTCATCACTGCAATGGCTCTTAGAAGGCGGGCGGAGCCCGCCAATGGTAACAGGCGGGCGGAGCCCGCCAAAGGTGATTACATCACTGCAATGGCTCTTAGCAGGCGGGCGGAGCCCGCCATTGGTGATTTCATCACTGCAATGGCTCTTAGAAGGCGGGCAGAGCCCGCCATTGGTGATTTTTTTCTTCACTGAGATGGCTCCTAGCAGGCGGGCGAAGCCCGCCAACTGGGCTTTACCCACTGTGTTTCAATATGGACAACCCATATTACCCTTGTGCATCATACGCTGTGCACGTCTATTTCCCAGATTTCAGCACAAGTGGCACACAGCTCTCTTTGCCCATGAACTTGCCCTCTTTCCTTCCCTCAGCAGCCCTCAAAGGCGTAAGCAGTTGGTCTGGGGAGCCCCGACGTCACTTGCCAGGGCCGTATTGGCCCGGTTCCCCAGACGGGCAGTAGGTGGCCCCCCTCAAAATTTCTTTAGAAATTTTCTAGTTGGGGGGCCACATGCCGAAGGCATGGCCCACCTACTACTATTGCACATATTTATTCTGCGTATTATTATTGGGGGGCCACATGCCGAAGGCATGGCCCACCTACTACTATTGCACATATTTATTCCGCGTATTATTGGGGGGCCACATGCCGAAGGCATGGCCCACCTACTACTATTGCACATATTTATTCCGCGTATTATTGGGGGGCCACATGCCGAAGGCATGGCCCACCTACTACTATTGCACATATTTATTCCGCGTATTATTATTATTATAATTCTCCCGTATACCCAAAACTTCGGCGCGTAACTAGTCCCGCACGGTTTGGCGGATCGGGCCCAAAGTTGGCACACGCGTCGGGACCAATGGGGTGATGTGTGCTTGTATAAAACTTTCTCATTAGTCCGAAGGTTTGCGAATTATTAGCGAAAACGTCGCAAAAAAATCCCATAGGAAATGAATGGGGAGAGGAAAAAAAAAGCATAAAAAACAGCACTTCACTGTGTCGGCATACATTCACCTAGAAAAACAGTTTGAAGCTCAGTTTGTAGATAAATCCTTCGTCTATTTAAAACTGAAGACGGTATGTTGATAACTGCTACGGTTTTTGTATAATCAGACCTCAAGCGCCACAAAGTTTTAGCAAAATCCAGCCTGCTAGAGTGGAGCAACTGAAAAGCTAGAGTGTGAGGCAGGCGTTTTTTAAACACAAAAAAACATTTTAAACTCGCCCTCACGGCCACATATTTATAGCTAGAGTCACCATTTTTGGTCAGTTTGTAGACTGAAATCTCTGGACCCACACAATATCTTCGGAATTACGGTAGGATTAATACTTTTCCTTAAAAACCCTCCAGACCGACCTAAAGTCGATGAAAATCAGAGCCGTTTTTCATTGGTTTTGGAGCAGAAGAGGGGAGAAAAACGAATCCGACTATGTGTTTTAAACTCGTCATAAATATTTTTCTGAATGACACACATACACCAAAGTTGGCATAGTTGGAGTCGAAGGATGACTGACGCTCACGGTGAAAAAATTTTTTGAATAACTCATACGGTTTTTGCTCAGCAGTCGTTTGTTCGGAGGACATTTTAAGCACCTGAAAGCTGAGTGACAGTGACCTGCTGCAGCTAGCTCAATTAGAAGCTTAGGTGTGATGAAACGTTTTTTCTTTTTCTTTCTCTTCCCATTCAGTTTGTAGATGACCTACAGCCATGAAAGTTACTCCAATTGAAGACAAGATATAGCTGTCGCTTAGATAAAAAGAATTTTTCAGATACCTTTTACGGTTTTTACTCAGCAGTCGTTTGTTCGGAGGGGTGCTTTAGCAGCTAAAAGGTGAGTGAGAGTGAGGTCCTGCAGTTCAAACAAAGGGAGGAGCAGGTGGGCCAACCATTTTGTTTGTGCTTCGTTTTGGGTTGTGAAAGACCTACAGACATGAAGGTTACCCCAGTCTGAGACAAAGGATAGATGTTGCTTTCACTGAAAGAATTTTTCAGATATCTTTTACGGTTTTTGCTCAGCAGTCGTTTGTTCGGAGGGTAAGCACCTGGAAGCTAGCTGACAGTTAGCTTCTGCAGCAGCCTGCTAGAGTGCAGCTGCTGAAATCTTAGTGTGAGGCGGCCATTTTTTAAGATCAAACATCTTATTCTCGCCCTCACGGCCACATATTTGGAGCTACAGTCACCATTTTTGGTCAGTTTGTAGACTGAAACCTCTGGACTCACACAATGTCTTCGGAATTACGGTAGGATTAATACTTTGCCTTAAAAACCCTCCAGACCAACCTAAAGTGGATGAGAGTTTCAGCCTTTCTCCATTCTTTTTGAGCTGAAGATGGGAGAAAAACGAATCAGACTATGTGTTTTCAACTCGTCATAAATATTTTTCTGAATGACACACATACACCAAAGTTGGTATAGTTGGAGTCGAAGGATTGCTGATGCTCATGGTGAAAATGTTTTTTGAATAACTCATACGGTTTTTGATCAGTAGTCGTTTGTTCGGTGCCGTTCTTCCCATACAAAAAAGCCTGGGAAGAAGAAACCAATAGTGAGTGCAGCTGTTGTCTGTGTCAGTGAGAGGCTCGTTAAGCGTTGTCAAGGTTACCAAGCTTCAAACAGATTTTACCTCTGCTGTTTTAAACAGCACATATTAATCTAATGGAGGGTGAAAGGACTGATTTAACATTGGGAAATGGATACTATATGACTGCTGTACATGACACTTCCCTTGCCACTCAGCACTGATAGACTTTCAAAATAAGACTCCAGGGACCCTACAAAATAAAAGCCTCTATATTTTTTACATATATTTATTGCTCTATATGGCTCAACATTATGACCCAAACTCAACCCCGTTTTAGAGAATAGACTCTAGGAGACTGTTTAAAACACACCCTATAGCAAATTTCAAAATAAAAGCCTCCCATTTCCGCTTCATCTACTGCCCTAATAACATGGAAAAAGAGTGATTTAACGATTGGAAAGTAATCAACTATCATTGACGGGTCTGAACATTTTCTATAAACACAACTCTGTTGGACTTTCAAAATAAGACTCCAGGGACCCTACAAAATAAAAGCCTCTAGATTATAGTAATGCATTAATTGATGCAAATGGCTCAACATTATGACCCAAACTCTTCCAGGTTGTTTTTATTAGACTCTAGTGACCTTTTCAAAACACACCCCAGAGCAAATTTCACAATAAAAGTCTCCCATTTACTCTGTAATACAGCAACTATTCACCTAATAACATGGAAAACCAGTGATTTAACATTTGGAAATGGATTCTATATCACTGCTGGGCGTGACCCATCTTTTGATGCACATTCATGATAGACTTTCAAAATAAGACTACAAGGACTCTACAGAATAAAAGCCTCTTCCTTATACACACTCATACATTCTGGCATATTGCTCATTGCCATTGGTGATTTCATCACTGCAATGGCTCTTAGAAGGCGGGCGGAGCCCGCCAATGGTAACAGGCGGGCGGAGCCCGCCAAAGGTGATTACATCACTGCAATGGCTCTTAGCAGGCGGGCGGAGCCCGCCATTGGTGATTTCATCACTGCAATGGCTCTTAGAAGGCGGGCAGAGCCCGCCATTGGTGATTTTTTTCTTCACTGAGATGGCTCCTAGCAGGCGGGCGAAGCCCGCCAACTGGGCTTTACCCACTGTGTTTCAATATGGACAACCCATATTACCCTTGTGCATCATACTCTGTGCACGTCTATTTCCCAGATTTCAGCACAAGTGGCACACAGCTCTCTTTGCCCATGAACTTGCCCTCTTTCCTTCCCTCAGCAGCCCTCAAAGGCGTAAGCAGTTGGTCTGGGGAGCCCCGACGTCACTTGCCAGGGCCGTATTGGCCCGGTTCCCCAGACGGGCAGTAGGTGGCCCCCCTCAAAATTTCTTTAGAAATTTTCTAGTTATTATTATAATTCTCCCGTATACCCAAAACTTCGGCGCGTAACTAGTCCCGCACGGTTTGGCGGATCGGGCCCAAAGTTGGCACACGCGTCGGGACCAATGGGGTGATGTGTGCTTGTATAAAACTTTCTCATTAGTCCGAAGGTTTGCGAATTATTAGCGAAAACGTCGCAAAAAAATCCCATAGGAAATGAATGGGGAGAGGAAAAAAAAAGCATAAAAAACAGCACTTCACTGTGTCGCCATACATTCACCTAGAAAAACAGTTTGAAGCTCAGTTTGTAGATAAATCCTTCGTCTATTTAAAACTGAAGACGGTATGTTGATAACTGCTACGGTTTTTGTATAATCAGACCTCAAGCGCCACAAAGTTTTAGCAAAATCCAGCCTGCTAGAGTGGAGCAACTGAAAAGCTAGAGTGTGAGGCAGGCGTTTTTTAAACACAAAAAAACATTTTAAACTCGCCCTCACGGCCACATATTTATAGCTAGAGTCACCATTTTTGGTCAGTTTGTAGACTGAAATCTCTGGACCCACACAATATCTTCGGAATTACGGTAGGATTAATACTTTTCCTTAAAAACCCTCCAGACCGACCTAAAGTCGATGAAAATCAGAGCCGTTTTTCATTGGTTTTGGAGCAGAAGAGGGGAGAAAAACGAATCCGACTATGTGTTTTAAACTCGTCATAAATATTTTTCTGAATGACACACATACACCAAAGTTGGCATAGTTGGAGTCGAAGGATGACTGACGCTCACGGTGAAAAAATTTTTTGAATAACTCATACGGTTTTTGCTCAGCAGTCGTTTGTTCGGAGGACATTTTAAGCACCTGAAAGCTGAGTGACAGTGACCTGCTGCAGCTAGCTCAATTAGAAGCTTAGGTGTGATGAAACGTTTTTTTCTTTTTCTTTCTCTTCCCATTCAGTTTGTAGATGACCTACAGCCATGAAAGTTACTCCAATTGAAGACAAGATATAGCTGTCGCTTAGATAAAAAGAATTTTTCAGATACCTTTTACGGTTTTTACTCAGCAGTCGTTTGTTCGGAGGGGTGCTTTAGCAGCTAAAAGGTGAGTGAGAGTGAGGTCCTGCAGTTCAAACAAAGGGAGGAGCAGGTGGGCCAACCATTTTGTTTGTGCTTCGTTTTGGGTTGTGAAAGACCTACAGACATGAAGGTTACCCCAGTCTGAGACAAAGGATAGATGTTGCTTTCACTGAAAGAATTTTTCAGATATCTTTTACGGTTTTTGCTCAGCAGTCGTTTGTTCGGAGGGTAAGCACCTGGAAGCTAGCTGACAGTTAGCTTCTGCAGCAGCCTGCTAGAGTGCAGCTGCTGAAATCTTAGTGTGAGGCGGCCATTTTTTTAAGATCAAACATCTTATTCTCGCCCTCACGGCCACATATTTGGAGCTACAGTCACCATTTTTGGTCAGTTTGTAGACTGAAACCTCTGGACTCACACAATGTCTTCGGAATTACGGTAGGATTAATACTTTTCCTTAAAAACCCTCCAGACCAACCTAAAGTCGATGAGAGTTTCAGCCTTTCTCTATTCTTTTTGAGCTGAAGATGGGAGAGAAACGAATCAGACTATGTGTTTTCAACTCGTCATAAATATTTTTCTGAATGACACACATACACCAAAGTTGGTATAGTTGGAGTCGAAGGATTGCTGATGCTCATGGTGAAAATGTTTTTTGAATAACTCATACGGTTTTTGATCAGTAGTCGTTTGTTCGGTGCCGTTCTTCCCATACAAAAAAGCCTGGGAAGAAGAAACCAATAGTGAGTGCAGCTGTTGTCTGTGTCAGTGAGAGGCTCGTTAAGCGTTGTCAAGGTTACCAAGCTTCAAACAGATTTTACCTCTGCTGTTTTAAACAGCACATATTAATCTAATGGAGGGTGAAAGGACTGATTTAACATTGGGAAATGGATACTATATGACTGCTGTCCATGACACTTCCCTTGCCACTCAGCACTGATAGACTTTCAAAATAAGACTCCAGGGACCCTACAAAATAAAAGCCTCTATATTTTTTACATATATTTATTGCCCTATATGGCTCAACATTATGACCCAAACTCAACCCCGTTTTAGAGAATAGACTCTAGGAGACTGTTTAAAACACACCCTATAGCAAATTTCAAAATAAAAGCCTCCCATTTCCGCTTCATCTACTGCCCTAATAACATGGAAAAAGAGTGTTTTAACGATTGGAAAGTAATCAACTATCATTGACGGGTCTGAACATTTTCTATAAACACAACTCTGTTGGACTTTCAAAATAAGACTCCAGGGACCCTACAAAATAAAAGCCTCTAGATTATACTAATGCATTAATTGATGCAAATGGCTCAACATTATGACCCAAACTCTTCCAGGTTGTTTTTATTAGACTCTAGTGACCTTTTCAAACACACCCAGAGCAAATTTCACAATAAAAGTCTCCCATTTACTCTGTAATACAGCAACTATTCACCTAATAACATGGAAAACCAGTGATTTAACATTTGGAAATGGATTCTATATCACTGCTGGGCGTGACCCATCTTTTGATGCACATTCATGATAGACTTTCAAATAAGACTACAAGGACTCTACAGAATAAAAGCCTCTTCCTTATACACACTCATACATTCTGGCATATTGCTCATTGCCATTGGTGATTTCATCACTGCAATGGCTCTTAGAAGGCGGGCGGAGCCCGCCAATGGTAACAGGCGGGCGGAGCCCGCCAAAGGTGATTACATCACTGCAATGGCTCTTAGCAGGCGGGCGGAGCCCGCCATTGGTGATTTCATCACTGCAATGGCTCTTAGAAGGCGGGCAGAGCCCGCCATTGGTGATTTTTTTCTTCACTGAGATGGATCCCAGAAGGCGGGCGAAGCCCGCAAACTTGGCTTTACCCACTGTGTTTCAATATTGACAACCCATATTACCCTTGTGCATCATACGCTGTGCACGTCTATTTCCCAGATTTCAGCACAAGTGGCACACAGCTCTCTTTGCCCATGAACTTGCCCTCTTTCCTTCCCTCAGCAGCCCTCAAAGGCGTAAGCAGTTGGTCTGGGGAGCCCCGACGTCACTTGCCAGGGCCGTATTGGCCCGGTTCCCCAGACGGGCAGTAGGTGGCCCCCCTCAAAATTTCTTTAGAAATTTTCTAGTTATTATTATAATTCTCCCGTATACCCAAAACTTCGGCACGTAACTAGTCCCGCACGGTTTGGCGGATCGGGCCCAAAGTTGGCACACGCGTCGGGACCAATGGGGTGATGTGTGCTTGTATAAAACTTTCTCATTAGTCCGAAGGTTTGCGAATTATTAGCGAAAACGTCGCAAAAAAATCCCATAGGAAATGAATGGGGAGAGGAAAAAAAAAGCATAAAAAACAGCACTTCACTGTGTCGCCATACATTCACCTAGAAAAACAGTTTGAAGCTCAGTTTGTAGATAAATCCTTCGTCTATTTAAAACTGAAGACGGTATGTTGATAACTGCTACGGTTTTTGTATAATCAGACCTCAAGCGCCACAAAGTTTTAGCAAAATCCAGCCTGCTAGAGTGGAGCAACTGAAAAGCTAGAGTGTGAGGCAGGCGTTTTTTAAACACAAAAAAACATTTTAAACTCGCCCTCACGGCCACATATTTATAGCTAGAGTCACCATTTTTGGTCAGTTTGTAGACTGAAATCTCTGGACCCACACAATATCTTCGGAATTACGGTAGGATTAATACTTTTCCTTAAAAACCCTCCAGACCGACCTAAAGTCGATGAAAATCAGAGCCGTTTTTCATTGGTTTTGGAGCAGAAGAGGGGAGAAAAACGAATCCGACTATGTGTTTTAAACTCGTCATAAATATTTTTCTGAATGACACACATACACCAAAGTTGGCATAGTTGGAGTCGAAGGATGACTGACGCTCACGGTGAAAAAAATTTTTGAATAACTCATACGGTTTTTGCTCAGCAGTCGTTTGTTCGGAGGACATTTTAAGCACCTGAAAGCTGAGTGACAGTGACCTGCTGCAGCTAGCTCAATTAGAAGCTTAGGTGTGATGAAACGTTTTTTCTTTTTCTTTCTCTTCCCATTCAGTTTGTAGATGACCTACAGCCATGAAAGTTACTCCAATTGAAGACAAGATATAGCTGTCGCTTAGATAAAAAGAATTTTTCAGACACCTTTTACGGTTTTTACTCAGCAGTCGTTTGTTCGGAGGGGTGCTTTAGCAGCTAAAAGGTGAGTGAGAGTGAGGTCCTGCAGTTCAAACAAAGGGAGGAGCAGGTGGGCCAACCATTTTGTTTGTGCTTCGTTTTGGGTTGTGAAAGACCTACAGACATGAAGGTTACCCCAGTCTGAGACAAAGGATAGATGTTGCTTTCACTGAAAGAATTTTTCAGATATCTTTTACGGTTTTTGCTCAGCAGTCGTTTGTTCGGAGGGTAAGCACCTGGAAGCTAGCTGACAGTTAGCTTCTGCAGCAGCCTGCTAGAGTGCAGCTGCTGAAATCTTAGTGTGAGGCGGCCATTTTTTTAAGATCAAACATCTTATTCTCGCCCTCACGGCCACATATTTGGAGCTACAGTCACCATTTTTGGTCAGTTTGTAGACTGAAACCTCTGGACTCACACAATGTCTTCGGAATTACGGTAGGATTAATACTTTTCCTTAAAAACCCTCCAGACCAACCTAAAGTCGATGAGTTTCAGCCTTTCTCCATTCTTTTTGAGCTGAAGATGGAAGAGAAACGAATCAGACTATGTGTTTTCAAGTCGTCATAAATATTGTTCTGAATGACACACATACACCAAAGTTGGTATACTTGGAGTCGAAGGATTGCTGATGCTCATGGTGAAAATGTTTTTTGAATAACTCATACGGTTTTTGATCAGTAGTCGTTTGTTTTCGTTGCCGTTCTTCCCATACAAAAAAGCCTGGAAGAAGAAACCAATAGTGAGTGCAGCTGTTGTCTGTGTCAGTGAGAGGCTCGTTAAGCGTTGTCAAGGTTACCAAGCTTCAAACAGATTTTACCTCTGCTGTTTTAAACAGCACATATTAATCTAATGGAGGGTGAAAGGACTGATTTAACATTGGGAAATGGATACTATATGACTGCTGTCCAGGACACTTCCCTTGCCACTCAGCACTGATAGACTTTCAAAATAAGACTCCAGGGACCCTACAAAATAAAAGCCTCTATATTTTTTACATATATTTATTGCCCTATATGGCTCAATATTATGACCCAAACTCAACCCCGTTTTAGAGAATAGACTCTAGGAGACTGTTTAAAACACACCCTATAGCAAATTTCAAAATAAAAGCCTCCCATTTCCGCTTCATCTACTGCCCTAATAACATGGAAAAACAGTGATTTAACGATTGGAAAGTAATCAACTATCATTGACGGGTCTGAACATTTTCTATAAACACAACTCTGTTGGACTTTCAAAATAAGACTCCAGCGACCCTACAAAATAAAAGCCTCTAGATTATACTAATGCATTAATTGATGCAAATGGCTCAACATTATGACCCAAACTCTTCCAGGTTGTTTTTATTAGACTCTAGTGACCTTTTCAAAACACACCCAGAGCAAATTTCACAATAAAAGTCTCCCATTTACTCTGTAATACAGCAACTATTCACCTAATAACATGGAAAACCAGTGATTTAACATTTGGAAATTGATTCTATATAACTGCTGGGCATGACCCATCTTTAGATGCACTTCCATGATAGACTTTCAAAATAAGACTCCAGGGACTCTACAGAATAAAAGCCTCTTCCTTATACACACTCATACATTCTGGCATATTGCTCATTGCCATTGGTGATTTCATCACTGCAATGGCTCTTAGCAGGCGGGCAGAGCCCGCCATTGGTGATTTTTTTCATCGCTGCAAGGGCTCCTAGCAGGCGGGCGGAGCCCACCAACTGAGCTTTACCCACTGCGGTTCAATATGGACAACCCATATTACCCTTTTGCATCATACGCTGTGCACGTCTATTTCCCAGATTTCAGCACAAGTGGCACACAGCTCTCTTTGCCCATGACCTAGCCCTCTTTCCTTCCCTCAGCAGCCCTCAAAGGCGTAAGCAGTTGGTCTGGGGAGCCCCGACATCACTTGCCAGGGCCGTATTGGCCCTGTTCCCCAGACGGGCAGTAGGTGGCCCCCTCAAAATTTCTTTAGAAATTTTCTAGTTATTATTTATTATAATTCTCCCGTATACCCAAAACTTCGGCGCGTAACTAGTCCCGCACGGTTTGGCGGATCGGGCCCAAAGTTGGCACACGCGTCGGGACCAATGGGGTGATGTGTGCTTGTATAAAACTTTCTCATTAGTCCGAAGGTTTGCGAATTATTAGCGAAAACGTCGCAAAAAAATCCCATAGGAAATGAATGGGGAGAGGAAAAAAAAAGCATAAAAAACAGCACTTCACTGTGTCGGCATACATTCACCTAGAAAAACAGTTTGAAGCTCAGTTTGTAGATAAATCCTTCGTCTATTTAAAACTGAAGACGGTATGTTGATAACTGCTACGGTTTTTGTATAATCAGACCTCAAGCGCCACAAAGTTTTAGCAAAATCCAGCCTGCTAGAGTGGAGCAACTGAAAAGCTAGAGTGTGAGGCAGGCGTTTTTTAAACACAAAAAAACATTTTAAACTCGCCCTCACGGCCACATATTTATAGCTAGAGTCACCATTTTTGGTCAGTTTGTAGACTGAAATCTCTGGACCCACACAATATCTTCGGAATTACGGTAGGATTAATACTTTTCCTTAAAAACCCTCCAGACCGACCTAAAGTCGATGAAAATCAGAGCCGTTTTTCATTGGTTTTGGAGCAGAAGAGGGGAGAAAAACGAATCAGACTATGTGTTTTAAACTCGTCATAAATATTTTTCTGAATGACACACATACACCAAAGTTGGCATAGTTGGAGTCGAAGGATGACTGACGCTCACGGTGAAAAAATTTTTTGAATAACTCATACGGTTTTTGCTCAGCAGTCGTTTGTTCGGAGGACATTTTAAGCACCTGAAAGCTGAGTGACATTGACCTGCTGCAGCTAGCTCAATTAGAAGCTTAGGTGTGATGAAACGTTTTTTCTTTTTCTTTCTCTTCCCATTCAGTTTGTAGATGATCTACAGCCATGAAAGTTACTCCAATTGAAGACAAGATATAGCTGTCGCTTAGATAAAAAGAATTTTTCAGATACCTTTTACGGTTTTTACTCAGCAGTCGTTTGTTCGGAGGGGTGCTTTAGCAGCTAAAAGGTGAGTGAGAGTGAGGTCCTGCAGTTAAAAGAAAGGGAGGAGCAGGTGGGCCAACCATTTTGTTTGTGCTTCGTTTTGGGTTGTGAAAGACCTACAGACATGAAGGTTACCCCAGTCTGAGACAAAGGATAGATGTTGCTTTCACTGAAAGAATTTTTCAGATATCTTTTACGGTTTTTGCTCAGCAGTCGTTTGTTCGGAGGGTAAGCACCTGGAAGCTAGCTGACAGTTAGCTTCTGCAGCAGCCTGCTAGAGTGCAGCTGCTGAAATCTTAGTGTGAGGCGGCCATTTTTTTCAGATCAAACATCTTATTCTCGCCCTCACGGCCACATATTTGGAGCTACAGTCACCATTTTTGGTCAGTTTGTAGACTGAAACCTCTGGACTCACACAATGTCTTCGGAATTACGGTAGGATTAATACTTTTCCTTAAAAACCCTCCAGACCAACCTAAAGTCGATGAGAGTTTCAGCCTTTCTCTATTCTTTTTGAGCTGAAGATGGGAGAGAAACGAATCAGACTATGTGTTTTCACTCGTCATAAATATTTTTCTGAATGACACACATACACCAAAGTTGGTATAGTTGGAGTCGAAGGATTGCTGATGCTCATGGTGAAAATGTTTTTTGAATAACTCATACGGTTTTTGATCAGTAGTCGTTTGTTCGGTGCCGTTCTTCCCATACAAAAAAGCCTGGGAAGAAGAAACCAATAGTGAGTGCAGCTGTTGTCTGTGTCAGTGAGAGGCTCGTTAAGCGTTGTCAAGGTTACCAAGCTTCAAACAGATTTTACCTCTGCTGTTTTAAACAGCACATATTAATCTAATGGAGGGTGAAAGGACTGATTTAACATTGGGAAATGGATACTATATGACTGCTGTACATGACACTTCCCTTGCCACTCAGCACTGATAGACTTTCAAAATAAGACTCCAGGGACCCTACAAAATAAAAGCCTCTATATTTTTTACATATATTTATTGCCCTATATGGCTCAACATTATGACCCAAACTCAACCCCGTTTTAGAGAATAGACTCTAGGAGACTGTTTAAAACACACCCTATAGCAAATTTCAAAATAAAAGCCTCCCATTTCCGCTTCATCTACTGCCCTAATAACATGGAAAAAGAGTGATTTAACGATTGGAAAGTAATCAACTATCATTGACGGGTCTGAACATTTTCTATAAACACAACTCTGTTGGACTTTCAAAATAAGACTCCAGGGACCCTACAAAATAAAAGCCTCTAGATTATAGTAATGCATTAATTGATGCAAATGGCTCAACATTATGACCCAAACTCTTCCAGGTTGTTTTTATTAGACTCTAGTGACCTTTTCAAAACACACCCCAGAGCAAATTTCACAATAAAAGTCTACCATTTACTCTGTAATACAGCAACTATTCACCTAATAACATGGAAAACCAGTGATTTAACATTTGGAAATGGATTCTATATCACTGCTGGGCGTGACCCATCTTTTGATGCACATTCATGATAGACTTTCAAAATAAGACTACAAGGACTCTACAGAATAAAAGCCTCTTCCTTATACACACTCATACATTCTGGCATATTGCTCATTGCCATTGGTGATTTCATCACTGCAATGGCTCTTAGAAGGCGGGCGGAGCCCGCCAATGGTAACAGGCGGGCGGAGCCCGCCAAAGGTGATTACATCACTGCAATGGCTCTTAGCAGGCGGGCGGAGCCCGCCATTGGTGATTTCATCACTGCAATGGCTCTTAGAAGGCGGGCAGAGCCCGCCATTGGTGATTTTTTTCTTCACTGAGATGGCTCCTAGCAGGCGGGCGAAGCCCGCCAACTGGGCTTTACCCACTGTGTTTCAATATGGACAACCCATATTACCCTTGTGCATCATACGCTGTGCACGTCTATTTCCCAGATTTCAGCACAAGTGGCACACAGGTCTCTTTGCCCATGAACTTGCCCTCTTTCCTTCCCTCAGCAGCCCTCAAAGGCGTAAGCAGTTGGTCTGGGGAGCCCCGACGTCACTTGCCAGGGCCGTATTGGCCCGGTTCCCCAGACGGGCAGTAGGTGGCCCCCCTCAAAATTTCTTTAGAAATTTTCTAGTTGGGGGGCCACATGCCGAAGGCATGGCCCACCTACTACTATTGCACATATT
This sequence comes from Cyprinodon diabolis, assembly GCA_030533445.1. Lineage (NCBI taxonomy): Eukaryota > Metazoa > Chordata > Actinopteri > Cyprinodontiformes > Cyprinodontidae > Cyprinodon > Cyprinodon diabolis. The sequence goes on along the minus strand of JARPUW010000635.1, from coordinate 1,085 downwards.
TATTCCGCGTATTATTATTATTATTATAATTCTCCCGTATACCCAAAACTTCGGCGCGTAACTAGTCCCGCACGGTTTGGCGGATCGGGCCCAAAGTTGGCACACGCGTCGGGACCAATGGGGTGATGTGTGCTTGTATAAAACTTTCTCATTAGTCCGAAGGTTTGCGAATTATTAGCGAAAACGTCGCAAAAAAATCCCATAGGAAATGAATGGGGAGAGGAAAAAAAAAGCATAAAAAACAGCACTTCACTGTGTCGGCATACATTCACCTAGAAAAACAGTTTGAAGCTCAGTTTGTAGATAAATCCTTCGTCTATTTAAAACTGAAGACGGTATGTTGATAACTGCTACGGTTTTTGTATAATCAGACCTCAAGCGCCACAAAGTTTTAGCAAAATCCAGCCTGCTAGAGTGGAGCAACTGAAAAGCTAGAGTGTGAGGCAGGCGTTTTTTAAACACAAAAAAACATTTTAAACTCGCCCTCACGGCCACATATTTATAGCTAGAGTCACCATTTTTGGTCAGTTTGTAGACTGAAATCTCTGGACCCACACAATATCTTCGGAATTACGGTAGGATTAATACTTTTCCTTAAAAACCCTCCAGACCGACCTAAAGTCGATGAAAATCAGAGCCGTTTTTCATTGGTTTTGGAGCAGAAGAGGGGAGAAAAACGAATCCGACTATGTGTTTTAAACTCGTCATAAATATTTTTCTGAATGACACACATACACCAAAGTTGGCATAGTTGGAGTCGAAGGATGTCTGACGCTCACGGTGAAAAAATTTTTTGAATAACTCATACGGTTTTTGCTCAGCAGTCGTTTGTTCGGAGGACATTTTAAGCACCTGAAAGCTGAGTGACAGTGACCTGCTGCAGCTAGCTCAATTAGAAGCTTAGGTGTGATGAAACGTTTTTTCTTTTTCTTTCTCTTCCCATTCAGTTTGTAGATGACCTACAGCCATGAAAGTTACTCCAATTGAAGACAAGATATAGCTGTCGCTTAGATAAAAAGAATTTTTCAGACACCTTTTACGGTTTTTACTCAGCAGTCGTTTGTTCGGAGGGGTGCTTTAGCAGC